>CM028131.1:1496672500-1497130000 GCA_016271365.2 Neoceratodus forsteri | reverse complement strand
GTTACAGGCATCATTATATAAATACATACATTTGTTGAGTTACATGCATCATTATGTTAACACCATTGTTACAGTTGTTCATTGTACCATTACCCAGTCGTCTATGGGAGCCAGAGGGCATAGGGCTATATGAGGCAGAGTTAGGGTCTGCTACAGACATTTACAGCATCGGCTAGCAATAATGTGTTGACGGAGGGCTATTTTAAACCGGCCAATCCCGGGGATCTTTGTGATTGCCTCAGGAAGGGAGTTAAACCAGGCCGGAGCTTTATGATGGAAGGATCTTTGGCAGAGAGAGGTCCTTGCCCTGGGTACTAGGAAGGTGGCTTTGGTGGAGTTACGGGTCAGCGTAGGCCCGACAGCTAGTTGCAGGGATGCAGAAACCCTTGGTGGGCATACCAGACAGGAGTTTTTTGGCCAGTAGGCAGGTGTGATATTTCAGTCGTTCTTCAAGGCGAGTATGTTAGCGGTGGAGTATAGCAGACAGGTGTGGGTTCTGCTGGGCACCGGTCAGGAGCCTACAGGCTTTGTTAATAGAGGTCTGGACCTTTGACAGGGAGGAGGGTCAGCCTGCATGTATTGGAAGTCCATAGTCAGCCTGGGACAATACAGATGAGGTGATGGCTAATTTTAAGGCAGAATCTGGGAGGCAGTCTTTATGGCGGTGAGAAGCCCAATCCTGGAGTTCATGGCTGATGACAGGGCTTTTAGGTGGGCGTGGAATGTAAGGCCTGCGTCAAAGGTGATGCCCAGATACTTATATGTTGTTACCTGTTCTAGTGGGAGGAGCATGCTGGTGGTGATGAGAAGGGAGTATCCTTGGCTGTTTTGCGATGTGAGAACAGCATTGACTTAGTTTTTTCAGGTTCAAGACTAGTCGATGGTTACTGAACCATTTTCAGCTTGTAGGAAGGTGCTTTGCAGCGTGCATTGGAGTAGAGTGGGTCTGAGTGTGATGCTAGGATCACTGCATCATCAGCATAGAAGCAGTATTTTGTTGGAACAGGAGCTTGGGAGGGTGTTTAGGAAGAGACTGAAAAGGGTGGGTCCAAGGATGGAGCCTTGCGGGACCCCTGAGAGAACTGGTAGGTTGGTGGAAGGGTTCTATTTAGCTTAACTCTTTGGGACCTGTTGTGCAGGTAGCTTGAGAACCAATTCAGGGGGCCAAATGAGAATCCCAGCTGGCTTAGGGAGTTTAACAGCAGGGGGTGGCACACAGTGTCAAAGGCCTTGGATAGGTCGATGAAGACTGCCCCTGCAAGTTGACCATTGTCAAGCGCAGAGTGTATGTAGTGGGAGAATTCCAGAAGGGCAGTGGATGTGCTGTGGCCTGGATGAAACCCATGCTGCTCAGGACATAGGAGGTCATATTTAGATAGGTATTCTGTGAGTTGAGTGGATACTATTTTTTCCAAGGCTTTGGAGAGGGAAGGGAGGATGGAGATGGGCCTGTAGTTATTTGGTAGTGTTTGGTCCCCAGACTTGTGGATGGGGGTTACTTCCGCTTGCTTCCATGCTTCCGGGAATTGACCTAGGCATAAGGATTTATTTATAGCAAGTGTGAGGGGGATTAACATGACATCCAGCTTGAGGCGGAGTATCCTGGAGTCAAGAGGGTCATTACTTGGGTTATGAGAGGCGAGAGATTTTAGGAGAAAAGGTTTGGCATCATGGGGTGAGATTATCCGGAAGTGGAATTGCGGCCCGGAGATGTGAGTGTGGGTGGGCGTGGGAACCGGGTCAAAGAATTGGGCAGGGAGAACTGTGCTTAAGTCCGTGAAAGTTTTATTAAGGCAGTCTGCAATACATGTTTGGTCCGTCGAGACTGCTCCATTTATGACAATCTGAGACGGAGGGGGGGAGCGGGTTTTGCCATTCAGATCTTTAATATTGTCCCAGAAGGCTCTAGCTGAGCCCCAGGAGGATGTCAAAGCAGCCTGATAGTATTTAGATTTCGCCTGTTTGATGGCCCAGGTACATTGGTTGGAGCTGCACTATAGGCTTGCCTGTCTGCCACCCTACCAGAGTCATTTGCTATGTGCCAAAGATTGTCTCTCTTTTTAGTTGCCGGATCAGTGCGGGGATATCCATGCAGCAGCCCGTTTTTTGGTCTAGATGTGGTGAAGGGGGCAAATAGGTCACAGGCATAGCTGAAGGCCTTAGTGAGGTAAGTTAGAGCAGTGTTTATGTCAGATGCATAGGCCACTGGAGTCCAGTCAACTTGTGCGAGGTGGCGTTTGAGGTTGTCAAGACCCTGGGGAGAAATCTACGTCGAGGGTGCTGCTGTACTCAGGGCTGAGTGTGGGGAGGACCAGAAGCAGATGACAGGGAGTGGTCGCTAAGTGAGTCCACAAGGACTTTACAGATTCAATTTATGTGGCGGTTAGAGGACTATATCCAGGAGGAACTAGTTCCCTTCATTTTGTTTAGTCTGGTGGGCTGAGTGACCATTTGAGACAGGTCAAGGGCTGCAAGCTCATCCTTTATATTATCAGACGAGGCTGAGCCAGTTGGTGTTTAGGTCTCCCAAGATTAGTTGTTCAGCCTTCCGGGTAAGGTGGATAGATAGTCAAGGAGGAGTTGATTGCTAAATGTTTTGTACTCGGGGTATGTAGGCGTGGTTAGGTATAAGGGGCACGACCAGGGTATGGGGTGATTTTAAGAGTAATGGCTTGCGCCCCATGGTTGAGCTCAGGGGTTGGAGTGCAAGACCCAGGACCGAGTCACGCAGTAGATTCGCACCCCCTCGCTTGCCCATCCTATCAGCCCTGAACAGGGAGAAGCCTGGTAGAGAGACAGCTGAGTCAGGCGTATGCTGGGAGAGCCAGGTTTCTGCTAGCATAACAATGTCAGGGGAATATTGTGCAATCCAACATTGGAGAGCTGCAGTTTTCTTGGGGAGACTACATATGTTCATAAAAGCAATTCGGAGACCTTTGCCAATGGTGGGCTGGGGCATGCTAGAGTTGCCAGGCCCAGGGTTTGGGTGCACATTGCCTGAGAGCAGGAGCAGCAGAAGAATTAGGCGCCTCATAGGGTGGTGGTTCCTATAGGTAGGGTACGTTTGAAGCCGTCGTGACATCACATGAGTGGTGCATGGGATGGGGAGAGAGAGAAGTGCGGAGGCAGCTAGAGAGAGAGGACCATTTGTGATAGAATACGTGGTACAGGGGGTTGTGTGTTGGCGGTGGGTGGGTGGGGGTGGTGTGGTAGTCCAGAGTTCGGGATGGATTTAGGGGGATGGACTGAGAGGTGGATGGGCAACAGGTTGTGAGAAAAACAGGGTATTGAGAGTGGAGGGATTGTGGTTTGGGCAGGGGCAGGTCAGTGGGTGATAGAAAGGGGTTCAACGTATGCAGTGGGTGCTGTGGTAAGAGGGTACCATTATAGCAAGGATCATGATTATGTGAGTTTGCAGTACAGAGAATTGGTTTGAGGTGCAGGCTCCTCTAGTGCTGGAAAAATATAACCAGCAAATGGAAAAAGTAGACTGATTGGTTCTGGCACCCCATGTGACTATGGCTATATAAGTGACTGCCGACCAAGGGTGGTGGTAGGATGGCGAGGCTTCACCTAGCACCGGAGAGAGAACTAGCCTGAAAAGGCGCCAAGTCCCACGATTCAAAAATCGTCACAGCCAGGCTCGCTCCTAATGGTCGCGACTGCAGCAGGGCAGTTTCAGGTAAATTTACCTTACAGTTCAGCAGCTTCGGGCTTGTTTCTGTGGCAGGGAGGGCTTTTCTGGGTGGCCCTCGCGACCTCCGCTCCTCGGGGAGGGTGAAATCTAGCAGCAGAGCAGCACGGGCTCATTTCTGTGGCAGGAGGCTTTTCACTGCAGCCCTTGCGACCTCCGGCTCCTCGGGGAGGGCTCGATCTTACAGTTCAGCAACTTGGGCTTGTTTCTGTGGCAGGAAGGGCTTTTCTGGGTGGCCCTCGCGACCTCCGGCTCCTCGGGGTGAAATCTAGCAGCAGAGCAGCTTCGGGGCTCGTTTCTGTGGCAGGGAGGGCTTTTCACTGCAGCCCTCGCGATCTCCGGCTCCTCGGGGGGAGGGGGGCTCGATCTTACAGTTCAGCAGCTTCGGGCTTGTTTCTGTGGCAGGGAGGGCTTTTCTGGGTGGCCCTCGTGACCTCCGGCTCCTCGGGGGTGAAATCTAGCAGCAGAGCAGCTTCGGGGCTCGTTTCTGTGGCAGGGAGGGCTTTTCACTGCAGCCCTCGCGACCTCCGGCTCCTCGGGGGGAGGGGGGGCTCGATCTTACAGTTCAGCAGCTTCAGGCTTGTTTCTGTGGCAGGGAGGGCTTTTCTGGGTGGCCCTCGCGACCTCCGGCTCCTCGGGGGGAGGGGGGTGAAATCTAGCAGCAGAGCAGCTCCGGGGCATAATAATTAACTCTTGCAAAGGTCAGCAGCAACATGTATTAATTCGCCTTATAGAATAGTAGAAAATAATTCTGTCTTCAGAATAGTAGAAAATAATTCTGTCTTCAGTTCTGTTTGACAACCTTTTCTGCAACCTTACATGAATCATATTTCTTCACTTATGTGCGTTAATGCAGCACTGCAGGAAGATCAAAACTATGCAGCAAGCAAGTAAATTAACCTTGTATCAGGAGTGGGCTCAGCAAGACATCTTTCCATCCTAACCCTTTAATTTAGTATACTGCCACATAATCTCTTACCTTTCAGGAAAGTTCACTTCATATAATATTTTCCCTACCCACTGAGACATGACACTTGTTTCACTGAAATTCACAGGCTCACAGCTACCTACAGCAGTGTAAATACACTTCTGCAGCTGCAGGTGCTGTGCTGCTACTAGCTAGCCTGTGGAGGACTGCTCTGGACTAAGTACTACTACAGTGGAATTTGCTTAAATGCACACCCATTTTGCAGCAAGAAAATGTGCATTTAAGTGGAATTGGCATTTATCAGAACTTCTACGTTTATAATGCAACATAAAGAAAATAACAGACCTGACACTGTAATGGCATTCCACATTTACCTTAGCAATATACTTAAAATGTGCTACTGTGCAGCATTGACAAATAACTTAGTGAAGCACAATGCTATAAATAAAATATCAAAACTGATAATCTCGTCCTCATCTGTATTGCTTGTGGATACAAAAATGGAAATGATCTTAGTCTGTTTGCAACTTTTCAAGGCCAGCTGAATGATATAGGGTATTAAATGTTGCTTCACAACTGCTTAGAATCATCTGTGCACTTAAAAGGTGCTAACTACCTAGGGAGAGATGTGTTGGTGAACTGTGAAATTGTGCATTTAGCCAAAATGTGCACTTATCCAGTGTGAACTTAACAGATTTTTTTTGCACTATGAATAGTAAAACAATTGGGAAAGAGGAAAAGTGTGTACTTAACAGGAATGTGCACTTATCCGATGTGCACTTAAGTGGAATCCACTGTAGTACCATACTGACCACCATCCACTAGCACTCCACTGACTGAAATAACAGCAGCTACACTTCACTACAGGACTAGAACTAGAACATATGGTGTGAGCTGTGAGCCGAGACTGATCAGAGATCTCCTCTAGTAGTCTTAGTAGTCTTACCTACAAGTTTCTGCTCTGAGAGGTCCTATCTTGTCTTGGTGGGGGGTCTTCAGGCAGCCCAGACTCAGTACTCAGTGAGAGTAGACACATGCAGTGCAGCAGCATGACTCCTTTGAAACAGAAACACAGAAACATAGAATTTGACGGCAGATAAGGACCGCTTGGCCCACCCAGTCTGCCCATTTCCCTACCTACTGGATAAGCTGCAGATCCTAGTTCACCAGCAGCCTACTTCTTCATACCCCCACCCCCCAGAATTGCCTTATGACTATCCCATGCATGCTTGAATTCCACCACTGATTTTGACTCCACAACCTCCTCGAGGCGTTCCATGCATCACAACCCTCTCTGTGAAAAAAATACTTCCTTAAATTACCTCTGAGCCACCCCATCTTCAAATTGTGCCCTCTTGTTTCTTGCACCTCTTTTTTGAAAGATACTACCCTCTTGGACTTTGTTGATTCCTTGAGTGCCCGAAAGTTTCATCATGTCCCCTCTCCCTCCTTTCCTCGGGCTATACATATTAAGCTCCTTAAGTCTCTCTTCATATGTCTTCCGGTGTAGACCCTGCACCATTTAGTTGCCCTCCTCTGGACAGCTTCCATCCTGTCTATGTGTCTTTGAGAGATTGGGTCTCCAGAACTGCACACAGTACTCCAGATGGGGTCTTACCAGCTGTCTGTACAGAGGATAATAACTTCCTGTTTTCTACTGGTGATGCCTCTCCTATACATCCCAGTATCCCCCAGCCCTCCTTGCTGCCCTCTCACATTGCTTGCCCACCTTTAAGTCATCTGATATGACTACCCCCAGGTCCCTTTCCATTTTGTTGTTGTTAGTATCTCACCCCCATTTGTGTACTCTTCGCCTGGGTTTTGTTTCCCGATTGCATATCAATCTGAATCTAAGCTGCGATACATTTGACCATTCCTCTAACCTTGCCAGTCCCTTCTCATCCTTTCCACCCCACCCTGTGCATCAACTCTGTTGCAGATCTTAGTGTCATCTGCAAAGAGACATACTTTTCCTTCAGTCCTTCTGCTGTAACTTATAAAGACATTGAAGAGGACGATCCTAATACTGAACCCTGCGGTACCCACTAGTAACCCTCCTTTCTTCTAGAGTGGACTCCATTTACTATTACTCTCTGTGTCCTATTCTCCAGCAATTCTTTACCCAGGCTGTCATCTTGGGACCCACTCCCAGGCTGGCTAACTTGTATATTAATCTTTTGTGTGGGACTGTGTCAAATGCCTTGCTAAAGTCTAGGTAGGCCATGTCCACAGCCCCTCCTGATCTACTACTTTGGTCACCCAGTCAAGAAATCTATCAGATTCGTCTGGCATGACCTTCCGCTGTGAATCCATGCTGCCTAGGTCCCTGCCCCTCTGGCCTCTAGATACTCGACAATTCTTTCCTTCAGAAGTGATTCCATCATTTTCCCTATCACTGAGGTTAAAACTAACAGGTCTGTAATTTCCTGCTTCTGCCTTGCTCCCACTTTTGTGAAGGGAATCACATCTGCCCTCCTCCAGTCCTCGGGTACCACCCCATCCTCCCATGATTTGTTAAAAGGGAGTCAGTGGTGTCACTAGTTCTACCTTAGCTCTTTTAGAATTCTAGGATGAATCCCATCAGGCCCCATTGCTTTGTCCACCTTCAGTTTTAAGAGTTCTTTCAGAACCCTTTCTTCTGTAAATGGGCTGGTATCAACTTTTGTATCCAGAGTGTTACTACTGTTTGCTTTATGTACCTCCCCTCTTCATTTGTAAATACTGAGCAAAATATTTGTTTAGTATCTCTGCCTTTCACCGTCTCCTCTGCCCACCCTCCCTCCCCTTTATTAAGCCTCACTATCCCTCCCTTGGTCTTCCTTTGCTCTGATGTACCTATAAAGGTTTTATCCCCTTAACTGAGTTGGCTATCTTTTCCTCGGTTTGGGCCTTTGCTGTTCTGACTGCCTTCCCAGCCTCCTTTTGCTTTAACTGATACAGTTCTCTATCCTGCTCCTTCTGCGATTCCTTGTACTTCCTGAATGCTTTCTTTTTCTCTTGAACCTTCACTGCCACTTCCTTTGAGAACCATAGTGGTTTCTTACATCGTCTTGTTTTGTTTATTTGCTTCACACAAAGGCTCGTTACCTCTGTGATGGCAGTTTTTATTATTCCCCATTATTCTTCCACCCCTCCTTCCTGCCCATTTGCTAGTGTATTCCTTAGGCTCTCACCCATTTTGGCAAAGTCAGCCCTCCTAAAGTCCAGTACTTTTGTCTTTGTATGGCTTGACTCTATTGCTGTGTTTATTGTGAACCATACTGTTCGATGGTCGCTAGTTCCCAGATGGCTACCCACTTCTAAATCTGTGATCCTCTCTCCATCTCCATTTGAGAGAATCAAGTCTAATATTGCTCCCTCTCGAGTGGGCTCCAGTACTAGTTGTCTAATGCATGCCCCTGAGGGCATCTAGAATAACTGCACTCTTGATGGCAGCTGCAACTTCGCTCCAGTTAACATCTGGCATATTCAGATCACCCATCAGCAATATCTCCCTTTTCTGCCATTCTAAGTATACTTTCTATCATTTCCTTGTCCATTTCCTCCCCTGAGAAGAAGTCTGTCTAACCCTATGCGGATTGTGGTGCCATTGCCTGTCTCCAAATTTACCCACAGTGCTTCTCTCTCCCTGTTTACCCTTTTGTTCTGTTGCTTTTATTCCTTCCCTTATGTAAAGAACTACTCCTCCTCCTCTTTTACCCTCCCTGTCCCTCCTGTAGATAGTGTATCCTGGTATGTTTATGTCCCAGTCATGGTTTTGTGTGTACCATGTTTCTGTGACTGCCACGATATCCAGATGTTCCTCCTCCATCAAGGCCACTAATTCAGGAAGCTTGTTACCTAGACTATGGGCATTGGTACTCATTGCTCTCCATTTTTTGATGGCTTTACCTTCTGTTGCAGCATCCCCACTGACTATTCTACCTCGGTCTTTTCTCATTTAGTACCTGTTTTGTAGGGAGAGGCTGGGATTTTCCTGCTGCTTGTCAGTGCCTCCCTTTGACTAGTTTAAAAGCTTGCCAATGAAGCATTTAAACCGATTGCTCAAAAGACTTGTTCCTTCCTGGACAGATGCAGACCATCCTGCCAGTATAGGCTGGTGTTCCTCCAGGTGGAACCCCAGTCCCCAATGAAACCAAACCCTTGTGCTCCGCACCATTTTTTCAACCATTCATTAAACTGCATGGTGCCAATTACCCTCGCCTCCCCCATGCCTTTGACAGGCAGCACCTCTGAGAAAGATACTGTGTGTGCTGTGTGTCTTAGGCCCCTCCCCAACTCTGCAATGTCCTCCTGCACTGCTCTAATCTCATGATGAGCCAAGTCATTTGTCCCTAGGTGGACAATTACGTCCAGCTCAGAATCTCTTGCAGCTGTTCTCGTGATCCTGAGGACGCGCTTCCTGTCCCTCCAAGCCATGGCACCAGGCAGGCACCTTACTTCAGTTTTCCCAGCTCCCCCCCAGTTCTGTACCCCTAATAATTGAGGCTCTCTCTAGCTCTCTCTCGCTCTTCGGCTATGGATCGGTTGGGCGCGGGCTGGGGCTAGCTAAGCTGTGGACTCTTGCCACCCGTCAGCTGGGCGTGCAGGGCTGGGTGCTGTTGGTAAAGCTCCATCCCTATAGTACTGCATTTGTATCTTAGTTTAGATGGCGACCAACACTTGCGCAGCTCCTTCTCAGTGCTCAGTCTTCTTAGCAGCGCACCGTTGCAGGTGAGGGTCCTGGCTGCTGCTTGAACTGCTTCTCAGTGGTGGCACTCTCTCTACAGCTGTGGCTCCAGTCAGACCTGTTGACTCTCTCAACGATACTCCTCTCCAACTCAAGGGTTCCATGCGCAGTAGCTCCTACTCTTCCGAATAGGATCAACAAAGTGGAACTACTAGTTTGTTTCAGGGGGTTTTAAACATGCCACCCTTATAGCCTCACCTCCTGATGTACCCATTGGACCCAATTAAGAAAGGCTTCTACATGTATCAGGTATAAATTTACCAACTGGCACCCCCACCCCCGGAAAGCGCAAGGAGGACTATCCAAGGTCGGAAGCAAGTGAGAAAAAATCAAACAAAGGAAAATGCAGACACGCCAGGTGTCTTTTTGCTACCCCCTGCTACTCAGTAATCACATGTATGCCTGTCTACGCCCTGTAGTCCTGCTCGGCAGAAAGGCTGGCTCCACTATCGGCTCTTGCTACCCCCCCCACTAGTCTGCTGCATGCCGTGGCATGCCAGGCATATGGGTGGCTATGCCCTGCAATGACGAGGCGCTCCCTCATTGCGGCAGCAAATTTCTTTCAAGTTGGTGGCACGCTTCTCAATTGCTGTCATAGATAGCACGCTCATTCACTGGTGCCACAAAGACGAGCCCAAAAAAGCAGTGGTGGCATTGGCCACAACACTGCCACACCTCCACAACCTGCTACTTCAGCAAGCTGCCACAAAATGTTTCTTGCGCATGCACGCACACAACATAAAAATGTAATATTAAATGAATGCTGAAAATAGAATAGATGTCTCAATCATAGGTCTTCTTCAAGAATTTATCTATAAAGAGAAAAAAGTAAAGTTGGTGGAAAAAGATTTTTTTCTCTTTATAGATACTTCCTGAAGATGATCTATGGTTGAAACACTGATTCTAATTCTATGTCCTTTTTTAAAGTGTGCATTTGGTATTACCTTTTTGTTTTGTTTTTAGTCCCCCCTTTTTTTTTTGTTCTGACAATCTATGTCAGTAAAGAACATGGCATGAGACAATGGGCCAGATATTCAGAACTTTGCCTTGGGGCTAAATTAGCATTGCCCAGTGTGCTAAATTAGCCAGGACCCAATAGCCCACTATATTCAAAAGGGATAGCCCTGGTGCTAAACCTGCTGAATATAGCATGCTAAGGAAGCTGGGCAATCTGGGCTGGGAGTGCAGTGCAATCATAGCCCAGGAATAAGACAGCTCTGAATATAGCAACCAGGAAGTGCACACCACAACAGCAGCTAAGTTCACAACGATGTGAAGGAATGTAGAGGTGAACTATGTGGCCAATGTGTGTGCCAGCAAATGTGTGGACTCAGTACAGATGCAAGCAGCAGTGCATGTGAAACTACATTGTGCAAAAATGTACAATATTTCTGAAATGTTTGTGTGGTGCTAACACATTTGCGCAGGTTTATCACAAAGCTAAACCATTTGCCTGGCACAATCATGTTTGCCCGGGGCTAAACTTTGCTATATTCAAATATGACATGCAAATGAGCCTACTTAGGTTGTCTCTGGGCAAACATCCAGATTAGCATCACATTATGACCTGATCTGCATGTAGTTTGCCCAGCGTTACTGCAGCTCCACTTGTAGGTTAGTCTGGAAGTACAGGAGCTGGCTGGGTCTGCCCACAGCTCCACCTGTAGGTCAGTCTGGGAGTGCTTGGTGGTAGCTGCAGGCTACATTTATACAGTACAGCATAGCATATCGTGCCCCAGGGGACTACATAGCACAGGCGCAGGTGGTGGTGCTGCATGCAACTGTCAAACTGTAGGTCATGCTACAGTGCACAGCAGACACTACAGTAGCAAGGGGGCCAGTAGTGTGAGGGACACAGCAATGCCTATGGTGTACATGGCATTGATGGCCACTGCACTGTACATAGTGACAGGCTCAACTTGCAGGTGTGTACTGACAGTGGACATTACTGTTATGCTGCTGTGCAACCCACAGATGCTGCACCACTGGCATGGGATGCTCACAGTGACATATACATGGTGACTGTGTGTGCTGTGGTGCCTGTACAGATGTGCAGTATGTGGCTGGGGGCACATACGACCAGACAGGCACACTGGTATTGGGGTATTCCCAACACTGGCCCATGTGCACGACGTGATGTGTCCCAGCCTTGTGGCCACACCCGGTCTGTGGTGCAGCCTGGCCACTTGTACACCCTCCGCTCAACACCCTCCATGCCCACAGTGCTGCATGTGTGTGCTGACATCTGTTGGTGTCCACAGAAGGGTGGTCTGCAGGTGTGTGCTGTATGGCTGCACTGCCATGGTGTCCACTGGGAGCTGGGTCACCACATACTGCCGGCATGACTGGGACTGGTGGCAGATGAAGGCATCATAGTGATGCCATCAGTAAGCAGCATGTTTCCCCTATGTCTGGTTCATTTCTATGTGTCATACATATTGGTTAGGGTCACTCAAGCAGCCCAAAAGTCGCATAAAAGCCACACAAAGCCACAAAGACATGCAAAGCTGGGTTGCTCAGGGTTAAGACTTCCTTTTCCTGGGCGGTAATCTGCACCATGCAAAGTGTTGTGCTAATGTTGTGCAAAATCACTGTATGTGGTGCTATGCACAGAATATGGCATTGCAATGACACGCTCCCTCAATTAGCCCCTTGCATACATTATGATTTTGCCCAGCGCTAATGCAGTTTGCACACACTATTTAACCTTTTGAATATAGCAGACCCGCACTAACCTGGCGCTAAACCTGTGCAAATGGTTTGCACCCAGTTCAAAGCTTTGAATATCTAGTCCAATGTTTCTTAATGTGACATCGGCCTCCGTGTTTCACTTGTGAAGATACAGTACATCAACTGTATTCGTTTGCATTTCAAAATATAGTAAAATATAAGTTTAAAAAAATAGGGGTAGAAGCAGTGTCCCCGTCATGGTAAATGAGATGTTGTGGGGGTTACACAGGGTAATTAAATTGTAATGAAAAAAGAAGCTCTTATAAATTGCCTGAAATGGTGTTGTCCATCTCTTCCGCCATTCCTTTTACTGATACAGTGAGCAAAGGTACCAAAGTACCTCCTCATCACAGATCTCCTTTAGATTAGTAACATACTATCACCAAGACAGTGCATTGTTTGGGGGGGGGCTAAGAACATATTTGGCTAAGAGAATTACTGCTTTACACTTTTAATGTGGTATTAGCCACTGATCACCCAGGCTGTCCCACTCTAATGGTACTGGGGAATCGAGGACTGAGAAGGCCATCATACCTGTGTGAAAACATTTACCAAACTGCTAAAGGATGAGCCCTTTTATTTTTGTCATTGTTATAATTATTTTCCCCACCATTTTTCACTGTTTGTCTCCCTTGACCCATACTCAGATGATCATGGGGGTATGTGCAACCTTCCTCCGGCCAAGAGGGTGGGCCCATGGCTGCCATCATAGTGGGTACTGAGGCCACTCCACGACTGGGGGGGTAGCAGAGTTGCACAAACTCTCTGCAGCCTGCATCCTCCCTCTCTGAAAGCAGAGAGCCTCACCACTGCAATGCGCTTGGCCTCCAGCTTAGGCTTCCAGGGCTCATCCACAAATCCTAGCCTTCCCCAGTGACAGTGCAGGCTTTCCTTTTTTTTGTCTGAATTATTTCTTCCTGTTGATATATTTGCTTATTATTGTACTGGGAAAAAAAGCTACTGAGCTAGTTTGTACTGACAGATTCAGAATGATTAGATTCAAAGAAACTCCCACTCACTCCCCCACCCAGAGCAATCACCACCAGTAAATCATTCCACCATCTTTGCAAAATGAATCTCTGCTTTGTTACCCTTCTGAACTTTTTCTCTGTTAGGCCTGGTAAGATTACCATCTCAGCAGTATCAAGCGGAAACAAAAAACTCATCTTTTTCGAGAAGCTTACTGTAAAATCACAAAACAAATAATAAAACACCACAACAAAGGGATAGCAGCAGGTGTCTCTGTCAGGAAGGAATTACATTCATTTCTTCCCCAGGTATAACTGGGATTTTCCCTGGGTCATCTCCTCAGTGGACACTGATAAATGTATCTAGATGTCAAATACATGGGAGGTCCATCTTGCAGGCAGCTGGTCCACACATCAACACAGTCGAAATGTCTACAGAATTCTTTTTTTTGTTAATCCACCCTCCACATTTACTCTGTTTTGCTCTCCACCCCCTTCCCCCAGTCCTCACTTAACAATTGAGGATGCCATGTATGCAATAACACGACAGGGTGTGCAGTAATGCTAAATTACCACATGCTTCAGGTTGGTTGCCTTCAATCACCTGGTAAGTGCAGTAATTTATGGCATTATGATACATCCAGGAGTGTGTTGCTGCTCTTGAAAAAATTGTTTTAGAAGCTGAAAAGTAAAGAAGAAAGTAAAATCTGAATACATGGTCACATCACTAGTTTTAACCAATCAGATTGTTTTATCCAAGCCTTTTTATAAAGTTACACCATTTTTGTGGCCTGTCGCACAGGCTAGTTGCTGCCTTGAGAGAAGATGCCATTACCTGGATGTGCATAAGTCTGGTGGCCCCACCCTCCCTCTCATCCCAGGAGCCAAACACCCTTTTGTGAGCACTGGGATCATGTGCCCAGGTTTTGTGGACACTGGGGTCATGTGCTTTGTTTTTGGGGCATTGGGGTCACTTGTCCTGGTTTTATGGGCTTTGGGGTCAAGTGCTCTAGTTTTGTGGGTACTGGGGTTGTATATCCTGGTTTTGTGGGCACTGGGGTCATGTATTCTGGTTGTTAGGGCACTGGGGTCACATGCTCTGGTTTTGTGAAAAGCAGGTTCACACACTCTTTCTGGATACTGGGATCACGTGCTCTGGTTGTGTGGGAACTGATGCCATGTACCCTGGTTTTGTGGGTTCTGGGGTCACATGCCCTGTTTTCTTAGGGGGGACATTGGGGTCACATGCCCTAGGTTTGTGGGCAGTGGGATCATAAGCCATGGTTTTGGCATCTGCCCCTCCTACTCCCTTCACTTGTGATCTTGGGGTCAGGCAAGCATCAGCCTCTGCACCACCACCCCCCATCCAGGAGGAGTGCAGTCCAGTTGTTGCTCAAGCATCCTCCCACTGGCTGAACCCAGGTCATCAGCAATGCATGCAATAGCGCTACTGCTGCACCAATGGGCTGATTGCTTCCTCTTTAAAGTACCAGGTTACTATGATGTTACTGGTTGGAGCACCTACAATGGAAGAGGGTGGGCTTTATACAGAGCTGGATTTAAAGCAACAGTATTTGTTAGTTAGGAAAACATTTCATCATGTAGTTTTTATTAAAAATGTATTTCTGGCATCCTTAGATACACAGAAACAGAATTGTCAGCATAAAAGGTCTGCTTGGCCCACCCAGTCTACCCAATGTCATCTAGTCCCTGCCTTGTCTGTCTTTGCAGATCTATCAGGTCTATGGTGACCCTCCCTCCTCCCTGCCATTTCCTAATATTGCCCTATGTCTATCCCACACATGTTTGAAGCCCCCTACTGTTTTCACCTCCACCACTTACTCTGGCAGTCTATTTCAGGCATCCACTACTCTTTCAGTGAAGTGGTACTTCTCATATCCCTCCTAAACTTCCCTCCTTCCATCTTTATCACATGTTCTCTGGTTCTGGCACTCTTCCTCCTTGAAAGAGATACATGTCCTGCACCCTGTTCATGCCTGTTAAGTACTTGTAAGTCTCTATGTTGGTCTCTCTCAGTCGCCTGTCTTCCAGGGCGTACATGCTGAGATCCCTCAGTCTTTCCTAGTAGGGGTTTTGGTACAACCCTTTTTTTTACTTGCCCTTCTCTGGGCTGCTTCCACCATGTCTATGTCCTTTCTGAGGTACAGCCTCCAGAACTGGATACGACACTCCAGGTGGGGTCTCACCAGCGAGCGATACTGTGTCAACACCACCGCTCTCCTCCTGCTGAAAATAACTCTCCCAATGTATCCCAGTATCCCACTGCTTTGTCACTCTGCCCTGCCACTTTGAAGTAATCAGATATGATAACCCTAAGGTCTCTTTTCTGCTTAGTGACTGACAGTAGCTCCCCCAGTTCTACACTCAGTTATTGGGTTCCCATGCCCTAGGTGCATTATTTCGCACTTTTTGGTATGAAACCCCAACTGCCATGCTCTTGACCACTGCTCGAGTTTCCCAAGATCTCTATGCATTCTTTCCACCCTTCCTCATTGTTCAGCCTATTGCAGATTTTAGTATCATCTACAAAAAGACATGCCTTCCCTTACAGTTTATCTGCAATGTCACTTAGACATTGAAGAGAACCTGTCCCAGTATTGAGCCCTGTGGCACCCCTCTGGTCACTCTCTCATCATTAGAGTGAGTGCCGTTAACCACCACTTGTCGCCAATCAGTTAACCAGTTTCTAACCACATTCACCACTTTGGATCCCACCCCATGGCTGCTGAATTTCTTAATCTTCTGTATGGCACCATGTCGAAGGCCTTGCTAAAGTCCAGATAGGCCATGTCCACTGCCCTCCCCTGATGTATTTCCCTAGTCACCCAGTGAAAGAACTCAGATTCATCTGACATGACCTCCCCCTCATGAATCTATACTGCCTTTGGTCCTGCAGTCTATTGGATTCAAGATACTCTACCAACATTTCCTTTAACAGTGCTTCCATTAATTTCCCCACCTCTGAGGTGAGGCTTACTGGCTTATAGTTACTAGCCTCTTCCCTGCAGCCACCCTTACATAGAGGGACCATGTCTGCTCTCCTCCAGTCCTGTGGAATCATGCCAGTGAACTGTTGAATAAGGCCATCAGCAGGGCAGCACCTCCCTGAGCTGTTTAGTACCCTTGGATGTATCCTGTCTGGTCCAATAGCCTTGCTCACTTTAAGAGCTGCAAGTATCTTCAAGACTATTTCCTCTTAAAGTGGACTTCAGTTTACCTTCCCTCTCCTTTTGTTCCTGCTGATCACTGGTGGTCTGTCCCCCCTCCTTCCACTGTAAAGACTGTGCAGAAGTACCTGTTTTAGAAGTCTGCTTTTTCTTGGTCCTCTTCTGTGCAGTATTCCTCTGCTGTCCTCCTTATCCTTACTGTCCCTCCCCTTGCTTTCCTCTTCTCACTTATGAACCAGAATAAAGTCTTATCCCCATTTGCTACCCCTTTTGTTATCCTTTGCTCTGCCTGCACCTTTACTTCCCTCACCATCTTACCCATTTCCCACCGTTTCACTTGGAACATCTGTCTTCTTTCCTCTGTGTTCCTTATATCTCCTGAATGCCACCTTTTTTTCTTCACCACCGTGGCCACTTCCCTAGAGTGCCATAATGGTCTCCTTTTCCTTTTGCTTTTACACAATTTCTTCATGCAAAGGCTGGTTGTCTTTATGCCCTCCTTTATTTTTCCCTATGATTCCTCTACTCATACCTGGCATCTCCCCCAGGCAGTTTCTGAGGCAGGCTTCCCTTTCCTTAATATCTACCTTCCTAAGGTCCAGGAGCCTCTGCTCCCATCTTAATGTTAAACTGCATTGTACAGTGATCAGTGGTACCTATGGGACTGCCCACTGTGATATCTGCAATGCTGTCCCTGTTTGTAAACATCAGGTCCAGCACTGCCATGTTCTTAGTCAGTTTGTTGACTAGCTACCTGAGAAAGGCCCTTTGTAGGTGGTCAAGAATGGTCCCGCTCCTTGCTGAAGCTGCAGATGGAAAGCTCCAATCCACATCTGGCATTTTGAAGTCACCAACTAGCAGCACCTCCCCCTTTCTTGCCATCCTGATGATGTCCCTTCCAAAAACCTTTTCCAACTCCTTTCCCTGTGGTGGAGGTCTGTATGCCACCCCTATATGAATTGTGGTCCCAGTGCCTGTCTCCAGGATGACACACTGCACCTCCAGTCCTTCCTTTTCCTCAGGTTCCCCTGCACTTCTGTAGCCTTGATTCCTTCCCTCACATAAAGTCCAACCTCATCTCCCCTCCTCCCTTCCTTGTCGCTCTTGAACAGAGAGTAGGCTAGTATGGCCATATCCCAGTCATACTTGTCAGTGCACCATGACTGGGTGGCCACCAAATCAAGGCTATCCTTTTCCATGATAGCCTCCAGGTAGCAGATACATAGTTGAGCTATAGACTGCTCCTCATGTCTTACTTACCACAAGCCTGCCTCCTTCCTTGCTTTTTCTCTCCCTTCCTGCTTGTGCTGTTTCCAGGAGTTCCCCGACCCCCTAATTCCCTTGTTACCCTCTCCATTACCTGTTTCCTTTACTCCTATCTTCTTGCCATCCTGATTTATACCTATCTTGTCCTGCACCTTGTCCCACCCCTGTCTTCCTGTGCTCCTGCCCTGGAGAATCTCCCTCACTTTGTTCCCTCCCTCCTTATTTCTTAATCATCTGGGGAGACAGTCTTTTCCCCCTTTGGTATTACAGCCTGCCCCCCCTCCCCGCTAGTTTTAATGCTCATCCAAGTGGCATTTAAACCTACAACTAAGGACTGTGGCCACTTCCTGGAAAGATGCACACCATCTTCCCTATAGAGGCCCATATGCTCCCAAGCTGGTTCCCAGTCCCCAGTGTGGCCAAAGCCCTCCTCCTTGCACCATGCCTTCAACACCTTATTAATAGCTGTGATGCGGACTGCCTTTTCCTCTCCTTGGCAAATGGCATCATGTGTGCTACTTGCTTCAGGCCTCTACCTAGTTCTATGAAATTACCCTGCACTACCACTACCCTATCCCTTACCAAGTCATTTGTCCCTAGCTGAACAATGACTTCCTCCCATCTCTTGCTACACTAGCGATCCTCTGGATCTGTTCTCCATTACTACAACCCAAAGCACCAGGGAGGCACTTCATCTCATTCTTCTTTTCTCTTCCCACTCCCTCATCTATCCCCATAACAATAGAGTCCCCCACCAGAAGCTGCTTTCTCCCCAACTGGGGCCTCTTACTCCCTTCTTGGGGCCTCCCCTAGAGACCCCCCCACACACACACATCCATATTAATTATTACAGAAATATTAGCCTCTATCTCATTATTAATATAGAGAATACTGGATGGGCAACTGTGCACAACCAGCGTGTTCTGCCAGAGGGGTTCTGATTTCCTCTGACCTTGAGAGGAAAGCTCGAGATGTTTGTGGGAATCAGAACCCCAAGGTGGCAGAACACACTGATTATGCATTACACATCCTGTATTTTTATAGTGTATATTATTATGGGAAATGTGTGCACTGCATTTTTTTCTTTCTTAATGAAACTGACTTGTGCAGTCTGTAGAGGTTCTAGAATGCTGTTCTGCCACTGAAGGGTACAATCACATTCCATGACCTTTGAACTGTGGTACAACAGCATTTTGAAAAGGATGTATTTCTATATATAACAATGCTCTACTATATACTATATTATCAATGTATCATCAGTAAATTTTCATTTGTCTGATTTTTAAAAACAGCTTTATTACTAATTTTATAATTAATGACTCAAGTCATTAAAGATGGCCACCACTAGCAACTGAAAAAAAAAAACCTCCCTCAAGGTTATGTTTTGATTTTGCAGACTGTATCCATATTGTGGATGTATTAGGAGGGTGCTGGCACACATTTCCAATGGCAAGCAGCACAGCACAACACCACACCAAAATGTTTCATCTATTAGTGGTGGGTGCAACCAGAGGGAAGTTATGTTTTAAAAGACTTCAAAAGAAATCCCATACTGTATCGCAGTTCAGGAATGAAATACAATGAGAAGAATAAATGAATATATTGATGTGTTTGCCAGAAATGCAATACAGTATTATTGAAAAACCATATGACATTTTTTCCCATTCACAAATAATGCTGCTTTAAAAACCAAAAAGACAGAAAACCAAAAAACTAGACCGTATTGTACAAAAAGTGAACTGGGTGGGAACGGATATCAGTTGATAATGTTACATTGCATCCTTCCCCTTTAATCCTTTTATCTGTAATTCAATTACACTGTTCTCCATTACTTGTAAATTCACCAAGGTCAAGGGTGCTGCACCCCCCATCCACACACATCCGTATTAAGTGTTACTGAAATATTAGCCTCCATCTCATTATTAATATTATCAAGTTATATTTCCCCCTCTGCTTCTGATATGACAGATGCTACATGTGGGACAGGGTGCAAAGTGGCCCACGATGAATTAACCACTTTATATCAACAATTTCCTCTTCATTCAGCGACACTCAATGTAGTTCCCAGCTACACCGCTGTTGTTCATTCATTCACAGCAACATGTGTTCCTCTTTGGTTATGATTTGTATTATCAGATCATGCAGATGATAACCCCAACTACACACACACACAAACACACAGTATCTTCTTTCATGAAATGGATAAGCAAATCCAACCAGCTGAGGAATTAAAAGACAAGCATTTGTTAATGCCGAAAGCTTGTCATGCACACTGGTGCCATTTTGGGGGGGTTACGAGATGGTGTTGGCAAATTTCAACACGGGTTCATAACTTCATTGTTTTTTAATATTTTTACACCACATTTATAACATAGCCATCTTATTGCACCACCTCATGAAGAAAGAAGAGTACAATTTCAACTCCTGTCCGAAAGGTACTTTCACACAATGGTTACAAAATCACCTTTCGGGATGCAAAAAAACATTTTCCCCAGGATCTGGAAAATGACAACTGTCACATTCATGAGGTGCAGTGAAGAGATGGCTATGATGGAAATTTGGGGTCACAATATTGAAAAGTACCAAAGGTATGAACCTGCATTTGTTAATTTAAATGCCTGCTCGAACCTTTGTTATTTATTAATATTTTCAGACCACATTTTCAGTGTAGCATTATTATGACCCCACCTCATGAAAAGTGCCAGTGTCATTTTGTTCACTCATCCCGAAAGGTGATTTTGCAGATCCACCAAGCCATTCTGCGCCACAGGTGTGAAAACATGTTTCAGGCAGGATATGAAAAATGACAGCTATACTGTTCATAAGGAGGTGTGAAATAATGGCAATGTTGAAAATCTGGAGTGAAAATATTAAAAACTGGTGAAGTTAGGAGCATGTGTAGAAGCTGTGCAATGCACGCTCATAATACAGTCATTGTTTGGAATTTTTTCACCAAATTTGCAACATGGGCTTTTTGGGACCCCACCTCATAACCAGTGGCACTGTTGTTTCATTAATCAGTCCCAAAAGGTGATTCTACACAGTGACCATGAAATCACCTTTCAGGACCGAGTAACAAAATGACAGTGACCGTGTTCAGGAGGTGGAGTTCCAAGAACCCCATGTTGAAAATTTTGGGACAAAATTCCTAAATATTGCTGAGATATCAACCTAAGCTGAAAACCCCACCATTGATTCCCATTATATGGCTAACCTTGAAATCTTTATGTTGCCAGTCAACTTTGAAGCATGCAGACGTGTCCCGGTCCACAGAGGATCATTGCTCCCAAGCACTGGAGGTAAGTATGGGTAAGGGGGGTGTGGGGAGGTGGGTGTGCAGTAGGAGGGTTGGGATGGGGAGTGGGATGGGGAGACAATGATGGACCTTTTTTTTATGTTGTCTTATGCATGCAGCTCAAGCAACATTTTGTGGCAGCTTGCTTTAGTAGCAGGTTGTGGAGGTGTGGCACTGTTGTGGCCACTGGTGCCACTGCTTTATTGGGCTGGTCTGTGTGGCACCCACGAATGAGCACACTGTCAATGACAGCAGTTGAGAAGCATGCCACCAACTTGAAAGAATTTCACTGCTGCAATGAGGGAGCACCCCGTCATTGCAGGGAGTCCCTTGCCTGCTGAAACATTTCAATAAACATGGCAGCAGTTGTCGCCGTCCACCTCTCATAATCCTTAGAAAGCCGACTATGGGGGTGCCAATCCCCTATCAGCATGTTAATAACCCCCCTCAAGCTTGTGTGGCACACTGGGAGCCCACCCCAGTGTGCCTCATGGTCTAGTATTCTCCACTATCGCCCCAAAGCTGACCACGTTGGCATGTTCCTGCCCTCACCCCACCCCACACCCATTGTGTGCCACACTGGGAGCCCACTCCAGTGTGGCCAACAGAACCCCCTCACAGTCATGGGGCATACTGGGAACTTACCCCAGTGTGCCCAACAGTTGGTTTATTTCACCTGTAAATAAAGAAAACCTTCCCGTAATATCAATTATTAAAAAAAGAAAACGGTCCATCACAGCATCCGGAGTGCCCCCCTCCTTCAACCTGTACCCACCCTCTGTGCACCCTACCTCCCCACACCCCCCTCACCCCATACTTACCTCCAGAGCCCAGTGCGACGATCTTCGGTGGAGCGAGAGACATCTGAACTCTTCAAAAGCTGCCCGAGAACTACAGAAAATCATAGTGAGCTGTGTAATGGCATTAATGGGGAGGGGATCAACTTAGGTGGATATCTCAGCTATTTTTATGACTTTTGACTCCAATTTTTCAACATGGGGTTCTTGGGATCCCATCTCATGAACTCAGTCACTGTCATTTTGTTATTCAGTCCTGAAAGGTGATTTTGCGGTCATTGCGCGGAATCACCATTTGGGATGGATTAATGAAATGAGAGTGCCACTGTTCATGAGGTGGGCTCCCAAAAAGCCTACAGTATGTTGCAAATTTGGTGGAAAACTCAAGAAAATGACTGTGTTATAAGCATGTGTTGCAAGATTTCCACGCACGCTCATAAGTTCGAGAATATTTAATATTTTCACTCCAGATTTTCCATATTGCCATTTTTTCCACAACTCCTTATGAACAACATAGCTGTCATTCTTCACATCCTGCCCAAAATGTGTTCTCGCACATCTGGCACACAATGGCGCAGTCGCTGTAGGAAATCAATGTCCAGGACAGATTAAGAAAATCACAGTGACAGTGTTCATGAGTGGAGGTCTCAAAATGCCTATGTTGAAAATTTGGTGAAAAAATTCCACAAAATGACTGTTACGAGCATGCATTGCGCAGTCTCCATGCACGCTCGTAACGTCAAGACTTTTTAATATTTTCACACCAGATTTTCAACATAGCCATTTGTTCACACCTCCTTATGAAAGGTACAGCTGTCATTTTTCACATCCTGTTTTCACACATCTGGTGCAGAATGACACAGTCACTGTGGGAAATCAAAGTTCAGGACAGATTAACAAAATCACAGTGCCACTGTTCATGAGCAGAGGTCCCAAATGCTTTCATGAGGTGGGGTCACAAAAAACCCATGTTGAAAATTTGGAGTGCAAATACCAACAAACGCCCAGGGCGTTAGGCAGGGGTCGACCTTAACATCCATTTACTAGCCCAGGTACTAGTGCAGATTGCCACGGGCTAGTGCAGAATATGTTACTTGCCTGGCTGGGCTAGTGCAATTCCTCATTTGGAAAGGTGCAGTTCCATTCTCAACTTGGGTATACTATCAAATAAATAAACAAACAAATACATAAATATAACTGTTATTTAATTTAAAGCCAGGTCCTTTTCATGGAGGTTTAACTTTGTACTGCCTTAGCATTAATGAAATGAAAAAAATGGATGTCTAGGTGTAGTGCATTCACAAACTGTTTCATTTTATACTAACTACTGCTTTTATTTTTTGCTGGTGAAGATCCTTTCTCCTTTTCCTTTCCTTGTTTAGCTCACTACTCATGGCAGGCAGATTTGTGATTGTGTCTAGGAGCAGCACAGTTCTAGGGTTGCCACCTGTCCAGTTGTAGACCAGATAATCTGGTTTTCAGGGTCCTTATCTGATCTCGATTAAATGTAGTCCAGTTTGGGGGCTATTTTGAGTACTCAGATAGTATTAAAACTGAGTTATCAAATCATTCACTGTTGCATGCATGCCCAGGTTACAAAAAAGTTCTGATGTCACTAGTCACAGGCCTTTGTTCATAAAACCAGTCTGTCTAGGAGGTGTAAAGTATTGCCATTAAGACCATTAGCAGTAAATCAACCTGATCTTTTCAGCTCTGAATTTTAAGTATGGTCATTTACTGCCAAGATAGGAAACAGTTTTTACACCTTTATATGATGTAATGGGTTACTTTTTCTTTTTCCTATATTTTCATATGTTTTAGACCCACTTTTTCAAATTAGTTTTCACATTTTTATTGCATTTGTCACTGTGCTGATTATTTCTCTTTTTTAAGTTCTCAGCAGCTGCTGCTCTAATTTTATTTCTACTGCCAGCCTGAATATTCCATGATATTAGCTACACCTTTACAGACCATTGGAATAAATGGCATGAAATGGTGTGTCTGAAATTGTGGAATGTGCCTCAGGAACAGTAGCACTATCATTTCATTACTCAATCCCAAAAGGTGATTTTGCACAGTGACTGCGTTATTTGGCACCACAGGTGCTGAAACACATTTTGGGCAGTATGTGAAAAATGACAGTTGTACTGTTCATGAGGAGGTGTGAAAAATGGCGATGTTTAAAATCTCGAGTGAAAATATGAGAAATTGGCAAAGTTACAAATGTGCATAGGAACTGTACAACGCAAGCCCGTAATATGGTCATTTTTTTATATTTTTTTCATCAAATTTTTGACATGGTCTTTTTGGGACCTGCCCTCATGAGCAGTGGCCCTGTGATTTTTGTTACTCCATCCTGAAAGTGGATTTTGCACAGCGACAACGCCATTCTGTGCAACTGCTGTGAAAACACATTTCAGGCAGGTTATGAAAAATGACAGCTGTACTGTTCATAAGAAGGTGTGAAGAAATGGCACTGTTGAAAATCTGGAGTGAAAATATTTAAAATTGGTGAAGTTACGAAAGGGTGAGAATTATGTTAATGGCCATAACGCAGTCACTTTTTGGAATATTTTCACCAGTTTTGCAACATGGGCTTTCTGGGACCTCACTTCATGAACAGTAGCACTGTTGTTTCATTACTCAGTCCCAAAAGGTGATTCTATTCAGCGACCATGAAATTGCCTTTCAGGACTGAGGAACAACATCATGCTAACATGTTCAAGAGGTGGGGTTCTAAGAACCCTATGTTGAAAATTTGGGTCCATGATTCCTAAAAATGGCTGCGATATCAAGGTAAGTTGAAACCTCCATTGATTCCCATTATATGGATTAACTTGAATTCTTTCAGTTTGCCGGTCGGTTTTGAAGAGTGCAGACGTGTCCCAGTCCGCAGAAGATCGCATCTGCTGACCTCGGAGGGAAAGTATGGAGTAAGGGAGTGCGTGTGGAGGTGGACGCACAGAGGGAGGGTCGGAATGAGGGAGGGAGATGAGGGAGACAACGAGGGACCGTTTTCATTTTTACAGGTGACATTTTTTTTTTTTTTAAAGACCACAAGGGAAGATTTTCTTCATTAACAGATAAAACAAACAAAAAAAACTGTAAATGTAGGCACACTGGAGTGGGCTCCCAGTGTGCCACAAATTACAATAGAGTGTGTGTGTGTGTAGGGGGGGATGCCAACAATGGGATTGGGCACCCTGATGTCGGCTACAGATACAGACGGGGAAGGGGGGCAATCTTACACTGGGAGTGGGCATCCCAGTGCTGGAAATGGAAAAGGGAAATTGTTTAACCAGGTAAAAACACACTATGGGGCTGCAGGGACTAGGGGATTGTTTAACGAGGAAAGACACACTATGGGGCTGCAGGAACCGGGGGATTGTTTAACACTGACCTGCAGGGACAGGGGGAAATTGTTTAACCAGGAGAGACATGTTGAGCTGCAGGGATGGGGAAATTGTTTAACCAGGAGAGACACACTGAACTGCAGGGATGGGGAAATTGTTTAACCAAGAGAGAAACACTGATCTGCAGGGACGGGGGAAATTGTTTAACCAGGAGAGACATGCTGAGCTGCAGGGACGGGAAAATTGTTTAACCAGGAGAGACTTGAGAGACACACTGAGCTGCAGCTGAAGGGCTCGCATTTCAAAGGACAGAGACGCACGCATAATAGGAATGGCAGTGAAGTATGGAACTGACGCCAGCCCCACCCCACGTTGCAGAGACTAACAGGCACAGAGTTGTGACTTTGAGTAGTCAGCCATAGTGCTCATGCCATTCCACCTCACCCTACCCTGCAGATTCTGACAAGTGTCACGATGTGCCTTGGGGTCATCTGGTCTTATGCTCACCCCATTCCATAAGGAAATATGTTGAGATCAGTGCAGTATAGGAGACTGGGGTGAACTTTAGGGCAGAAGAGTCCAAGGCACACCTTGATGTCTGTCGTTTGCCACTGACTACGGGGGGGGTGGGGTGGAATGGCAAGAGCATTACAGCCGACAATCCAAAGTCACATGCCTGATGCCTGTCAGTCTCTACAGGGTGGGACGTTATGGTTAGAAACCCTAACGCCCTGGGTGTTTGTTGGTATTCACACTCCAAATTTTCAGCGTGGGTTTTTTTGTGACCCTACCGCATGAAAGCATTTGGGATCTCCGCTCATGAACAATGGCACTGTGATTTTGTTAATCTGTCCCGAATGTTGGTTTCCCACAGTGACCATGCCAGATGTATGAAAAAAACACATTTTGTGCCAGATGTGAAAAATGACAGCTGTACCGTTCATAAGGAGGTGTGAAGAAATGGCAATGTTGAAAATCTGGAGTGAAAATATAAAAAATTCTCGAAGTTACGAGCATGAGTGGAAACTGCGCAATGTACACTCATGACGCAGTCATTTTGTGGAATCTTTTCACTGAATTTTCAACATGGGCATTTTGGGACCTCCGCTCATGAACAGTGTCACTGTGATTTTCTTAATCTGTCCCGAACATTGATTTCCCACAGCGACTGCGCCATTGTGTGCCAGATGTGTGAAAACACATTTTGAGCAGGATGTGAAAAATTACAGCTGTTCTGTTCATAAGGAGGTGTGGAAAAATGGCAATGCTGAAAATCTGGAGTGAAAATATAAAACATTCTCGAAGTTACAAGCATGCATGGAAACTGCGCAAAGCATGCTCGTAACATAGTCATTGTTTGGAATTTTTTCACCATATTTGCAACATAGGCTTTTTGGGAGCCCACCTCATGGACAGTGACACTGTCATTTTGTTAATTGGTCCTGGAAGGTGATTCCACACAGTGACCACAAAATCACCTTTTGGGACCGAATAATGAAACAGTGACTGAGTTCATGAGGCGGTGTTGAAAATTTGGAGCTGAAAGTCACATAAAAGGCTGAGCTATCTACCTAAGTTGACCCCCTCCCCCCATTGATGCCATTATATAGCTTACCGTGATTTTCTGCAGTTCGCGGTTGGCTTTTGAAGAGTTCAGATGTGTCCTGCTCCACAGAAGTTCATTGTGCCAAGCTCTGGAGGTTAGTATGGGGTGCGAGGGAGATGTAGGGAGGCTGGGTGCAATGGAGGGTGGGTGCAGGTTGGGGGGGGTGATCTGACTCAATGATGGACCGTTTTCTTATTTTCAGGAATGAACATCACAGGAAGTTTTTTTTTTATTTACAGGTGAAATTAAGCAACTATTGGGCACACTGGGGTGGGCTTCCAGTGTGCCCCATGGCTTTGAGGGGTTATGTTGGCCACACTGGAGTGGGCTCCCAGAGTGGCACACAATAGGGGTGGGGTGGGGTGGGGGCAGGAACATGCCGACATGGTCAGCTTCAGAACACATGCAGGCACACTGGAGTGGGTTGCCAGTGTGCCACACAATCTTGAGGGGGGTTATAAACATGCTGACAGGGGGATTGGGCACCCCCGAAGTCAGCTTGCTGGGGATTTTATTTATGTATGTATGTATGTATTGAAATGTTTCACCAGGAAGGCACACTGAGCAACAAGTCGCTCACTCCTGATGCAACCTGGGGGAAGGGGTACAATAGGAGTGAAACATTAAACATTGAAGTTACAAGATCAACATTAACATACAATTGTAAGGCAGGTGTTACAAGCAGTGTAAATACTGAAGTAAAGACAGACAAAAGGGACCTGACAGCAGCATTTCAAATATTGAAGGGAACTGGCGTAGTACTGCAGTGACGGTGCAGTCACGTGCCATAGCTGTGACCCAGGTTAATTCCCTGAGCCTTGCACATCTGGGAGCAACCAATCGTGGTACAGTAAGCATCTGCCTCAGATGCCTCTTGTCTTAGGGAAGGAGGACCACATTTTCTGCTGCACAATTGCCATCTGATGGCCCTGGGAAAGGGAAGCCATGCAAGAATAATATCATGAGTCTGGAGGTGAGCCTCACAGCAACACATGCTTGTCTGATGTATGACTCTGAGGCATCATACATCCAGAGTGAGGCCAGCAGTGAAATTATAAAGGAAGATGGTCTCTCATAACCTCTGACAACCCCAATTGGCAATCTACCAGTCTCTCCACTCAGGTCACACCCCTGAGGAATGATAAAGGGAGGGGTTGGGGGAAGGAAAATTTTCTGCAAGCAGTTCTGGGCAGATGAAGTCACCCCATTCTTATGCTGAAAGAGGGACCATCAGGCTCCACAAACCTTCCCCCTGGTTCATGCCTTCCAGCTGCACCAGTCAAATAAAGTTGCCCCTGGGGAATGGCTGCCCATGGTGGATAAAACATAGGTTACTGTGCAATGGGCCTTGTGTAGCAAAAGATGGTCCAGGAGCAGGGCAGGAGCTGGTCTTGGGACTGATGGACAGTGGTTCTGGTACTGGCCTGGAAAAATTGGGATGGGACAGTAGAAGAAAGGGGCACAAACTAAGGGTGCAATGGGGCAGGATAATGGGGAGTGTCAGGAAATGTTTTTTTACCTACAAAGTGCTGAGCCAGTGGAACACGGTGCCAGAGGAGGCTGTAGAAGCAGGGAGTGTGGAACATTTTAAGAAGAATGCTTTAATTTGATATATCCAGTTGTAGAAATGAAAGAAAAAATGTAACTCCTACTGGGATTTGAACCCAGGGACTTTGCTATTCCGTGGCATGCTCTTAACCACTTGAGCCATAGGAGCCCCAACTCATTAAGCTTCCTGAATTTTCCCTTGAAACACACACATTTCTTTCATGGTGTTGCGAAACAGCAACTGGCCAGTCTCTCAAGACTCACATTACTTCCTATTTCTTTCTCTCCATGCAGTTAATAGTTTGATACAGTTACTCAATTCGCCCCATGAATAATGGAAACAATATACAACAGATGTGGCTGCCCAGGATTATAAAGGATAATTAGAAATGTAGAGACTGGAAAATATCTAAGAAAGGGCAGCAAAAATGATTCATGGTCAACAAAGAAGGACATATCTCGACAGCCTAAACATATACTCATTGGAGGTCAGGAGGGAGATATGACAGAAGATTACAGATACATACAATGGCATAATGCAGTGGCCATCACAGATTTCTTTGACAGCAGGCAAACCCCAGCATCACAACCTCAAATTAGAGGGTGATAATTTCTGACAAGATATGAGGAAGTACTTCTTTTACTGAAAGGGCTGTGGATGGATAGAACTGACTACCCAAAGATGTAGTTAATTCCTTAGAAAAAGAACACTCTGAGTTCAAAACCCAATGGGATAGCTGGGGGAGAGGGTCAAGTAAAACCAAATAAAAGTTAAAGGGAGCACAGGGAGCTTAGAAATTATTGAGTATGCCTAGGTAGGTTAAAACGGCAGAAAGTATGGACTTGTCTTTTATCTGTCCTCAACCATCTGTTAGTTAGTATATCATACCATTCAAGGTGCTTGGAGGTTGTTACATGTCCAAATTCTTAAACATAAACAGCAATTTACTCAACATACAAAACAAAACTCTCCATGCAAACATGACACTTAAATAAATTTATCTATGTAACAGAGGGATAAGCTCACAGCTCTGAGCAGGCTTCAATGTATCATGGTTTCTATCCGCCATGAAACATGATACCACACATGATACAAGGTACTGGTATCCCAGAATGTGTTTTATAAACTAAACTAAAGTTGTTTTTTCTTGAGCTTTTTCATATGTTTAAATATAGCTGTTCTGGCTCCAATGTACTGTAAGCTGTTTGTGTTCAGCTCCACTTCTTTTGAGTTTTTCTCCTCCTGATGTGGGTGGCTTCTTCTAGATTGGAAATAAATAGGAACTTGAAACAAACATCTCATACTGGAACCAGGGTAACCACAAACATTTAAGCATAAGAGACGACGTATCAAGAAAAACAAGTTTTGGTGCTAAAACAAAGTGAGGGATAACCGTACCTAGACACCCTGAGGAACTGGTAGCACAGAACCACATAAAATACATATCTGGCAGTATAGTGTACTGCATAAGGGCACTTAGCTACAAACCTGGAGAACTGGGTTTGAATTCCACAGCCATCACTGCATAGTGTGTGACAGTTAGCAGGTCATTTAAGTTCTCTGTGCTCCCATCAAACTTATCCCTAAAAGTTATCATAGTTTTTTATTATGTGTGGTGAGTTAAATCTCTATATCAAACAATTCTTCTAAATAGGTTGATATTGAAGAAGACTCCCTAGTGTTACTTATATTTTTCTTCAGGGTTTGGAGGCCAAACTGGAATTTTCTTGCTGCTAGTGTAGATAATTCTAAAATTAAGCTAGATAGGTTTCAACTGGAGTACAATATTACTGGATATAAAATGTGATCAAGCAAGAGGAGGGAACAGATGTCAATTGAATTTTGAAACACCCAGTATGGTTGTGACTGCCATCTGGGTAGGGGGCAAAATGATGGACCGTCAGTCTTATTTCCTCTCCATCCTAGCTCTTTCATTCCTTCTGCCTTCCAGCAGTACATACATAGAAACATAGAAACTTAGAAGCATAGACTTTGACGGCAGATAAGGACCACTTGGCCCACCTAGTCTGCCCATTTTGTTACCTGATGGATAAGCTGCAGATCCTAGTTAACCAACAGTCAACTTCCTCCTACCCCCCACTAGAACTGCCTTATGTCTGCCCCATGCATTCTTGAATTCCCCCACTGTTCTTGACTCCACGACCTCCTCAGGAAGGCTGTTCCATGCATCCACAGCCCCCTCCATGAAAAAATACTTCCTCACATTACCTCTGAGTCATCTCCTCTCTATCTTCAAATTGTGCTCCCTTGTTTCTTGCACATCTCTTTTTCTGAAATATACTACCCTCTTGGACTTTGTTGATTCCCTTGAGGTAATTGAAAGTTTCTATCATGTCCCCCTTCTCCCTTATTTCCTCAAGGGTATACATATTAAGCTCCTTTAGTCTCTCTTTGTATGTCTTCTGGTGCAGACCCAGCACCATTTTGGTTGCCCTCCTCTGGACAGCCTCCATTCTGTCTATGTCTTTGCAGAGATGGGGTCTCCAGAACTGCACACAGTACTCCAGATGGGGTTTCACCAACTGTCTGTACAGAGGGATAACAACTTCCTGTTTTCTACTGTTGATGCCTCTCCCTATGCATCCTAGTATCCCCCAGCCCTCTTTACTGCCTTCTCACATTGTTTGCCCACCTTTAGATCATCTGATATAATTACCCCCAGGTCCCTTTCCGTTTTTGTTGTTTTGTCAGTATCTCCCCCCCCCCACTGTGTACGCTTCCCCTGGGTTTTTGCTTTCCAGATGCATTACCTTGCACTTCTTAGCGTTGAATCTAAGCTGCCATACATTTGATCATTCCTCCAACCTTACCAAGTCCCTTCTCATCCTTTCCACTCCATCTTGTGTATCAACCCTGTTGCAGATCTTTGTGTCGTCTGCAAAGAGACATACTTTTCCTTCCAGTTCCTCTGCAATGTCACTTGTAAAGACATTAAAAAGGACCTGTCCCAGTACTGAACCCTGCGGTACTCCTCTAGTAACCCTCCTTTCTTCACTGCGGATACAGTATTAAAATATGGCAAATGGAAGCACAGAGGTTCAAGAACCTGCCATCCAACTTTTGAGCCCACCAGAGTGAGAGTGCACAGGTGTTTTCATTAGTACTTAATCATGAGCAGGGCCCCTAGTGCTCTGTGGTACTTTGTACTGATTTTTGTGACAGGGCTCCTAGGCTTCTGCTGCACCATTTTCTGATTTCTTCAGCATGCAATATTCATTTGTGGCAGAATGCAGTCCTGCCATTTGCTAAAATAGGATGTGATGTCATGAATGACATAACACACTGAGCAAAAAGGAGTGGCTTCAGGATAAATGAGATGGGGAAGGGAGACAGGCACTATTGAAAAACTGTATATTTGAATGAAAATTCACTAAAAACAGTGACTTCTGTGGCATGATGCAAATTCTGCAGAAAATTTTGCAAGTGCAGAATCCCAGAGGCATTGATTATGAGTTTCCAGGGAGCTTTCCTGTATGGGTTGAGGGGAAAAAAATAAGCAATGCAGTAACACAGAAATGGTACTCCAGTCAGTCAATCCTCACAGTGGTAGAGCTAAGGCTCACAATGCCAGTGACCAAAGTTCAGGAACAAGCCCAAGGTACTGGAGAGCCAGAGTGGGAGGGAATTTCAACATCTCACTGGGTGCTCACCTCCTCCAGGTGGGTGACAGACCAATCCCCCACTACAACAGAGCCACTTGGGGACACACAAGTGGAGTCAGTTAGCAAGGATGGCAGAAAAGGAGGAGAGACGTCTGGCCAAATTACATGTACACCAGTTGTGTGCATGACATACCATGTTGGTGCCAGTGTCTTGGTGGGAGGGCAAAAAAGGAGTGAAAGCACTGTAACCTAGTCAGATAACACTCAAGCACATCCCAGCCCCGCAGCACTTATCTGCCTGGCATGGAGGATTGCCATAAAAGTTGTGTTTTGGATGGAGAAATAGAATCCACTGTGGGTAAGGGTAGTGTAAGCCACTGGGTAGATAAGGGAACCCCCTGGGGTTCTGGTTAGCTGTCAAGACTGGGAAATGGCCCAGTAGATGAATGGAGATGTAGGTGTGAGAACCCGCAGGAAAAAAATAATTAAAAAGAATGATATAGTAAATCATAACAGCACCATAAAGCACATCCAGTAGGTAAACAGCAGCACAGTACAGGACAGGTGAATAAATTGGAGCAGTGCAAAGCAGGTAAACAACAAGAGGGCCAGGATCAGGTCAAAATAAGCCCTTGACCAACAGCAAGGGGGCATCCAAGGTAAAAAAGAAATAAATATGCAATATGGTGGATTTAAGAAGCATTACAGTTGTAGCCATGCAAAAATTTATTTTGTTTCCTCTCACAAATCCAGGGAGAATTTCCTATTCCTTGGACTCTTTTTATTGACCACTGTAAGGAACTTCCCCATCCCACATACTCAGTGGCAGATCCAGAGGTTAGACCACACACACACACACTTTTTCTTAGTACCCATTTCTGCAAAATATGAGGTTCATTTCTCCATACTCCAATATAAAGGTCACAAATCTCTACTGTTTGACATTTCTAGATCCGTCACTGGTATTTTCAATTTGATCTCTGAATAACAGTAAAAAAGCATAGCTTTGTGCAACTCTTCAATTGCTCTTTCTTCTATATATGGCTACTAGTGCACTGGAGGGAGAAAAGCTTCAGAGCAGGTCGAAAGTTACACATAAATGGTATCATTGTAGGCCAGTCCCCCCCCCAATAAATTATTTTTCATCCCTTATCCTACCCCTTATGAAGTGTCGAAATGAGGTACACCTTACCACCGTCTGCTGTAAACCGGAGTGGCATCTTTATTGTAAGTGTGTGGGTTCAATAACAGACACCAGTCCTTAAATCAAGTGCATAAAAAACACTGGTGTAGCATTTATCATTTTATTTTCCAAAAATGATAACAAAAATCAACTGTTCAAAAATATTTACAGAAAAGAAATGGGTGTTTAAACTTTCACACCAAAATAACAACAAACAAAAAAAAAATAATCAGGCTAGTCTTTCCTCAGACTCCCTGCTCTTCTCTGTATATTCAATATTTCCTCCACTCTGGTGTGTAAGCACTCACACCTCCTCTCCCTTGCTTGGTCAGAAGAAACTGACCAGCACACCTGAATTAGCCTCCTGGTGGGGAGGTTAATATAGTACAATAATCATAACATCATTGACATGTGACTATCAATTATACCAAAAAACCTTATTCCTCTACTCTGGAACTTAAGATAAGGCTTCACATTCTCTAACTCTAAAGCTTATTATGTCTTTTTTCAGCATAATATTAGTACTACTCTATAAGAACTCATTTTAACTTAGAGGAACCTTAATTGGTGGTGAAAGCAACATCAAGGACCTTTTTAGCCCCTCCCCGTTCAATGACATCACCACACCGCTTCTATATTAGCAGCCATTTTCTGGGCTACCAGCTCTATGGAAGCCATCTCTTGCTACCTGCCACTGTTTCAGGTGAAGAAACCAAGAAAATCAAACTTGTTTATAGAGGACTCTAACCTTCCCAGATAAAAACAGAGTAGGGGTGCGCTCCCACTCTATTTATTCTGTGAAGCCAGAGTAGCTCTATTATTATTCAGCCTTGTTTATTTATCTCTTAAATTATTGTGCTAGAACTGTATTTAAACATATTTTTATGTTTTACATTTCTCCACCCCCACCCCCCAAGGCAACTCTGCCATTTCTGCAGTCAGCAAACATTGCACTATTTCACTCCCCATACTGTATTTCACTTCTTGGTAGCTTTAAACAACCCAATAACAAGTCAAACACCCCAAATCATGTTTTTATACACAGAAGAGTCTGCACTAATGCTGCAGTACTTATTTTAACTTTTTATTTAATCTCTTTGTTTTTCAGGCAGCAGAGCGAGATCTACAGCGAGCGGCTGCAGGGAGAGTTTACTTTCTCCCTTACAACAGCCTGCTTGCTCATCTTCCAGTCTTGCAGAGATTTGCTTTAAAATAGGGCTATATGGCAATCTGCTCTGGTGTTGGAAACACTCTTGTTTCTTGGGGGGTTCAAAATCTTCCCCAGAATTTACATAACAGGAGGCTTTAAAGGGGATCTGCTTTTAACTTCATGTGGCAGTTTTGATGGCTAGAATGACAACAGATTAAGGTACAGCACAGATAGGAGAACAGAATTGTCAGGTTGGCCACCCTGACAAGAAATTAAGGATAGACAGAAAAGTTTAAGAGAACAGAACAGAGTGAAAAGAATAAATGTTTTTAATTTTATGTTGACATTCTCATCCTGACACAATAATGACAGCTACCATTTAGGACAAGTACAGTATGTATCCTTTTAAAAAAATGTTGAGGGTCAGTGTCCAACAGTTCTATGGGGATTTATGAACTGTGCGATTAGTGCTGATAACGAGCATTATTTTTTTTTCTTGAACTTTGTTTATTCCACTGACCTGCCCAGACTCTCTCCAGAAGGTCACTTGGCTCTGTGCCATGTTTATGCCCATCTAAAGTCCTCTGCTCTTCTTCTCTCGGTACCAAACTCTCCCAACCCCTACCCAGACACTCAACCCCCTGGCTCTGAGTCCCCTGAGGTGGACCCACCTTTGCTCCTTCCTGACACTCTATCTAGAATTCAGCAGAGTGGCCAGGCAGGGAGAAGAGTCAGAGGAGTGAACTGAGAAACCTGGTACTGGGCGTGATTGGCCAGCCCCTGTACACTCTTTTACCTACCAGGAGGCAGGGTATTTTCTTACATTATGCCCCCTGCTGCAGCATGCAATTGCATCATTGAGGGCCCTCCCACAGACAGCTGCCATCACCAGTCCCCAGCTTCTTATTCCTCACTACTGGACGATTGCCCCCAGCTTCCACCAGGTGCCACCGCTGAATGAGGAGTCCCCCTAGACCCACCCCAGGAGAAGAGAGCAGTTCTCCAGATGCTCGATCTTCACCTCCCCCTGCTGACCCCCGGTGGCCCAGGCTCATTCCTGAACCTGGGTCACCAGTGTGGCACAAAGAGGTCCAGCACCTCAACCCTCAGTACCACCGGGCTGGCCTGATACCGAGCATTATTATATGTGACTGCAGGCAACTAGCCTACTCTGGTTATTTAGAAAATGAACCCAGTAGAAGAAATCATAACTGCTACTCTACATACATAATCCACGTCAAAGTTCAGCTTCCATCTTCCTCAATTAGTAAGCAAAAAAATGGTGGGTACATACTGTAGATAGAAAGATGGATAGGTAGGCAGCATACATTACCCGTGAAGTACAGCGTTAAAGGTCTATGTGTAATTTATACAGTAGAGGCAGAACAACCAAGTCCTTGAATCTTTATGTAATAAAACCCATGCATTTCCTAACGTATGTAGTTTTATTCTCTGCTGAAGAGACAGCTTTAGATGTGGCTGGTCAACTCTGCAGTCACTGAGGGACCTCCCCCTCACTTCAGAGGCACCCTAGCAAAACGCATGTCACAATTAAAATTTTTTTTTTACATTTATGTCATTCACTGTGCTCAGCTGAAACAGCACATAAGGGGCACCACTGAGTTAGGGAGAGAGATGTCCTATTCTAGACTAAGGTCATTACCTTAGTCAAGTAAGTACAGCCAATACATTAAAAGCAGAGGTACTGAGACAAGCAGGGTGAAGATTTATCTTCAGGAGTCAATTTTCACATTAATTTACTTTTCTGATTCTGGTCCATCTGTGCAGTGGGACTGCTGCCCATTGAAATGCCAGAGATTCAGGTTCATATCCCGAGCTCAGAGCATTGGGAGACCGAGAGTTAAGAGGACACTCCTGTTGTGGAAGAAGGAGGAGGAGGAGGAATGTTCAAGGCCTTGCTGCACTACTATCAACTTAGTGACCACAGGTAACCACCAATTTGGTGACCACAGGTGTTGGTGTAGCTGAGAGAGTACAGAACAGTGCCAGCATGCTGTTGGGTGCACACACTTGGGGCCACAGATGCTGGCATCCATGGGTTGAAAAGTAAGTGGAAGATGCCTCTTGGATATTGTAAGATAAAGAACATGGCATTTGTTTGGGCCCTGCAGGGTCCCTGCTGACATCCAGCTGATGTTAGGCTCTGGTGGGGAATAACACCCCCTTTTCCCAAAGGATGGAGCTGTGGGTGCAGCAGAGCTGTAGGGATGATGGGACTGGATGAGGCAGCCCCTGAGAGGGTCCAAAAAGGGGCTGTCCAAGCCAAAAGAGCATAAAGAAAAACGTTCATATAATGCATTAGTCTGCTGCTACAAACTGCTCTGGACTTGTGCAGTTACTTCCTACTTGCTCATGCTGCCTAGTGTGAAATATCATGCCAATGTTGCTGATCTTTAATTTTAGGAGAGTTGGGCTCTGCAAAAAGTTCCAGTGTGACTGCATGCTGATTTGGGGCTCAGACCTAGGATTTTCTCAAAGTGTTGACTAAGTAGGCAGAGTAAGTGAGTGTGAATGGTTGCCTAAGAACATTAGGGAGGTGGGGTACTCCAATTCCAACCAGGAAAGGTGTGGGCCACCAGACATTCACACACTACCTGCCAGACAAGAAAGGTGTGCTACTGTCATAGTCTATGGATGCAGCCATGTTGACCAGATGGCAGGGTGGAGGATAGAGGAAAAAAAGTACCAAATGGGGACACCTTTTTTTGGACTGCTTACTTAAAGTCCTTGCTCGGAATCTATACTTCTACTTAGGGTTTATTGAGTAACACAGAAAATCAGCAGTTGGCTGTGATCACAGACTACTGCAAGCATCTGTGTGCTACTGCAATTTTTAACTAGCATGCCTGTCCTAATGGGAAAAAATTAAGGTCAACCCCTAATTTTGATGCCAGCTCACAGCCCCAAAAAAAAGCATTGTCATGTTTTACTGGTAAATGACTGGATTTGAAGTTTATCAGTAACAAAAAAAAAGTAAGCATTTAGGAGAACAGTATACTCTACAGGCAGCATTTGGGAGGGCAGTTCTTTTCACTGCAATTGGTACTCCTTGGTTCTGTCTTAGGACAGTATTACTAAATCCTGAAATACTGGTGGGTTGTTATGAGCTACAGATATCACACCTCTCTGTTTGCACTGGGGTTTGTAGTGTGGTCTCCCTCCTTTCTACTGCAAAGGGTTTCCCCTTTCTCCTGCCATGATGCAAAGCAGAGAAGTGTAACGGCATCCATTTAGAAGTAATAGAGTAACACTGTAACTCTGAGAGACAGAGACACTTTTTATGTTTGCTTGTGCGCATGTGCAAGAAGCATTACGTGGCAGCTTACGAGAGAAGCGGGTTTTGGAGGTGCAGCACTGTGGTGGCCATTGCCACCACTGCATTTTCGGGCTTGGCTCTCATTTCCCAATGTAGTAGCATGTTGCTGCTGAAACTAGTTCAGCCAGTGTGTCACCAACTTGAAACGAATTAGCCACTGTAATGAGGGAGCAACTTGTCATTGCAGGGCGGTACCTTGACTGGTGTAACATTTCAAAATAATATGACAGCAGCTGTTGCCGTCCACTCACAGTCCCCATAAAAGCTGGGGGTGACTAATCCCCCTCTCAGCAAGCCCCCACCCCAGTTAGTTTGCCTATGGGGGAGCCCAATCCCTGTCAGCATAATGTTCCCTCCATTTGCTGTGTGCTGAGGGGGGTGCCCAATTCCTCTCGACATCATGCCCCCCAAACAGGCTTTCTTTGCTGACGGGGGGCCCAGTCCCCATCGGCTTAAGTTCCCTCTCCCTAAAAATGCAGGTGGCACACTGGGAGCCCACCCCAGTGCGCAAACAGTAAATCTGCAAAAGAAAAAATCTTCCTACAATGTCTTTTTTTTTTCTTTTCCTTGAAACAAAGAAAACGGTGCCTCACAGTCGGGTCCCCTACCCCAACCTGCAACCACCCTCTGCTCTCCCCACCTCCCCACACCCCACTTCACCCCATACTTACCTTCGGAGCCTGGCTCAATGATCTTCGATGGACGGGGAACATGTCTGCACTCTTCAAAGCCAACTGCGAACTGAAGAAATGTTGGTCAGCTGTATAATGGCATAAATGTTTTTTTTTCAGCTTATGTAGATATTTCGGCCATTGTTTCGACTTTTGGCACCAGAATTTCAACATAGGGTTCTTGGGACCCCTCCTCATGAATTCAGTCACTGGCATAGTGTTATTCAACCCCAAAAGGTGATTTTACAGTCACTGTGCAGAATCACCTTTTGGGGTATACAGATCTGCAATGACCTCAGTTTTAAGTCTCATGTAATCAAGTAATAAAAAAAAGCTAGCCGTTTGCTATACTGTATTAATAAACACATAAAGTGCAGGGAAAAGCGAGTCATGATGCCTTTATACAGCTCTGGCCACCATGATACTCTTTGCGCTAACTCTGGTCACCAGGTGGCAAATCTGAAACTAGAGCACTGGAGCATGTACAGAAGAGAGCAACAAAGCACATCAGTAGATTAAAGGGGCTGAGTTATCAGCAGAGGCTTCATTCTTTAGGGCTATACTCCCTGGAGTATCACAGACTCAGGGGTGATATGTACCTAGTGTATACTGCACTATTTGATGATAAATTATGGAAACAACCGGGATTAGAATTGAGGACACAGGCATATAATACTAGAGCACACCCAGTCCAATTAAAGGGTGCAACTTAGTCAAAAAAAGGAAATTTTGGTTTAGCATCAGGATAACTAAATTTTGGAATGAGCTCCCACTTGAAGTAGTGGCCAGCAAGATCATGGCAGAATTTAAAAGCAGCTTAGATAATCATTTGGTAACATCTGGAATTTTGGGTTATAATTAAATTTGGGTGAGCTGTTATGGACCCATAAGTCTTATTAACTCTGAAACCACCTATGATACCTATGGGACCAATTAACAAAATGACACTGTAACTGTTCATGAGGTGGGCTCCCAAAAAGCACATGTTGCAAATTTGGTGAAAATGTTCCAAGAAATGACTGTGTTACGAGCGTGCATTGCACAGTTTCCACCCACACTCGTATCTTGAAGAATTTTTTATATTTTCACTCCAGATTTTCAACATTGCCCTTTTTACATACCTCCTTATAAACAGTACAGCTGTCATTATTCACATCCTGGCCAAAATGTGTTTTCACACATCCAGCTCACAATAGCGTGGTCGCTGTGGGAAATCAATGTTCAGGACAGATTAAGAAAATCACGATGGCACTGTTCATGAGCAGATGTCCCAAAATGCCTATGTTGAAAATTTGGTGCCAAAATTCCACAAAATAACTAATGTTATGAGCATGCAATGTGTAGTTTCCATGCACACTTGTAACTTTGAGAAACGTAGAAACATGGAAACATAGAATTTGACGGCAGATACGGACCGCTTGGCCCACCCAGTCTGCCCATTTCCCTACCTAATAGATAAGCTGCAGATCCTAGTTAACCAGCAGCCTACTTCTTTCTACCCCACCCCCTAGAATTGCCTTATGACTGTCCCATGCATGCTTGAATTCAACCACTGTTTTTTATTCCACAACCTCCTCCGGAAGGCTGTTCCATGTATCCACAACCCTCTCTGTGAAAAGAATACCTCCTTACATTACCTCTGAGCTGCTCCCTCATCTTCAAATTGTGCCCCCTTGTTCCTGCACACCTCTTTTTTTGAAAGAAGCTACCCTCTTGGACTTTGTTGATTCCCTTGAGGTACTTGAAAGTTTCTATCATTTCCCCCCTCTCCCTCCTTTCCTCAAGGCTATACATATTAAGCTCCTTTAGTCTCTCTTCATATGTCTTCCGATGCAGACCCTGCACCATTTTAGTTGCCCTCCTCTGGACAGCTTCCATTCTGTCTATGTCCTTGCGGAGATTGGATCTCCAGAACTGCATGCAGTAATCCAGATGGGGTCTCACCAGCTGTCTGTACAGAGGGATAACAACTTCCTGTTTTCTACTGGTGATGCCTTTCCCTATGCATCCCAGTAACCTCCCCAGCCCTCTTTACTGCCCTCTCACATTGCTTGCCCACCTTTAAGTCATCTGATATATCTATCCCTTTCCATTTTTGTTGTTGTTAGTATCTCACCCCCCATTGTGTACTCTTCCCCTGGGTTTTTGTTTCCCAGGTGCATTACCTTGCACTTTTTAGCATTGAATCCAAGCTGCCATACATTTGACCATTCCTCTAACCTTGCCAAGTCCCTTCTCATCCTTTCCACCCCACCTTGTGCATCAACTCTGTTGCAGATCTTTGTGTCATCTGCAAAGAGACATACTTTTCCTTCCAGTCCCTCTGCAATGTCGCTTATAAAGACATTGAAGAGGACCAGTCCTAATACTGAACCCTGCGGTACCCCACTAGTAACTCCCCTTTCTTCAGAGTGGACTCCATTTACTATTACCCTCTGTGTTCTGTTCTCCAGCCAATTCTTTACCCAGGCTATCATTTTGGGACCCACTCCCAGGCTGGCTAACTTGTATATTAATCTTTTGTGTGGGACTGTGTCAAATACCTTGCTAAAGTCTAGGTAGGCCATGTCCACAGCCCCTCCCTGATCTACTACTTTGGTCACCCAGTCAAATAAATCTATTAGATTAGTCTGGCATGACCTTCCCACTGTGAATCCATGCTGTCTTGAGTCCTGTGCCCCTCTGGCCTCTAGGTACTCAACAATTCTTTCCTTCAGAAGTGATTTCATCATTTCCCTATCACTGAGATTAAACTAACAGGTCTGTTGTTTCCTGCTTCTGCCCTGCTCCCACTTTTGTGAAGGGAATCACATCTGCCCTCCTCCAGTCCTCAGGTACCACCCCATACCCCATGATTTGTTAAAGAGGGTAGTCAGTGGTGTCACTAGTTCTACCCTCAGTTCTTTTAGAATTCTGATATGAATCCCATCAGGCCCCATTGCTTTGTCCACCTTCAGTTTTAAGAGTTCATTCAGAACCCTTTCTTCTGTAAATGGGCTGGTATCAACTTCTGTATCCAGAGTGTTTCTGTTGTTTGTTTTAGGTCCCCCCCCCCTTCATTTGTAAGTACTGAGCAAAAATATTTGTTTAGTATCTCTGCCTTTTCACCGTCACCATTTGCCCACCCCCCTCCCTTTATTAAGCTTCACTATCCCTCCCTTGGTCTCCCTTCGCTCCCTGATGTACCTAAAAAAGGTTTTATCCCCCTTCTTGACTGAGTTGGCTATCTTTTCTTTGGTTCGGGCCTTTGCTGTTCTGACTGTCTTCCCAGCTTCCTTTTGCTTTAACTGATACAATTCTCTGTTCTGCTCCTTCTGTGATTCCTTGCACTTCCTGAATGCTTTCTTTTTCTCTTGAACCTTCACTGCCACCTCCTTTGAGAACCATAGTGGTTTCTTACATCGTTTAGTTTTACATAGACAGTGTTGGCAGATAAGGGCCTATGGCCCACACAGTCTACCCATTTGAGCTTGTAAGTTCAGTTTATGTTTTCCTAGAAGTCTGTTGCCCCTTACCCCTGACCTCCAGAATTTCTTTATGTCTATCCCATGCATTCTTAAATCCTGTGATTGTTTCAGCCTCCACCACTTCCTCTGGCAGGGTGTTCCACTTGTCCACCACCCGTTCTGTGAAGAAATTCTTCTTCATGTTTCCTCTGAATCGTCCTCCCTCCAACTTCATCCCATGCCCTCTAGTCCTGAAACATGTTTTTCGCTTAAAAATAGTGTATTCCTGTACCCTGTTCCTCCCTGTAAGATACTTGTATGTCTCTATCATATCCCCTCTCTCCCTCCTCTCCTCCAGGGAGTACATGTTCAGTTCCTTCAACCTGTCTTCATAGGACTTGTGATGCAATCCATGCACCATCTTTGTTGACCTCTTCTGAACCTTCTCTACCCTGTCTATGTCCTTCACGTAGGTATGGTCTCCAGAACTGTACACTGTATGCTCCAGGTGGGAGCCTCACTAGTGTCTTGTATAGCAAAATTATGACCTCCCTTTTCCTGCTGGTGGTGCCCCTGCCTATACATCCCAGCATCCTATTTGCTTTACCTGCTGCCTTGTCACACTGTTTCCCTACCTTGATGTCATCAGAGATGATAACCCCAAGATAACCCTTTCCTGCTTGGTGCATGCTATATCCTCACCCCCCAACTGATATATTGTGCCAGGGTTTTTGTGCCCCATATGCATTATCTTGCACTTCCTTGCATTGAATTTCAACTGCCATACCCCTGACCATTCTTCAAGTTTCTGCAGGTCCCTTCTCATTCTGTCTACACCCTCTGGTGTGACTACTCTGTTACAGAGCTTTGTGTCATCAGCGAACAGTGAAATTCTGCCTTCTAGGTCCTGCGCAATGTCACTGATGAAGATGTTGACTAGGACTGGTCCCAGCACTGATCCCTGTGGTACCCCATTGGTCACTCTTCGCTCTGTGGAGTGACAGCCATTTACCACCACCCTCTGTGTCCTGCCACCCAGCCAGTTACCTACCCACCACACTGCTGTCCTGCCCACCCATATTCCCCAGTTTGTGTAATAGTCTTCTATGTGGCACAGTGTCAAAGGCCTTGCTGAAGTCCAGATAGGCCATGTCCACTGCCCTCCCCTGATCCACCTCCATAGTCATCCAGTCAAAAATTAAATGAGGTTGGTCTGACATGACCTCCTAGTGAAACCATGCTGCCTTGGGTCCTGTGGTCCATTGACAACCAGATGTTCCACAATCTCTCCTTCAGTAGTGCTTCCATGATCTTCCCACTACTGAGGTGAGGCTGACTAGTCTGTAGTTCCCTGCTTCCTCTTTGTTCCCACTTTTGTATAAGGGGACTACATCTGCTGTCCTCCAGTCTTTGGGTACCTCCCTGTTTCCAGTGATCGGCTAAACAGGATAGCCAGAGGTTCAGCCACCACCTCTCTTAGTTCTTTAAGGACCCTAGGGTGCACCCATCTGGCCCCATTGCTTTATCAACTCTTATTACTTCCAGTTCCTTGGGACCCTTTCTCGTGTAAAGAGACTTGTGTCCATTTCTGCACCATTCTCACCCTTGTACTCCTTCAGACCCATTACCCTCCTCTTTCTCAGTAAAGACTAGGCAGAAATACCTGTTCAATATGTTAGCTTTACTGTTGTCATCCTCCATCCGGCCCCCATCCTCCCCCTTCAGTCTCACTATCCCTCCCTCCCTTTGTCTTTCTTTTTTCACTTATGTACCTGTAAAAGGTTTTGTCCCCTCTACCCACTGATTTTGCAATGTGTTCTTCTGTCTGAGATTTGGCTTCCCTTACTGACCTCCCTACCTCCCTTTGCTTCTCCTGGTACTTCTCCCTATCATCTTCTGCCTGTGTCTTTTTGTATTGCCTGAATGCAATCTTTTTGGCTTTCACTTTCTTTGCTACCTCTTTGGAAAACCATAATGGTATCCTCTTCCTTTTCCTCTTGCTAACCTGCTTAATGCATAATTCTGTTGTTCTTGTAATCCCCATTTTAAATACTGCCACTGTTCCTCAACCCCTGATTCCTGTCCCATTCCCTTAATGCCTCTTTCAAGTATCCCCCATTTTCCCAAAGTCTGCCCCTAAAATCCAGGATCGTGTTTTTGTTGGTTTGGTTCTGCTCTTTCTGTGATTTCAAACCACAATGACTGGTGGTCACTGTTCCCCAGGTGCTCCCCCACTGTTACCCCCATCACACTGTCCCTGTTTGTGAGCACAAGGTCCAGTATTGCCTTCTGCCGAGTTGGTTCCATGACCAGTTGCTTGAGGAAGGCACCTTGAAGGGAGTCCAGGATAAATCTGCTCCTAGCTGATGCTGCTGCTGGGATGCCATGTCTGGAATATTGAAGTCTCCAACCAGTACTACCTCACCTTTGTCTGCCATCCTTTGGATGGCTAACATCAGCTCCCTATCTGTTTCTTCCTCCTGGGCTAGTGGTCTATAGACCACACCTGTGCGGATGGCTGGCCCCATTTTCCTTTCCAGCTTAACCCACAGTATCTCTCCCATTTGTTTCCTCCTGGATCTCTGTGGCCTTATGTCATTTTTCACATACAGTGCCACTCCTCCTCCCTTCCTGCCTGCTCTGTCTCTTCTGAATATGTTGTAGCCAGGTATGGCCATCTCCCAGTCGTAGTTATCATTACACCAGGTTTCAGTGATGGCCACAATGTCCAGGTCTGACTGCACCATGACAGCCTCCAGATCTTCTATCTTATTGCTAAGGCTCCTTGCATGAGTCCTGTGCCCCTCTGGCCTCTAGGTACTCAACAATTCTTTCCTTCAGAAATGATTTCATCATTTTCCCTATAACTGAGGTTAAACTATCAGGTCTGTTGTTTCCTGCTTCTGCCCTGCTCCCACTTTTGTGAAGGGAATCACATCTGCCCTCCTCCAGTCCTCTGGTACCACCCCATACTCCCATGGTTTGTTAAAGAGGGTAGTCAGTGGTGTCACTAGTTCTACCCTCAGTTCTTTTAGAATTCTGGTATGAATCCCATCAGGCCCCATTGCTTTGTCCACCTTCAGTTTTAAGAGTTCTTTCAGAACCCTTTCTTCTGTAAATGGGCTGGTATCAACTTCTGTATCCAGAGTGTTTCTGTTGTTTGTTTTAGGTACCTCCCCTCTTCATTTGTAAATACTGAGCAAAAATATTTGTTTAGTATCTCTACCTTTACCGTCACCATCTGCCCACCCCTCCCTTTATTAAGCCTCACTATCCTCCTTGGTCTTCCTTCACTCCCTGATGTACCTAAAAAAGGTTTTATCCCCCTTCTTGACTGAGTTGGCTATCTTTTCCTTGGTTCGGGCCTTTGCTGTTCTGACTGTCTTCCCAGCTTCCTTTTGCTTTAACTGATACAATTCTCTGTTCTGCTTTTTCTGTGATTCCTTGCACTTACTGAATGCTTTCTTTTTCTCTTGAACCTTCACTGCCACCTCCTTTGAGAACCATAGTGTTTTCTTACATCATTTAGTTTTGTTTATTTGCTTCACACAGAGGCTTGTTACCTCTGTGATGGCAGTTGTTATTATTCCCCATTGTTCTTCCACCCCTCCTTCCTGCCCATTTGCTAGTGCATTCCTTAGGCACTCACCCATTTTGGCAAAGTCAGCCCTCCTGAAGTCCAGTACTTTTGCCTTGGTATGACTTGACTCTATTGCTGTGTTTATTGTGAACCATAATGTTCGATGGTCGCTAGTTCCCAGATGGCTACCCACTTCTACATATATGTGATCCTCTCTCCATCTACATTTGAGAGAACCAGGTCTAAGACTGCTCCCTCAGTGGGTTCCAATACTAGTTGTCTAAGGCATGCCCCATGTAGGGCATCTAGAATAACTCCACTCTTAGAAGTGGCTGCTGCAACTGCACTCCAGTTAACATCTGGCATATTCAGATCACCCATCAGCAATATCTCCCCTTTTTCTGCCATTCTAAGTATACTTTCTAACATTTCCTTGTCCATTTCCTCCCCCTGAGAGGGGGTCTGTATACAACCCCTGTATGCATTGTGGTGCCATTGCCTGTCTCTAAATTGACCCACAGTGCTTCTTCTCCTCCCTGTTTACCCTTTTGTTCTGTTGCTTTCATTTCTTCCCTTATGTAGAGAGCTACTCCTCCTCCTCCTCTTTTACCCTCCTTGTCCCTCCTGTAGATAGTGTATCCTGGTATGTTTATGTCCCAGTCATGGTTCTGTGTGTACCATGTTTCTGTGACTGCCACGATATCCAGAAGTTCCTCCTCCATCAAGGCCACTAATTCAGGAAGCTTGTTACCCAGACTACGGGCATTGGTACTCGTTGCTCTCCATTTTTTGATGGCTTTATCTTCTGTAGCAGCATCCCCCACTGACCTTTCTACCTTGGTCTTTTTCTCATTTAGTACCCTGTTTTGTAGGGGAAGGCTGGAATTTTTCCTGCTGCTTATCAGTGCCTCTCCCTTGACTAGTTTAATTTTTTAAATTTTCTCTCCAGATTTTCAACATTGCAATTTTTGCACACTTCCTTATGAATAGTACAGCTGTCATTTTTCGTATCCTGCCTGAAATGTGGTTTCGCACATCCGGTGCACAATGGCACAGTCATTGTGGGAAGTCAATGTTCTGGACAGATTAAGAAAATCATAGTGACACTGTTCATAAGCAGAGGTCCCAAAATGCCTACGTTGAAAATTCGGTGAAAGATTTCAAAAGAATGACTGTGTTACGAGCGTGCATTGCGCAGTTTTCATGCACGCTCGTAACTCTGAGAATTTTTAATATTTTCTCTCCTGATTTCCAACATTGCTATCTCTTCACACCTCCATATGAATGGTGCCACTGTCATTTTTCGCATCCTGCCCAAACAGTTCTTTCGCACATCTGGCACATAATGGCACGGTCACTGTGGGAAATCATTGTTTGGGACAGATTAATAAAATCACAGTGACACTGTTCATGAGCAGAGGTCCCAAATGCTTTCATCAGGTTCATCAAAAGGCCTTGTTGAAAATTTGTAGTGCAAATACCAACAAACACCCAAGGCATTAGGGGTTTCTAACCATAACGTCCCACCCTGTGCAGACTGACAGGCATCAGGGGTGTGCCTTTGGATTGCCAGCTGTAATTCTCATGCCATTCCACCCCTACCCTGCAGCCAGTGACAAGCATCAAGGTCTGCCATGGACTCTTTGGCCCCAGAGTTCACCCCATTCTCCTATACTGCACCCATTTAAGCATATGTCCTCATGGAATGGGGTGACTGTAAAGCCAAACACCCCAGGGCACACCTCAACACTTGGTGTGTGCAGGATAGGGTGAGGTGAAATGGCGTGAGCGTTATGAGTGATGACCCAAAATCATACCCCAATGCCTGTCTGTCTCTGCAGGGTTGAGGTGGGTTTGGTGTGAAGTTCAATACTTCACTGCCATTCCTATTCTGCATCTGTCTAACTCCTGCACTTCCAATGCTAATACCAGCAAGCAAACATTTGGCATTGACAAATGCTTGTTCACATTTCCTGCAGTATTGGAAGTACCCTGATAACAAAGTATAAGTAAGCAATACGCCAAACACTGAACCCAAGGTGCGTAGTGAGGCACAAAGCACTTGTGCTAAGTGCCTTTCACACCTGGGGAGTGTGTTTATCAGACACTCGGCCCACAGCCCATCATGGCATATTGCTTACTTGTACTTTGTCCCCATATACTCATGCCCCCATGTATTTTTACACCCCCAAGTCTCCCCCCCAGCTCTGCCTCTGTTTTGTTACTCACTGAGTGATGGCAGATTTCCATGAAAGAGATATTGAAAGCTGCCAGCAATTAATGATCAAGCACATGATGGAATAAAGGACAGTGTTGGGGAGTAAGCATGTTTGGCAACCACGATTTGGTTCCATGTAGGAGTAGAAATGTCAAATGCATCAGGCACTGTATAACAAGTTCCATTACAAAAAACTAAAAAAACAATGCAGTACCTCCATGTCCTGTTATGTCAGGGATAGGGGGTGGTGGTGGCAGTAGCAGCATGGATGGGGCAGGTGGGTGTGCCATCCAGCTGGGGGACAGAATGAGTGAAAGTAAAATGCCTGTCGTAACTGGCCTATAAAAAGAAACTGTCTACAAATTGTTTTGACAGGACAGTTTTTAAATGTTTTCCCCCCCATTGGCATATTTTTATTTTTATTTTGAGGTTGGGATAGGCTTTGAGTATTTTGGGTATAAATTATAAAACAAGTAGGTTAGGGCAAGTAATGGGTGTTGTATAGTGTTTACCAAAAGTAACTGCCAGAAAATGTTTTACAAAACTTTCTGGAGGGCATGGATTTGTGTAATGTGCTGTATCCTTTATGCCTAAAAGTGCAACCCAGTGCTTTATAAATGTACACCTGGGGGGGCTCCTGACCAATCAGGATGCTGCATTTTCCTGAGCCATTTTATAAGCTCCCTTATTTGCCAGGGTCCTGTTGTAGCAAACTTTGAAAATTTTTACTTGTTGCCCCCTCTGAATGGAAGAATCATAATTTTGCCCTGAGTGTCCAGGCAAATTATCCATTCCACTTCCTACATTGCTGGTCACACCCAGTGCTCCAATATGTGTGATGTGCTGGTATATGAATAGCACAATGGCATGGGCCTACAAATCTGTGGATGCAAATTTTCACTTTTCTTTTGAGAGTTACAACTGCTTGTTCTGCAATTCAAGGCCAACTTTCAATACCTCCTTCTCTGATCTCTCTCATATTCTCCCACCGAACATCTTTGACCCTACAATCCACCCCCCACAGACACCTTGGTCTTCACCATCAGTACCCTCTTTAGACTAAGAGTCGTCTCTTGTAATGAGACAAAATGCTATCTCACCAAGGCTCTGGTGAACTCTTGTTATAGCAGTGACTTCTTGGACCTCAAACTCATTTGGATTTTGCTGGATGTGACACTACCATATCTCACCAAAATACTAAACCTGCCTTATGCCTCAGCCAATTCCCCTCGGCTTGGAAGAGAGCAGTAATAACCCCTATCCTGAAGAGTGGCAACCCCACTGTCACAAGTAATTATAGACCAACATCAATCCTGCCACCCCTTTCTAAGGCCCTTGAAAAAATAGTATTGGATCAACTAACTGACTACCTATCCAAACATGACCTGCTTTGCCATGAATAGCACAGTTTCCGGAAGGGCCACAGCACCTCCACCATCCTCATTGAACTCACTACTTTTGTTCATGAGGCCCTCGAACAGGGCTTCATGGCTGGGGCTCTCTACATTGATCTGACCAAGGCATTTGATACCGTCAATCACAAGCTACTACTCCATACTCTTCCATCCCTTAATGTTGCTCCAGAGGTCACCACCTGGTTCAAAGATTATCTCTCAGGTCGGACACAACAAGTCAAAATAAATACAATAATCTCCTCTAGCAAACCAGTTCTTACAGGTGTCCCACAAGGGTCAATACTTGGCCCCCTTCCTTTTACCTTCTTCCTAAACTCCCTCCCTAAATCTTGCAGCGGTGAAATGCTGCTTTATGCAGACAATGTGGTAGTTTTTCTGGAAACACCCTCATCTAAATTCTCTTCAAACTGCCCTGCTGGGCTTCTTTAGGGAGCTAGAAACCTGGTTCTCTGAACATCATCTCATAATCAACTACATGAAAACGTAGTCCATGATCTTTTCCCACTGCCAAAGCCCCCCCACTGCCACACTCCACTAGTTGTTATGAACACCCATGGCTCAACGCTGAAGCAAGTCTCACATTTCAAATACCTTGGAGTCACCTTAGACACCTCCCTCTCCTACCACTCTCACATACAACATGTCTGCTCCTCTATTAACACTAGATTGGGGATCCTTTACAGGCAAAAGCACTGCCTACCCCCTCAGGCCATGCATCTCACTGTGTCCTCATCTATTCTATCCTAATGAATAGGAAGGTCAAATTGCAATTGACCCCTCAGCAAGTAAACAATAATGACTGTTTGTATTACATTATATAATTAATGGCTTCCTCTTTTTCCCTAGGGAAACCATGGCATAATTTGCTGTTATAAAGGAGCATTTATAATGGCAAACATGGGCACAGTTTCCCCCACTCTGCGCATGTGCCTCCTCGCGCTCCTCAATGCTCGATCGTCGTCTCCTTCCCAACTGTATATGTGTGTGTGTGTGGATTTAGCAGGCAGTTTAACATTTAAGGTAAATCAGTTCCTGGGTAGTTTATGTTTTAGATTCATCCAGTGAAAACTTTGTATTGAATGTCTAAAAACACAACACGTTACTATGAACAGTATTAAACTGAACTCCGTGCACGATGAAGAAATACCGGGGTGTTTTGCTGTGCTTAAGTTAAAAAAAATCGGGTCCACACATTCAGTGCAGATTGGTGTACCTTTCAATGAAAGAACAATTTTGCCATCAACCTTATTAACTAGACTATATGATTTATAGTAAAGTGAAACTGAAACTTGCACAATAGTTTAAAATAAAAGTGAAAGCTGACTGCGCGCCATGACGTGATCGAACTGCAGCGGCACAGCAGCCTTTTTTATTTTATATAATTGCTGAAGGGAAAAAGAGAAACCCAACAATTATATAAAATAAAATATGGGTCTGAGTGTGTGAAAACTCAATTCACACACACACCCTTGAGGTTTTGATGCTACGCGCAAGCCTAAATTGCTCTCGGGGTTATGTAGCATCAAACCCCTCGGGTGTATGTAAATTCTCGTTACACACCCAGACCCATACTTTATTCTCTATGAATTCCACAGTTTGGGTTGCAGAAAGCAGTAATGTAAGGTGATATAATAACAAATAATACTTCTGAGAAACCTGGAATTTATTTGCAACTTTTTTAATCAAGGCAAGAGAACTGTTAATATTAGCAAAAAATCCTCTTTACTCTTATGTCACCCTGTGAAAAGAAAACATAGTATGAGAACAATGTGTTTTCATTTTAATAACCTCACAAGAAAGTTAAAAAATAAATAAAAAAGTAAACTAGCACAGAGCTGCAGCAACTTGGAACAAATAGCCCATTTTTGTGAGCACCCAACTGCACTGATCAGTGCAGTAGTGTTCGGTTGCTTAGCAACCGAGATTGCACAGGTGCGATCAACTGGGTGTGACGACATGGTTAGTCACACCACGGGATCTCACAAAAACGGGTGAGAGGTTATCAGGAAGTAGCTACCATTAAAATTTGTTGGGCTTCAGTGCTTACATGCAGAGGAACTTAACCAAAAAGGAGAAACTTGAGTCAGAAGGAGTGAGGGTAAGCAGTTAAAATATTAAAGAATATTTAGAAGTTGGTATTAGAACCTTTAATTATAAAAGTAAAATGATGGCTATGAGACCAATAGGGGAATACTATGATTATGTTTTCACAGACTACAAAGAACATTAATTCCACTCTAAGAAGCTCACAGCCTCCTTTAAGGTATGCTGTTAACAAAATAAGTAAATAGAAGCCACAATGTGGCCACATTATAATAATATTAGACAACATAATAACAGCAAAGCTTACAAAAAATTATGTTTATGTCATTACAGGCCCAAAATTATTCTTTACAAGAAAGACAAGAAGTTTTAAGTAATATATATAAGGTATGCTGCAAACCAAGAAATATGGGGAACAAGCCTCACAGGCAGTAATTAAACCTTGTTCCAAGTTGTTAGCAGCGTTGTGTTCACTAACATACTGTGTATGTCTTTTTAGGATGCAACTTAGGATCTAAACAAGTACAAATAAATTAACCCTGTGAAAAATTAAGAATATATACAAGGGTGCACAAGCAATAATCTTTATTGAATGGTACTGTATACACCAAAGAATTAAAAATGTAACAATATCATATTAAAAAAAAATGCTGATCAATGACATAAAATATATGTAATTACAGATGTGAAACAAAGAATAAACCCCGTGAACAAGCTCCAAGCCGAGCGAAACGTAGGGGATAGAGAAATAAAAAGAAAGATTGAAGAACAATAACTTGAGCGAAGAGTGTTTACTTCAAAGGGCCCCCCAAAATTTCCTATATTTTTCTAGGCTTAAGTACTTTCCTGCCTCCTTGCCAAAAAGATACAACTGAAGCAAGCCCTAATTGGCTTCCACCCACTTATCCGCACAGCCCCCCACAGGAGGACACAAAGGCACTCAACTAATCCCACCCTTCTAGTCCCCCACTGTAGAACCTCTCTTGGACAAAGATCTTTCCACTATTGTGCCCCTCTGTGGCTGAACAGCCTACCATCCTCCATCTCCATGGCCCACAGTCTCAACCTATTTAAATCAGGTCTCAAAACCCTACTCCTTGACTCAATAACCTGTGACTGTAATTATACCCTTTCACATTCCTCTCCACCCCCTTTCTGTACCTCTTTCCAGAGACATATGGTCCACAGGAGCCTCCTCTATCGCAGCTAATATCCTGTAGCTAACTAGTTAGTTTGTTGCTAGCCTCCCTCCTATGTCCCTCCTATTTTCCCAATCCCCTGTCCTGATATTACTACTCTGGGTCCCTCAAGATCCTACAAGACTGTAGCCTGTCTTAACTCTTACCCAGGACCTTCCGTATGCTCCCAGTTGATGTAACCCACAAAATACGCTTAAGCCAGGACTGTCTGACCTGTATTATTACATTAATATTGTATATGTATTTTATTGTGTTTCCTCTGTACTTTTACTTTTATCTGCCATGGAGCATTTGCAAAAGTCTATGACTCAAAGGATTGTATTTCTGATTCGATTCAATAAACAATAAACAAGGTTCTGGTCCCTGATCAGGTTGGTCTGGAATTATCAGGCCCTCATAAAATCATGCTGTGAGAGGGGGCATGACCTTTGGCCTTAACCAAGCACTTAAAACAACCATTATTCACTTTTATTCTGTCCAAGGAAACTGCATATACTGTAGATGTGCAGGAAGAACCTAATTTCATTAGGAGCTGCATTTAAAACTTCGATTGTATTGCAGTGTGCTGACTGCAACACTGTGGCTGGCCCAGGCCAGTCAAGTCTCACTCTTTGAGACAGACACTTTTTCAAACCTAATAAGCTGTTCATCTTGAAGTTACCCTGCTCTTGCACAAAATGTTCTCTCTGTACTGATAAAAATAGAATGCAGTTTTTGAAACAGTTCAAGGACAATTATAACATTTTGAAAGCAAGAAAGAAACAAAAAGACAATGTTTCTGCTGGGTAAAGAGGTAATACTTTTACTAGACCAACGAAAAACCAAAGACAAAAGCCTTCAAGGCCTGAAGTACAGCCTCCTCTTCAGGTACAGAAGAGGCTGTACTTCAGGCCTGGAAAGCTTATATCTACACCTACTCACCAGCCTACTAAAGGTTACCCAGCAAGAGTCTCTTTTTGTTTCTACTTTTTTGTGGGCTACCATGGTACAAATCTAACCTTGAACATTTTGAAAGAGGCTGATATACAAGCGGTTGGCCCTTTAAGAGGAAGCAATGCTATCTACCAACTACACTACTCTAGATAGCTAAACCATGCTCACTGAAAGCCCAGCCCAGAGACAAGTGATATCCGCATTCTCAGTGACTCTGATTGGATAAAGGCAAACAGAGACCACACCCACTGAGGCAGATTCTGTCCAGTGAGACAAGGTGAGTGACTTTGTTGCTATGTGGAAACCATGTGTCGCCAGCTGGGAATGGATGCACAGCTTCAGACACTGTGCAGTCATGGAAAGGAAGGAAGGCAGGAAAGTGGAGCAGCTTTCTGTGTGGCACTTGTTATAAGCACTGCTTAAAGTATAATTTTAAAGTCTTGTTGTTATGGTATAATAAAATGATGGAAAGCTTTGCACGCATAGCCAGTTAAGTCAGAAAAGTTAGATTATACAGTGGACTTACTGTATATTTCATAGTGCCTTTTCATTCTGACAGTACATTATAAGCCTTTATAGATAAAATATAAAAAAGAGAAAAGACTTGACACTCACAGGACTGACAGTTTTGGTAGAAACCGAGCAGTTCGCCAAGATGATGGGTGTTTACCATTGATGAAAATACTTTTCATTTTGTGCTTGTTGTCTCCTCCATCCCCCCTTCAAAATATAAGATTGGGAAGGGTTTTCTTAGGCTGCACAAGCCAACAAAGTTAAATCTGAGCTTTGCAAGGGAGCCAGAAAAATAATTGCTGCCACTTGGCTGCCACATCTACAGGGGTTACTGTATTTTAGAGGAAAACAAAATCATCCATGGGAAATTATTTCTATAGACTTGTGTTGGTTATATGGAAAAAGTAAGCAATTAGATTTCCATAGCAAACAATTATCATCTTCAGAAAAATGCAGGGAACTTGCCCTGGATTTAAAGAGAATATGCAAATTCAATCCACTACCACTGAGCACCCCCTCCCCTGTATAGAGTGACTTCAAAGAAACACTGGAGAATAATTAATTAAAAGGGTATAAGAAGATCAGTAGGGCTGATGGTTCTGTTAGGCAAAGGGAGGGAGGTCATGCAAGAGCATCAGATGCAGTAGGACAATAAACGTGCATTAAATCATGGTATGTGGCAGTGTGTGTTGGCATGGGGTTTGTCTAACAACTCCTAGCTCCCACAATGTCTACTCCAATAGTCTCAGGCACAGCCTCACCATGTGGTTAGGGGGAACCCAGTACTAAGAACAATGAGCCAGAACTAGGAAGGGTAACAGCGGTAATGGTTAACATTTCTGCTGTACCTCGCCCAAGAAAAAAAGCATTAGGGTCTGTGCATTTTACAAGAAGGCAGTCAGGGGTCCCTAAGCCCAGATAATGCAGAGTAAGTTTATACCCTGATATACCATTATTACACAGTATACAGCTCTCCCGTCACCAAAACCACATAGGTTTGATCATAGGATAACTAAGATTTAAATTATACTTGCATTGTGGTACCTCACCCTCCTCCATGGATGGCCTTTTTTTTGAGTAATTATTATGGCACAAACTTGTATGCTCTCCCGTTAAAAAGCACTCTGTGGGTGAAGGAGCATAGCTGCTACTTGAATAACTGCCAGATGCAAAGTTAAACTAATATACACAAACACGTTTACATCTGTCTGTATAAACTGACCCTTATAAGTTAGACATGCACTAATGTCTGAATTAAAAAGCCGGTGGATGCTGACTCTGTAAAATGGCTGCTAACATTTTCCGATTTGTTAAACTAACACAAAGGAAAACAATCCTGATTTTTTAGCATTCCGAGCAATAAATGTTGGTCTACGATGTCAGGACTCTGAATTTCGGAGCACGGTATTTTTGAAAAGCGCTGCCCAAATAGCTCTGAAAACTTGGAGCAGTCCTGCCCTCTGCAACTGGCTATTGTGTACTGTCTAAGCCTACCATTCAGTTTGACAGACAGTAATGCATTCCCAATGTACAAACACAGTACATTTTATTGTTTGTAAAATGCATATTGCATGGATGTCTGGGTGCCTGTATGTTGTCAGTGTGCTCGATCTGAGACACCCTGGCTCTTATTATTCACTCTTGTGTTTTTTGATGTGCATCTGGAAGTCATTTTTCCACAGTTTGATCAATGCATTTTTGTACAGTGTTTGGAAACTGCAGCACTGCACGAGTTAGTGTGCAAAACAAAAAGCATGCATTTTGATAGTGGAAGTATAGTTTGTTCTGTCACAATGTAACCTTACCACCTCCAAATAATGGAATGATAATCATTTCATTCACCAAAAATAAACTGAAGCCCAGCCATCACAAAAAGATAAAAGGCTGACTGAGGCTGACAGTGAGGGTTGTACTTGGTGCTGGATGAACTGACCTCCCCGAATATTGATCCCTGTCTCATTTTACTGAATGTTTTATCCAGATTTTATACATTTTCCAAATGCATCTTTTATGCTGGAGGGAAGAGCTAATCTTGGGTTGCTTATTACCAACTTCCTTGGGAGAAATGTAACGGGCGAGGGGCTTGCACTTTCGTTACATTTCTCTCAATAAAGTTTGACTCACTTTCTTCTTAGATCATCTCTGTTTCTGATCAAAACACTTACTTTTGTTCTCCTTCTCGAGGATTTCCAGATATACTGCTGCATCCAGTAAGAACTGAACCCTGAATGGGATCCGCACTAAATCCCAACACACATTTGCCAGACTTCTCGACACCATAAACCCAAATGTGCATTTGCCCGATAATAATCAGTCATTTAAAATCCCGATATACAAGAGAAAACCTCATTTCAGTACCTGATTAAGATGAAGGGGAAGAGTGTCTGAGTCATGCTGAAACTGTTGCCGGAAAACCTGAAAGTAATACACTGTAGGGCAGTATTTATCATTCTCCAGTTACTATATGTAGTAGTGAGGGGATTAGTAAACTAAGAACTCGATCCACAAAAAAATATGTGCCCATGGAGGGGTGCCTATGCACGCAGTGGGTATGCAGAGGTCCTGCTCCACACATGCAGCGACCTTCATGCATTCTAAGCTCCGGCTGTGTGCCCCTTCCAAACCAAATCCCCGGGCATGCAAAATACCTCACATATAGCTGGGTCAGGGGTATGTAAGTTGGGCTTGTGCATTGGGATTTTATTATCAGGAAATTATGTGTTGGGCAATTGCGAGTCGGGATTTAGTACCCGACCCAATTAAAAGTATAGCGAGAAAGTGCTGTCGCTCTGGTCCAGTGATCCTTCAGTGTTGGTGATGTTGCTGTGGGGGCTCCTAGACATGCTGTCTGATACTGCTTCTTCCTTCTGTTCTCTGGAATGCTCTGAGGACATATCCTCAGTTTTAAGTTCCTTCCTTGGCCTCCCTCATCTTCCCATTTCCAGCTTCCAAGAGAAGCAGATGGCGACAGGCACCACCATGTTTACTGAAATCTTACACCAGGCAAGGCATGCCCTGCAATGACGGGTCACTCCCTCATTGCAGCAGCAAAATTGTTTCAAGTTGGTGGCACGCTTTTGCAGTGCTGTCATAGACAGCATGCTTTTTCATTGGTGCCACAGAGCCCAGCCCAAAAATGCAGTGGTACCATTGGCCACAACATGACCGCACCTCCAAAACCTGCTATTCCAAGCTACCACTTTGCACTTGCACGCAAGACAACATAAAAAAGAAGCAGTACAGCTCTAATATACAATTGCAACACAATTCCAACAATACATTTGCAGTTTTACATTTAGAACCTTACAAATTCAGGTGGAGAGCATGCAGTTTTACATTAACAGCAGTTCAAAATCAGGGGTAGAAAAGGCACAGAGAAGCAAGGCAGAGCAGTTACAATTAAAAATTCAAACCTGGAAGCAGGGATATATTAAGTCCAGCCAAAAGCTTGATTCTAAAGACAGGAAGCAGCAGTCTTTAGTGGCTCAAGGTATCAGCCAAAAAGTGGCAGTGAGACCCAATAGCTGTCCAGTCAGGGCTTGGAAGGCAGAAGTGGATTAGCGGAGGTGAAAAGCTGGGTAATCCATACCTGAGAGTACAGTGGTGGTCATTAGGAGAGGGAACAACTACTGAAGCAGAAGCCACATCCCGGGTACTGGAAATCAGTTGCAAGCGCTTCCACCTGGGCCTGCGCCCATCACCTGAGGAAAAGGGAACGAGAAAGAAGAGTGGGTCAGATAAGGGCTAGAGATGGAAGGGGGGTCAGTCTGAGAAAGGGGACAGGAAAACAGCATGGGATTTGCATAAAAAATTTGATAGACTGAGAAAGTTGGGAGGGCTGCAGGAAGAAAGTCATTGTGGGGGAGTAGAAATACTGAGAACTGTGGAGGTGAAGAAGAAGCTATTAGAGCAGGAAAAAAAAACTTTACCAAAAGGCTGTAATCACTTAATTAAAAAAAAAGCAGTACAGCTGTAACATACACTTGCATTACAGTTCCAACAATACATTTGCAGTTTTGCATTAAGAACCTTACAAATTCAGGGGGAGAGTATGCAGTTTTACATGAACAACAGTTCAAAATCAGGGACAGAAAAGGCACAGAGAAGCATGGCAGAGCAGTTACAATTAAAAGTTCAAATGGTGTAGCAGGGATAGAGTAAGTCCAGCCAAAAGCTCAATTCTAAAGGCAGAGAGCTAGTCTTTAGTGGCTCGAGGTATCAGTCAATAAGTGGTAGCCAGTCCCAATAGCTGTCCAATCAGGGCTTGAAAGGCAGTAGTGGATTAGCGGAGGTGAAGGCCACTAGGTAAGGCGTACCTGAGAGTGCAGCGGTGGTCAGTAGGAGAGGGGACAGTGGCTGCAGCAGAAGACATGTCCTCGGTGCTGGAGATCCATTGAGGGTGCTTCTGCCCGGGCCTGCACCCACACCTGAGGGCCAGAGATGGAGGGAGGGGGGGAGTGAAACAGCATGGGATTTGCAGAAAAAAGTGGATAGAGTGAAAAAGTTGGGAGGGCTGTAGGAAGCAAGCCTGGGGGGAGGGTGGATAGAAAGACTGAGAACTGCAGAGGTGAAGAAGATGCTGTCAGAGCAGAAAAAGAAAAACTTTACCCAAAGGCTGTAATCACGTCATTAAAAAAACAGTACTGCTCTGACATACAATTGCAACACAGTTCCAACAATACATTTGCAGTTTTACATTAAGAACCTGATAAATTCAGGGGGAGAATATGCAGTTTTGCATTAACAGCAGTTCAAAATCAGGGATAGAAAAGTCTCAGAGAAGCAAGGCAGAGCAGTTACAATTGAAAATTCAAATGGGGAAGCAGGGATAGAGTAGATCCAGCCAAAAGCTTGATTCTAACGGCAGGGAGCTACAGTCTTCAGTGACTCTAGGTATCAGCCAATAAGTGGCAGTGAGACCCAATAGCTGTCCAATCAGGTCTTGGAAGGCAGTAGTGGATTAGTGGAGGTGAAGGCTGCTAGATAAGCCATACCTGAGAGTGCAGCAGTAGTTAGCAGGAGAGGGGACAGCAGCTGAAGCAGAAGCTACATCCCAGGTGCTGGAGATCCATTTCTGGCCCTTCTGCCTGGGCCTGTGCCCACCACCTGAGGGAAAGAGGGAATGGGAGTTGGAAAGGACAGTGGGTTAGATAAGGGCTAGAGATATAGAGAGAGGCAGTCTGACAAAGGGTACAGGGAAATAGCATGGGATTTAGAGAAAAAAGTGGATAGTGAGAAAGTTGGGAGGGTCGCAGGAAGCAAGCCCAGCGGGGACAATGGCTGAAGCAGAAGCCACGTTCCAGGTGCTGGAGATCCGTTGCAGGTGCTTCCGCCTGGGCCTGCACTCACCACCTGAGGGAAAGAGGGAATGGGAAAGGAGAGTGGGTTAGATAAGGACTAGAGATGGAAGGAGGGGCAGTCTGCAAAAGGGGAAAGGGAAACAGCATTGGATTTAGAGCAAAAATGTGATAGAGTGAGAAAGTTTGGAGGGCCACACGAGGGAAGGGTGGGATAGAAAGACTGAGAACTGTAGAGGTGAAGAATAAAATATCAGAGGAGAAAAAAAAACTTTACCAAAAAGCTATAATCACTTAATTAAAAATTAAAAAGCAGTACATCTCTAACATACAATTGCAACACAGTTCCAACAATACATTTGCAGTTTTATATTAAGAACCTTACAAATTCAGGGGGAAGAGTATGCAGTTTTATGTTAACAGCAGTTCAAAATCAGGGATAGAAAAGGCACAGAGAAGCATGGCAGAGCAGTTACAATTAAAAATTCAAATGAGGAAGCGGGGATAGAGTAAGTCTGGGCACCAGAAACGCTGGCCAGGCATATACCCTGGGGAAGGGGGAAATGCTACAAGTCTTGATGGCTGAGAGGGACCTGGGAGTGGTGATGAATGTCAAGATGAACATCTCTGAGACTTGTAAGAGAGCAGCGGCCAAAGCCAACAGGATGCTGGGATGCATCGCTAGGGGGATTACCTCCAGAAGGAGGGAAGTGATACTCCCTCTGTATAACTGCTTGGTTAGGCCGCACCTCGAGTACTGCATGCAGTTTTGGAGACCACACTTAAAAAGGGACATTGCACTCGTGGAAAGGGTCCAGAGGAGGGCAACAAAAATTATATCGAGCCTGAGAGAAAGTACCTATGGGGAGAAGCTCGAGGAGCTCAATATGTACACATTGGAGGAGAGAAGGGATGGGGAAACATGATAGAGGTCTTCAAGTACATGAAGGGGATAAATAGGGGAGGCTCAGTTGGGATTTTCAAAAAGAAAGAGGATCGGGCAACTAGAGGGCATGGGTGAAAGCTGGAGGGGGAGACTTAGGGGGAAGGAGGAGGTGCTACTTCACTGAGAGAGTGGTGAAACCATGGAATGCACTGCCCAGAGGACTAGTGGAGCTGGGGACTGTGGAGGGGGTTCAAGAGGGGTTGGAACAGGTATGGGGAAGGGTTGTGTTGGCAAAGCCCAATACAAGGGGAATTTCCTCGGCTGGAAATAGAGAATCCCAAGGTGGTGGAGGGGATAGCAAGGTCAGCTCCATGGTTGGGACCAAATAAGCTGACACAAAAGACCGTAATGCCTATTATGCAAGCATTTTAGTATGTTAGTAAGTCCAGCTAAAAGCTCAATTCTAAAGGCAGGGAGGTACATTATTTTGTGACTTGAGGTATAAGTCAATAAGTGGAGCGAGACCCAATAGCTGTTAAATCAGCTCTTGGAAGGCAGTAGTGGATTACCGGAGGTGGAATCTGCTAGTTAAGCCATACCTGTGAGTTCAACAGTGGTCAGTAGGGGAGGGGACAGAGGCTGAATCAGAAGCCACTTTCCAGGTGCTGGAGATTCGTTGTGGGCGCTTCTGCCCGGGCATGCACCCACCACCTGAGAGTGGAGTGGTAGTCCGTAGGAGAGGGGATAGTGGTAGAAGTAGAAGCCGTGTCCCAGGTGCTGGAGATCTGTTGCATGCGCTTCTGCCCAGGCCTACGTGCCTGCATTGGCACCTCTTTCTGCCCACAAAGAAATCTACAGCAGTCCCCACACAGCTCCATTGAGTTCGTTCACTCCCTCTCTCTCACTCGCTTGTTCTATTTCTCCCGGTGCTGCAGGCTGCCCTTTTATACTCATCTCCTGCCTGCATTGGCATGTTTTTCTGCCCACAAAGAAGTTCACAGGTGTCCCGACAGAGCTCCATTTAGGTCGCTCACTCCCGTCTCTTACTCGCTTGTTCCATTTCTCCCAGCGCTGCAGGCTGCCCTTTTGTACTGGGGTCCAGCCATACCTCTCAACCTTTTTTGTCCCCCAAATGTGGAACATTGCCTGTCAAAATGTGGAACAAATGGGCAAAATGTGGAACACTTAATCAAATCTTTACCTAAGAAGCTCAAAACACTGTTAACATGTTGCATTTATGTTCAGAAAGTCTGTTATGAATTTAATAATATATGTTTTGCATTATTTACTATGGATTTTTGCTTTAAAATGTTGACTTTGAATGTGGAACAAGTCCTCACAATGTGGAACAGGGAGCTTTTGAGAAGTAAAATGAGGAACATTCCTCGTAATGTGGTACAGTTGAGAAGTATGGGTCCAGCCTGCGTTGGTGTCTTTTTCTGCCCACAAAGAAATCCACAGCAGTCCTGATAGAGCTCCATTGAGCTCGCTCAATCCTCCTCTCTCACTCAGTCATTCTGTTTCTTCCGCGGCTGCAGTCTGCCCTTTTGAACTGGGCACCTGCCTGCATTGACACCTTTTTCTGCCCACAAAGAAATCCACAGCAATACCGACAGAGCTCCATTGAGCTCGCTCACTCCCAGTCCCTCACTCGCTAGTTCTGCTTCTCCCAGCTCTGCAGGCTGCCCTTTTGTACTGGGCTACTGCCTGCATTGGCTTCTTTTTCTGCCCACAAAGAAATCTGCTACAGTCCCAACAAAGCTCAGTTTAGCTCGGTTACTCCCCCTTTCTCACTTGCTCGATTTTAATCTGTCCCAAACACTGATTTCCCAAAGTGACTGCGCTATTCTGTGCCGGAAGTGAGAAAACACATTTTGGCCAGGATGTGAAAAATGACAGCTGTACTGTTCATAAGGAGGTGTGAAAAAATTACAGTGTTGAAAATCTAGCATGAAAATATAACAAATTTGAGAAGCTACAAGGGTGCGTGGAAACTGCGCAATGCACAGTTGTAACACAGTCATTTTATGGACTTTCGTCACCACATTTTCAACATTGGCATTTTAGGACCTCTGTTCATGAACAGTGTTACTGTCATTTTCTCAGCCTATCCCGAAAGCTGATTTCCCACAGTGACTGCGCTATTCAGCGTCAGAAGTGTGAAAACACATTTTGGCCCAGTTGTTTAAAATGACAGCTGTACTGTTCATTTGTAGATGTGGAAAAATGGCAATGTTGAAAATCTGGAGTGAAAATATTATAAATTTGCGATGTTATGAGCGTGTGTGCAAACTGTGCAACGCACGGTCATAACACAGTCATTTTATTGACTGTCATCACATTTTTTCAACATAGGCATTGTAGGACCTCTGCTCATGAACACTGTCACTGTGATTTTCTTAATGTGTTCCGAACACTGATTTCCCACAGCAACCACGCTATTCTGCACCGGAAGTGCGAAAACGCATTTTGGCCAGGATGTGAAAAATGACAGCTGTACTGTTCATAAGAAGGTGCAGGAAAATGGCAATGTTGAAAATCTGGAGGGAAAATATTGCAAATTCGTGATGTTATGAGCGTGCATAGCAACTGCGCAATGCACGCTTGTAAAAGTCATTTCTTGGATTTCTTCCACCAAATTTGCAACATAGGCTTTTGAGAGACTACACACTTTGGGGGTTATACATTATGCCAATGGGGAGTGAGCTCCCCCGTTGGCAAATTCAGTTGGGAAGGGGGGACTGAAGCCGACGGGGATTGGGAACCCCGTTGGTAAGCAAAGACGGGGTGCGCATGATGCCGAGGGGGATTGGCACCCCCTCAGCATACAGCAGAAACATGGGGGTGGGAAGATTATGCCAGTGGGGACTGGGCTCCCTGTCAGCAAACTGGGTTGGTGGCATAGGTACGGGTCACTCCCTCATTGCAGCGGAATGGCTGATGCTGCAATGATGAGGTGGCCCCTGATTGCAGCGGCTAAAACGTTTCAAGGTGGTGGCACACTGGCTGAACTAGTGTCAGCAGCAGCGTGCCACCCCATTGGGGAAAGCGAGCCAAGAATCAAAAGGCAGTGGGGGCATTGGCCACAACAGTGCCGCACCTGCAAAACCTGCTTCTGCAGCAAGCTGCCATAACATATTTCTTGCGCATGCGGGCAATCCACATAAAAAGTTTTACAACTGTAACATACAATTGCAACACACAGTATACTTGCAGTTTTATATTAAGAACCTTACAAATTCAGGAGGAGAATATGCAGTTTTACATTAACAGCAGTTCAAAATCAGGGATAGAAAGGCACAAAGAAACAAGGCAAAGCAGTTACAATTAAAAATTCAAACGGGGAAACGGGGATAGAGAAAGTCCAGCTGACAGCTCAATTCTGGGAGCTGCAGTCTTTAGTGGCTCGAGGTATCAGCCAATAAGTGGCAGTGAGACCCAATAGCTGTCCATTCAGGGCTTGGAAGGCAGAAGTGGATTAGCTGAGGTGAAATCTGCTAGGTAAGCCATACCTGAGAGTGCAGCGGTGGTCAGTAGGAGAGGGGACAGCGGCTGAAGCAGAAGCCACATCCCAGGTGCTAGAGATCCATTGTGGGCACTTCCACCTGGGCCTGCATCCACCACCTGAGAGTGCAGCTGTGGTCAGTAGGAGAGTGAGAGTGGCTGAAGCAGAAGCAACATCCCAGGTGCTGAAGATCCATTGCGGGTACTTCCGCATGGGCCTGCGCATGCCACCTGAGGGAAAGAGGGAATGGGAAAGGAGAGTGGGTTAGACAAGGGCTAGAGATGGAGGGGGGAAGCAGTCTGAAAAAGGGGACAAGGAAACAGCATGGGATTTTTAGAAAAAAGTGGATAGAGTCTGAGAGTTGGGAGGGCCGCAGGAAGCAAGCCAAGGGGGGGATAGAAAGACTGAGAACTGCAGAGGTTGCACCCACCACCTGAGGGAAAGAGGAATGGGAAAGGAGAGTAGGGTAGATAAGGTCTAGAGAAGGAGGGAGGGGGCAGTCTGAGAAAGGGGACAGGGAAACTACATGGGATTTGGAGAAAAAAGTGAATAGAGTGAGAAAGTTAGGAGGGCCGCAGGAAGCAAGCCCCAGGGTTGGGGGAGGTTGGATAGAAATCAGAGAAGAAAAAAGAAAACTTTACCAAAAGGCTGTAATCATTTAATTAAAAAAAAAAAACAGTACAGCTCTAACATGCAACACAGTTCAAAGAATACATTTGCAGTTTTACATTAAGAACCTTACAAATTCAGGGGGAAGAGTATGCAGTTTTACATTAACAGCAGTTCAAATTCAGAGATAGAAATGGCACGGAGAAGCAAGGCAGAGCATTTACAATTAAAAATTCAAATGGGAAAGTAGGGATAGAGAAAGTCCAGCTGAAGCTCAATTCTAAAGGCTGGGAGCTACAGTCTTTAGTGGCTCGAGGTATCAGCCAATAAGTGGCAGCGGAACCCAATAGCTGTCCAATCAGGCCTTGGAAGGCAACAGTGGATTAGCTAAGGTGAAGGCCACTAGGTAAGCCGTACCTGAGAGTGCAGCGGTGGTCAGTAGGAGAGAAGACAGCTGGTGAAGCAGAAGCCACATCTCAGGTGCTTGAGATCCACTGTGGGCACTTCTGCCTGGGCCTGTGCACATCAACTGAGAGTGCAGTGGTGGTCAGTAGGAGAGGGAACAGCGGCTGAAGCAGAAGCCATGTTCCAGGTGCCTGAGATCAGTTGTGGGCACTTCTGCCCAGGCTGTACCCACCACCTGAGGGAAAGAGGAATGGGAAAGGAGAGTAGGGTAGATAAAGTCTGGAGAATGAGGGAGGGGGCAGTCTGAGAAAGGGGACAGGGAAACAGCATGGGATTTGGAGAAAAAAGTGGATAGAGTGAGAAAGTTAGGAGGGCTGCAGGAAGCAAGCCCCGGGGGGTTGGGGGGAGGTCAGATAGAAAGACTGAGAACTGCAGAGGTGAAGAAGATGATATCAGAGCAGAAAAAAACAAAACTTGGGAGTGCCACACGGAGCGTGCCGGGGGGAGGGAATAGAAGACTGAACTGCAGAGTTGAACAAAAAGCTATCAGAGCAGAAGAAAAAAACATCACCAAAAGGTTGTAATCACTTAATTAATTATGCATTTGTCAATGTCGAATGTTGTCTTGCTGGCGTTGTCATTGGTAGTGCAGGAGTTAGAAAGATACATACTAGGAATGGCAGTGAAGTATGGAACCAACGTCAATCCCATTCCATCCTACAGAGGCTGTCAGGCATTGAGGTGTTCCTTTGGGTTGTTGGCCATAACGCTCATGCCATTTCATCTCACCCTACCCTGCAGACTCTGACAAGTGTTGCGTTGTGCCTTGGGGTCATCAGGCCTTATGCTCACCCCATTCCATAAGGAAATACATTAAGATCGGTGCAGTATAAGAGAATGGGGTGAACTTTGGGGCCAAGGAGTCCAAGGCACATGTTGATGCCTGTCACTAGCTGCAAGGTGGGGGTAAGGGTGGAATGGCAAGAGCATTACAGCCAACAATCCAAAAGCACACACCTGACCCCGGTCAGTCTCTACAGGGTGGGACATTATGGTTAGAAACCCCAATGCCCTGGGTGTTTGTTGATATTTGCACTCCAAATTTTTAACATGGCCTTTTTGTGATCTCACCTCATGAAAGCATTTGGGACCTCCGCTCATGAACAGTGGCACTGTGCTTTTGTTAATCTGTCCCAAATGTTGATTTCCCACAGTGACCATGCCATTCTGCACCAGATGTGTGAAAATATTTTGGGCAGGATGTGAAAAATGACAGCTGTACTGTTCATAAGGAGATGTGCAAAAATGGCAATGTTGAAAATCTGGAGTGAAAATATTAAAAATTCTCAAAGTTACAAGCATGCTTGGAACTGCGCAATGTATGCCTGTAACATTGTCATTTTGTGGAATTTTGTCAACTAATTTTCAACATAGGCATTTTGACACCTCCGCTCATGAACAGTGTCACTGTGATTTTTTATGTTGGCTCGCGCTTGCATACCAACCAACATATTGCAGCAGTAGCAGATTTGGAGGCGCTGTCACTGTGGGCGAATGCAGGAAAAGAAATCAGTAGGTGCATCCCTCATTCCCCAGTAAGGCAGCATGCAGGCACCACACCAGCAACATGTAATGTTGCGAGCACATCTAAGGAATGGTCCTCTGCAATGACAGCCAAGCTCGTCACGCAGTGGTACCTCCCAACGTGCCCTTCCTGGTGAAGCACTTCCCTAACCTAAACATGGTGGCACTGGCTGCTGACTGCTGCAGCCACTTCATTTGCCGATGAGCAAGCCCACTCCCCATCGGCATGATGCCCCCCTCCCATTCTACGCGTATGCCGAGGGGGTGCCCAATCCCCCCCCCAGCATCATGCCCTCAACAGTCTTTCCTTGCTGATGGGGAGCCCAATCCCTATCAGCTTGAGTCCCCCCCCACCTAGTTTAATTTGCTGTCAGTGGAGTCCACTCCCAGTCGGCATAATATCCTCAGCCCCTGATGTGCTGTGTGCCGAGGGGGTGACCAATTACCATCAGCATCGAGCGTGCCCCCCGGTTTCGGTGCTGACAGGGGGCCCAATCCCCATTGGCTGTGGTCCCCCTCCCGTTATGCAGGCGGTACACTGGGAGCCCACCCCAGTGTACCAAACAAACACCTGTAAAGAAAGAAAACTGACTCTTGTTGTCTTTTTTTTTACTTTTAAAAAAAGAAAATGGTCCCTTGTAGTCTCTCCTGCCCCCACCCCCAACCTGCACCCACCATCTATGTACCCTGCCTCCCCACACACACACACACCCTCATCCCATACTTACCTCTGGAGTTTGGCACGATGATCTTCGGCGGACCGGGAACAAGTCTTCACTCTTCAAGGCTGACCGCGAACTGAAGAAATGCCGGTAAGCTGTATAATGGCATAAATAGCGTTTTTTCAACATTGGTGCATATCTCGGCCATTTTTGGGAATTTTGGCACCACATTTTCAACATGGGGTTATTGGGACCCCTCCTCATGAATTCAGTCACTGTCATGGCATTATTCTGTTCCAAAAGGTGATTTTGCGGTCACTGCGCAGAATCATCTTTTGGAAAAAATTAACGAAACAACAGCTCCACTGTACATGAGGGGGTCTCTCAAAAAGCCTATGTAGCAAATTTTGTGAAAGAAAATCCCCAAAATAGCTGTTTTACGAGTGTGCATTGTGTAGTTTCCACACACCCTGGTAACTTCTTGAATTTGTAATATTTTCACTCCAGATTTTCAAAATTGGCATTTTACGACACCTCCTTATAAACAGTGCAGCTGTCATTTTACATATCCTGGCCGAAATGTGTTTTCGCACCTCTGGTGCTGAATAGCAAGGTCACTGAGCGAAATCAGTTTACCGGACCATTTGAGAAAATGAAGGTAACACTGTTCATGAGCAGAGGTCCTAAAATGCGTATGTTGAAAATTTGGTGATGAAAGTCCATAAAATGACTGTGTTACAAGCGTGCATTGCGCAGTTTCCAAGCACCCTTGTAACTTCGCAAATTTGCAATATTTTCATGCCAGATTTTCAACAATGGCATTTTTCCTCCCCTCCTTATGAACACTACAGCTGTCATTTTTCACATCCTGCCCAAAATGTGTTTTTGCACCTGTGGCGCACAATGACATGGTCACTGTGGGAAGTCAACTTTTGGGACAGATTAACAAAATCACAGTGCCACTGTTCATGAGGGGTGGTCCCAAAATGTCTATGTTGAAAATGTGGTTAAAAAAATCTCAAAACTAATTGGGTTACAGACGTGTGTTGCACAGTTTCTATGCATGCTCATGACTTCAGCAATTTTTCATATTTTCACTCCAGATTTTCAACTTTGCCATTTTTTTACACCTCCTCATGAACAATACAGTTGTCATTTTTCACATCCTGCCCAGAATGTGTTTTCGTCTCTGTCTCGCCAAAGGGCATAGCCGCTGTGCAAGACCACCTTTCAGCTAACAAACTGAGATGGGGTCACAAAAAGCCTACATTGAAAATTTGGAGTGAAAATACCAACAAACGCCTATGATGTTAGGGTTTCCAACTGTAACACCCCACCCTGTAGAGACTGACAGGCATCAAGGGTATGACTTTGGATCATTGGCTGTAATGTTCATGCCATTCCACTCCACCCCCTCCCTGCAGCCAGTGACAGGCATCAAGGTGTGCGGCTCTACAGTTCACCCCATTCTCCTATACTGCATCTGTTTCAGCATATTTCCTTATGGAATGAGAGCCAGACTCTCCTCGCTGTGCCCAGGGTTAGAATCAAGGTGCGTGGCAAGTCATTCGCCATGACTGCCCCCACCCTATGGAACTCCCTGCCCCCAGGTGTCCAGGAAGCTACCTCTTCCAACACCTTCTGCACTAGGCTCAAGGCTCATATGATGGCCTCCACAAAGTGCAATTGCTAAGGTAAGGGACTCCTAAGCGTAAGCTGAACACTCTGAGCTCTCTACGCATATTGGGCCTTTCCTTCATTGCCTCTCCCATGTCCCCCCCTACCAGGGAAAGTCCAATATTGACTACACACCATTTGTTACCTGATGAAGTGCTACAATGTATTACCCCATGTTATGTGACTGTGTGACTTATGTAATGTACTTTGTATACAATCCTATGTAAAATTCTATGTAACCCCCCGGTCGCCCCTGAAAAAGGGACTTTCGGGGCCCAGTGGGCTCACCCAGTTATCAAAATTTAATAAATAGATAAATAATAAATAATTATAAAGCCCAAAGCACAATACAGCACTTGTCAGTGTCTACAGGGTAGGGTGAGGTACAATGGCATAAGCGTTATAGCTGACGACCCAAAGGCACACCCCAAGGCCTGTCAGTCTCTGCAGGGTGGGGGTGGGGTTGGCGTCAGTTCAATACTTCACTGCCATTTCTATTATGCATCTCTAACTCCTGCACTACCAATGCCAATGCCAGTGAGACAACGTTCGGCATTGACAAATGCTTGTCTTAATCTGTCCCAAACATTGATTTACCACAGAGACCGTGCCATTGTGCGCCAGATGTGTGAAAACATATTTTGGGTAGGATGTGAAAAATGGCAGCTGTACTGTTCATAAGGAGGGGTGAAAAAATGGCAATGTTGAAAATCAGGAGTGAAAACATTAAAAATTCTCAAACGTATGAGAATGCATGGAAACTGCACAACACATGCTCTTAACAAAGTCATTTTTTGGAATAGTTTCACCAAATTTGCAATATAGGCTTTTTGTGAGCCCACCTCATGAACAGTGACAATGTCATTTTGTTAATCAGTCCAAAAGGTGATTCCACACAGTGACCACGAAATCACCTTTTGGGACCGAATAACAACATGACAGTGACTGAGTTCATGAGGTGGGGCCCCAAGAATCCCATGTTGAAAATTTGGAGCCAAAAGTCACAAAAATGGTCGAGATTTCCACCTAAGTTGAAAGCCCCTCATTGATGCCATTATACAGCTTACCAGCATTTCTTCAGTTGGCAGTCAGTTTTGAAGAATGCAGACATGTTCCCACTCCATCAAGATCATCATATCATCATGCAGGGCTCCAGAGGTAACTATGGGTGAGGGTGGTGTGCGTGTGTGGAGTGGTTAGTGCAGAGAGGGTGGGTGTGGGTTGGGGAAAGGCACTGGAGACAACAAGGGACTGTTTTCTCTTTACAGGTTAAAAAAGATGACCTCCAGTGACATCACGGCACCTACAGCAGCCTAGTGAGAAAGCTCTCTTCCCAAGGGAAATTTTAAACCTCCACAAAACCTCTTAATCTGCAAAATTTTGTTTCAGAATGCCTCCTGGAGGTTCAAAAAGTGACAGAGGAGATAAAATGAAACTAAAAACAGTTACTAAAAGCTTGATGGCACCAGATTGACAGACAAACAGGCCCACAGCCAGAGCGCCTCTCCCCATAGCCCGCATGGCTCTGAATTTGATTCTGACGGGGAGTCAGAGAAACTCTCTAGATCAAGGTTTGAGATCCTATTAAAAGAAACACAAGACTCTCGCACTGAAAACAAGAAGGAAGTCAGCAACTTATCCCAGAAATTTACTAGGATGGAACAACAGATTGAGCAAACTGAATGGAGAATAACTCTAATGGAAACAACGGGGGGGGGGGCTCCTGGGCCAAGCAGTGGGAGCATTATACCAACAAACCTTAGCCTTGCAGGCAAAATGCATAGACCTGGAGAGTAGATCCAGGAGGTATAACCTCCGACTCTATGGCTTGGAGGAAGGGGCCAAAATCCAGCCGATGGCCTCCTTTATTGAAGACCTCCTGAAAGATATCCTGGATCTACCAGATGGCTACCAACTTCACATTGAGTGAGCCCACTGTTACCTAGTCCCCAGGTCCTCAGATCCTATGGCAAGACCTAGATCAATTATCATGAAATTCGCTAGTTACAGGGTTAAGGAGGACATCCTCAAAAGAGCTTGGCAAAAAAAAAAGATCTAAATACCTGGATTCCCGAATCACCCTGGACCAGGACTACCCTCCAGAGATACAGCAAGCTAGACAGCAGTGGTCATTGTTTTTCAAGATCCTCCGCGATAATCAGCTACGTTGTCAGACCCCCTTCCCTGCAAAACTCAAGATCTTTTGAGAGGACGGAATAAAGGTATATAACTTGCCAGAGGAAGTTGTGGCATTTTTCGAGAAAAAAGGCATTACCGCACCATAGCTGGAACCGGAATGTTTCAAGAGGAAGCAGTTGGGGAGCATGAACTGGAATCAGGTCACAAACTGGAAGAAAATAACTTCTGCATTGGAGACAGCACGAGGGCTCTTAGATCAAGTAAATGGCCTTCCGAAGATAAAATCCCAGGCAGCAGGGCAAACCTCCCTGATGGCGTTGGGATGAAGACTGAACCCAAAAGGTATTGTGTCTTTCTATCAAGGTGCTCAGGCTAACTAGCAGCAGTCAGCCCTCTTCAGTAGAGGACTCGAAGATTTCTCCACCATGAGCTCGGAAACAAACAACCTCTTCTTACTCCCCCCCTTTTTTGTTTTTTTCTCTTTCTCAGCCTTTCTCAAAGCTGTCACTTTAATTCAGCTCTTGCCCCTGATAAAGCCCACCTATAGCAGTACTGTGATGTTGGGTCCTTCAGAATTATAACTTGTGGCAGGGATGGTAGACCCTCTACCGTGCTTTGTCAATCTGAATTTGAAAATTTTTCAACGGCAACTGCCCCCGCTGTATAGTTGAAGGACATATGAGGGGAAAAGAGAAACATTTTCAGAACTGATGAGACTTGATTTGTGGACAACATAATGAATCCGAACAGGGGATTGATCAAGCTAAAGAACGATTTATGTTTTCTAATGGATGGGGGAGGGAGGATCAGGGAACTGGACTGTGGATGAACTCTGAAAAGGTAGGGGGGAAGAAGTTTTGATTCTATGTGTGAAGCAGGTGGGGGAGAGGAACAGTTGTTGATTGGGAAATAAGGTGTTGATTGAACAACAAGCGATGCATAGAGGAGCAATTCATCATTTATTTATTATACTCCTCATAAACTAAAATGAGTAAAGGGGACAACCCTCGGGGGGGGGGAGACTTCACTGATTGCTGTTACACCACTTATGGAGGTAGCCGTGATGAAAGCTGTAGATTTTCTTCAAGGTCCTGAGCTACATCTGTGACCTCATGGGAGGCCCCCATTTATTTTGGGGCGATCTGCCACCTCCCTTTCTCACCCCTCCAAACCATTGGATGGAGAAACAATAACAGAAACCTGAAATACCAGGTTTCCTACCTTGGACGCGAACAATGAGTTTTATTTTGTTACCTGTTCTAACACAAGTTAGTGGTTATTGCCCAGTTGGCAGAAAGTTATGTTGGTATACAAGGTCACAATATAATGGGTGTAGTGTGTGCTGGATGGTGTTGACTGTGGATGGATGGGGAGATTATGTGGGGGGATGAGGATGAAGGGGCTTCAGCGGGGCTCTTGAGTTTCAGACAAATGGCTAAAAATACCAAATTCTGCTCTTATAATGTCCACGGGCTAACCAGTTCGGTGAAATGGTCCAAGATTTTAAGCTACCCGAGGAAAGCTGCGGTGGACTTTATTTTTCTTCAGGAGACCCACCTGTCTCCCCAGGAACATGCTAAGTTAGGCTCTATGGGTTTTGGTAGCTCAGCCATGGCTTCATATAAAAAGGGATGACACAGGGAAGTAGCTATATTGGTCCCTAAACACGTACCATTCAAACAAACGGATATCTTGGCTGATCGGGAGGGGAGGTGCGTTTTAATGAAAGGGAAACTGCAGGGCAGACCCCTAACTTTGGCCTCTGTTTATTTTCCCCCGGGGTCGGATGCATCATTGTACCTAAAATATTTAACCACTTTACAAGAATGGGCACAAGGGGATGTGACTTGGGGAGGAGATCTAACTCTAACTTTGAATCCTTCCTTGGATTCCACAAAGCAGACCACATGGAAGGAACGTCATACAGTTAAAAGAGTTATGAAAATGTTAGGGGAACTTGGATATGTGTATATTTGGCACCACCTAGAGGGAAAAAAGAGGGATTACACATTTTACTCAGCCGTGTACCAAACATATAACAGATTGGATTACTTTTTAGTACCAAAAGAGTTGATTGGACAGGTACAGGGGGTGTCATTTGGGGACTTTGTTCTGTCAGATCACACCCCAGTCTTTCTAATAATGAGACTGAGTAAAGTCAGGAAAAACATATTTTGGAGACTGAATTTATCTTTACTCCAAGATAAAGAGGTGTTGTATTCAATCCGGGAAATAGTTAAGTGTACTGTGAGAGAAAACAACTTGCCTGGGGTCTCCCCGGCCATCCTGTGATACACCACTAAGTTGGTTATAAGGGGGAAATTTATTGAATGGTCTTTCAGGAGAAAACGAGAGAGGGAGGCCAAGAAAGGGGATTTAACTGCCCAGATGCAACAGCAGGTGGCATTACAAAAAATAAAAGTGAATAAAGACAGAATAAGGTCCATGAAACAGCTCCAAGCTAAACTTGCTGAAATTTTAGACTATGGGGTGAAACAGAAAATTTTGTTTTTGAAACAGAAATATTACTAGGGTGGCCCTAGAGCCTTAAGGCTCTTGGTGGGGACAAGGGCGATGATCCAGGCAATTCAGCACCCAACAACCTATAGGATAGAGAAAGGGGTTGTTCAGATAGCTGAGGCCCTTCGGGAGTACTACTCCAAGTTATATAAGCAGGGTCCCCAGCCATCTAGGTCTCAAATTAAGGATTTTCCATGAGAGCTAGGCCTACCCTCACTCTCAAAGGAACAGGCAGACCACCTAAACTGCCCTTTAGGAGATGGAGAAACAGATCAAACCATTAAAGGGCTTACATCCCTAAGGTGCACTGGTACTGACGGACTACCAGGGGAGTTCTATAAGAAATTTCAGTCCAACCTCACCCCTCTGTTTGGAACAGTCTTTCATGCCCTACAGGTAGCGCAAGGTTTGGTCCCCCCTCATGGACACAGGCTATCATCTCTGTAATCCCTAAACCAGGAAAAGATCACCTTTTATGTTCCTCATACTGCCCCATTTCAATACTAAATATTGATTACAAAATCTTAACCACTATTATAACTAAAAGACTCCAAATACCGATACTGAATCTAGTTCATTTAGATGAAACAGGTTTCATCCCTGGGCGTCAGGCCCAGGATAACCTGCTCAAGACCTTCCATATAGAAACATAGAAACATAGACTTTGATAGCAGATAAGGACCACTTGGCTCACTCAGTCTGCCCATTTCTCTACCTACTGGATAAGCTGCAGATTCTAGTTAACCAACAGCCTACTTCCTGCCGCCCCCCCCCACTTCAATTGCCTTATGTCTGTCCCATGCATGTTTGAATTCTCCCACTGTTTTAGACCCAACAACCTCCCCAGGAAGGCAGTTCCATGTATCCACCACTCTCTCCATGAAAAACAATTCCCTCACATTACCCCTGAGCCGTCCCCTCTCTATCTTTAAATTGTGCCCCCTTGTTCTTACACATCTCTTTTTCTGAAAGATGCTACCCTCCTGGACTTTGTTGATTCCCTTGAGGTACTTGAAAGTTTCTATCATATCCCCTGTCCCTCTTTTCATCAAGGGTATACATATTAAGCTCTCTCAGTCTCTCTTCATATGGTTTGTGATGCAGACCCTGCACCATTTTAGTTGCCCTCCTCTAGACTGCTTCTATCCTGCCTATGTCCTTGCATAGAAGAGGTCTCCAAAACTGCTCACAGTACTCCAGATGGGGTCTCACCAACTGTCTGTACAGAGGGATAACCACTTCCCTTTTTCTACTTGTGATGCCCCTTCCTATGCATTCCAGTATCCCCTGGCTTTCCTTACTGACTTCTCACATTACTTACCCACCTTTAGGTCATCTGATATGATTACCCCCAGGTCCTTTTCCATTTTTGTTGTTGTTAGTACCTTCTCTGCTATTGTGTACACTTCTCATGGGTTTTTGTTTCCCAGGTGCATTACTTTGCATTTCTTTGCATTGAACCTAAGTTGCCATATGTCTGAAAATTCCTCCAACCTTGCCAAGCCCCTTCTCATCCTTTCTATCCCCCCTTGTGTATCAGCTCTGTTACAGATCTTTGTGTCATCTGCAAAGAGGCATACCTTTCCCTCCAGACCCTCTGCAATGTCACCTATAAAGATGTTAAAGAGGACTGGACCCAGTACTGAGCCCTGAGGTTCTCCACTAGTAAACCCCCTTTCTTCGGAATGTGTTCCACTCACTATTACTTTCTGTCTCCTGTTGTGCAGCCAGTTTGCTACCCAGGCTACCACTCTGGGATGCACTCCCAGGCTGGCTAGCTTGATTATTAATCTTTTGTGTGGGACTGTGTCAAATGCCTTGCTAAAGTCTAGGTAGGCCATATCCACGGCCCCTCCCTGGTCTATTACTTTTGTCACCCAGTCAAAGAAATCAATTAGATTCATCTGACATGATCTTCCTGCTGTAAATCCATGCTGCTTTGGGTCCTGTGCCCCGCTGGCCTCTAGTTACTCAACAGTTCTTTCTTTCAGAAGTGATTCCATCATTTTCCCTACCACTGAGGTCAAACCTACAGGTCTGTAGTTTCCTGCTTCTGCCTTGCTCCCACTTTTGTGAAGGGGAATCACATCTGCCAATCTCCAGTACTCAGGTACTACTCCATCCTCTCATGATTTGTTAAAAAGTGTGGTCAGTGGTGTCATTAGGTCCTCCCTTAGTTCTTTTAGGATCCTGGGGTGAATCCCATCAGGCCCCATTGCTTTGTCCACCTTTAGTTTTAGGAGTTCTTTCAGGACTCTTTCTTCTGTAAATGGACTGGTGTCAACCCCCCTACCCAGGCTGCTTCTATTGTCTGGTTTAGGTAACTCCTCCTCATCTTCTTTTGTGAATACTGAGCAAAAGTATTCATTCAGTATCTCTGTCTTTTCACTGTCTCCCTCTGCCCACCTCCCCTCTCCTTTATTAATCTTCACTATTCCTCCCTTAACCTTTCTATGCTCCCTAATGTACCTATAAAAGGTTTTACCTCCTTCTTAACTGAGTTGGTTATTTTTTCCTCAGTTTGGGCCTTTTCTATTCTGACTGCCTTCCCCACTTCTTTCTGCTTTAATTGATACAGTTGCCTGTCGTGCTCCTTCTGTGATTCCTTATACTTTTTGAATGCAGCCTTTTTCTCCTTAACTTTCCCTGCCACCTATTTTGAGAATCATAGTGGTTTTTTACTCCACTTTGTTTTCTTTGTTTCACATAAAGGCTCGTTGCCTCTATGATGGCAGTTTTGATTTTTCTCCATTGTTCTTCCACACCTCCTTTTTGGCCATTTGCTAGTGCATTCCTCAGGTACTCACCCTTTTTGCCAAAGTCAGCCTTTCTAAAGTCCAGTATCCTTGTTTTTGTATGGCTTGTCCCTGTGGTTGTGCTTATTGTGAAGCACGCTGTGCAGTGGTCGCTTGTTCCCAGATGTCTACTGACTTCTAAATGTGTGATCCTCTCTTTATTTGAGAGTACCAGATCTAGTATTGCTCACTCCCGAGTAGGTTCCAACACATTAGCTGTCTAAGGCCTGCCCCTACAGGGCATCAAGAATGACCCTGCTCTTGGATGTGGCTGCAGTACATGGCATGCAGTTAACATCTGGCATATTCAGGTCACCCATCAATAGTATCTCCCCATTTTCAGCCATTTTGAGAATGTCCTCTATCATTAACTGGTTTGGTGGCTGTAAGTGGGCTCATTTTGTGGATGTTTCACTGTGTAACAGGCTGCGCAGGTGGAGGCCTATTTCTTCTGATTTAAAACCTATTTGGTGGGATTTGCTTGGGGATGGTTATTTGAATTGGAGAACTATATCTGTTAATTTCAAGCCTATTTTGATGTGTTGTTAGTGAAGCTGATTAAATTGGAGACCTGTTTCCTTTGGCAGCAAACATATTTTGGGGGCTTTGAGTTGAATTTTGATTCCTTTTTGCTGACTCCACTAGCTGCAAAGGTTAGTGCATAGTGGGGGAAGGGTGTTAATGGTCTGGCCAGGTCTCACTCAGCCAATTGACTGGAGGCAGAGCTGAATCAGGTTTGAGGTGTTAGCTGCTTTGTCTTCTCAGAAAGAACTGGAAGGGGACAGGATCAGTTGTGTTCCAGGACAGTAGCTGCTGCTTGTTGTTTTCACAGGGTTCTTGTGGATTTTACGTGGTAGAAGGTTAGTTCTTTTCTTTCTTACTTCTAAGGGGCTAGCAGGGTATTGTTTTGGGGGCTGCTGGAAGTTTGAAAACTGGTTTGGTGGCTGTAAGTGGGCTCATTTTGTGGATGTTTCACCGTGTAACAGGCTGCACAGGTGGAGGCCTATTTCTTCTGATTTAAAACCTATTTGGTGGGATTTGCTTGGGCCTGGTTCTTTGGCTGCTGGGCTTGGAGGGGAGACACAGGGCTGATACCTCTCGAGTCAGGTGTCTGCCCAAGACCCTCCTCCCCACCCTCTCTCCCAGAATTCTGCTAATTTATAGGGGAACACCTGCCCTGCAATTGGAGGAAAGGCTGCAGGTGCAGCTCATGTGAGTTCTAACCACTGGGGTTGGATTTAAAGGCTGGAGAGAGGAGCTTAGGGAGTTGTTCATTTCCCTTATAAGTTTAATGTGTTGTACTGCACCCAGTAACAGGGTTACTGGTGTACAGTGGGACTGTCTCTAAGATTAGTGGGTGACCTGATTAGGCAGTAGGGTGTATCTTGGACTAGGGGGGAACCTGGTGGCTCACCCAAGGAAACCTATTTGGAAGGGGATGGAACCACACATCATTAGGGCCGGCATCTTTGGGAGGGTGGTGGGGTGCACAGGGTATGGAGCAGCCATGATACTGGACTGGGCTTAGAAGTTCAGTGGTTGCCCAGTGTGCTACCAGCTGGCACAGCTTAGGGAGGAGGTTGCGGGATTAGGAGACAGCTGGGGAAGGGGGCGGTATGGTTGGGGAAGGGGGCTGGGGATATCCCACGGGGTTGCACCAAGCACTGGGGGTGGGAGCATAGGGAAAGGAGTGCAGAAGAATATTCAGGGGTCACATAGGGACCCTGGCAGAGGGGGTCCAAAAGGACACTACCAAGGAAGCAGGCAGGTAACTGGGGACCCTCACAAAGGAGGGACGGAGGACAACATTCTCAGGAAGTAGGCAGATGGCCAGGGCTGGACAGAAGGAAGCATAAGCGGAGGTGGATCAGACCTTACACTCAGTAACTGCTTCAAATCTCTTCTTCTGCTCGAGGATGAGGGGTGATGTAGCCACGACAGGGTGGTTAGAGACAGAAAGGGAGTGGGGGCAGGAGGCAGGGCGGATAGCAGGAAGAACAGGGGGAGACCTGGAATGCAGGAAAATGGGGGAGCAGTGAATCAGAGCAGGAGGGGCAGGGGGAAGAGGGAGGAAAGCGCAAGGAGAAGGACCAGTTGGGAGGAAAGGTAAAGGAGAAGGACCAGAAGTACAAGGAGGATTCAGTAAAGGGAGCTGAGGGTTTAGGCCAGGGGAGCACGATGAGCAAGGATGAACTAAATGGAGACAGGAAGGAAGGAAGGAAGGGAGGACGAGCCAGGCTAGTTTAGCAGTTGGGGGAGAAGGACCAGTCATGAGCAGTGAGGGGGGAATTAGCAAGGTACAGAAGGATACTCAGGAGGAGGAGGCATAGGATTGGAGGGAAGGGGGTGGCCATGGTAAATAAGGAGGGGGTGGCATGTGGCACCCAGATAGGGGGAGGAACAAGGAGCCGGCTGGACGGAGGGGCCAGTAGAAAGGATGAGGGACATGGAAGGGGGAATGGAGGAAAAGGAGCGGTCAGAGTGCTCCTGTTGGGGGATTCTATGATCAGGGGTATCAAATGGGATAGGAAGGGAGAAGCCTGGCCAGTTAGAACAAGATGCTTCCCTGGACTAATGGTGCACAGGGCTAAGCACCAGGTATATCAGCTGGCAAAGGATTGTGGGGGTTCCCCGGACATACTGGTCCACCTGGGTACAAATGACACTGAGGGAAATAGTGAGCTAGAGATACAGGCAAGATTCAGGGAGCTTGCCAGGGTCTGTCATGACATAGGATGCACAGTTTCCTTCTCAGAAATCCTGCCAGTGCCAAGGGCTGAGTGGAAACAAAAGGAAGATTAGGAGATAAACCAGTGGCTCAGGGGTGTGTGAGGCCAGAGGTATGGGTTGATGGGGATTGGGGGAGACCTGGGAGGATAAGGAGCTGTATGCTGAGATAGACTCCATCTCAATTTGGAGGAGGGAATCCTAAGTTGAAAATAGAAGGTTCATTGGTGAAAAGTGGGGTTTAAACTTGTGAAGGGGAGGGAGAAAAAGGCTGTCAAGGGGGTGCAGATAAAGGAGGGACTCTGTCTCCACCCCCTGGGGAGCAGGATTATTGGGGAAAGGCCGACTGGCAAAGTGCAGACCAGGGGAAAACAGAATCCCCATGGGAACACGAGCAGGGGAAATGGAACTATAGGGAAAGGGTGGAAGGTAGTCCTGCTAAATGCCAGGAGCTTGGGCAATAAAATGCCTGAGCTCCAGGTGATGCTAACTGAGGGAGCAGTGGATGTGGCAGTGGTCACTGAGACTTGGGCCACTGCAGGACATGACTGGGACCTGAACCTGGAGGGTTACACTATGTTCAGGAAGGACAGGGGGGAGGGAAGGGGAGGAGGGGTAGCAATGATAGTCAAAAACTGCATTGGCATAGGGGGAGTAGAGGAGGTGAAGGGAACCGTGGAGGTAATCTGGGTCACCTTGATAACAAGGGGGAGCAAGAGAGTAAAAATAGGAGTGGTGTATAGACCCCCTGCCCTGGTGGAGGAGCTGGAGGACAGTCTGGTGGCAGATGTTGGGAGACACTGCAGACTGGGCAGAGGAACAGTGGTGGTGTTGGGGGACTTAAACATGCCAGGAACAGACTGGGAGACTATGACATCCTCTGTAACCAGGGAACAGAGGTTGTTGGATGTCTTTCAAGGCAGATTCCTAACTCAGCAGGTGAGAACCCGACCAGGGGCCTTGGTGCTGGATGTGGTCCTGGCAGACAGTGACCAGATTGGGGGCCTGGAGGTAAGGGACCCATTGGCGGGAGTGACTTTGCCACGGTCTGGTTCTGCCTGGACCTAGGAGGGGTAGAAGGCTGCACAAAGATGGAAGTAACCGACTTCAGGGGGGTGGATTTTAAGGAAATGGGAAGGATCCTTAAGGAGCATTTGGATGGGATTGGGTCAGACATGGACGCTGATAGTAGGTAGGAAATCATCAGGAGAGGGGTGCAGGATGCTACCAGCACCTGTGCAAAAGTAAGACAAAAATGCGGTAGGGCCCAAAAACCCTGCTGGTGGACCAGGGAGGTCCAGGAGGTGGTGCGGGGAAAGAAGGCAGCCTATAAGCAATTCAAGTGCTCAAGGAGTGAAAGGGATTGAGGGGAGTATGAGCTGATGGCTAGAAGGGCCACTAGGGTGGTGAGGGCGGCTAAGGCAAGGAAGGAGCAGAACCTGGCCAGGAAATTAGAGAGGGAACAAGGGGTTCTTTAGATACATTGGGGAAAAATGAAGGGTGAAGGGGCAGATTAGCAGGATTACATCAGGGGAGAGATGGGCACAAGATCCAGGGGAGCAGGCTGAGGTACTAAATGAGTACTTCACCTCAGTTTTCACCAAGGAAAATGGGGGTGCTGCATCATACATGGGAGGAGACAGAGATACTGATGAGGGGGGGACCCTTACCGATCGGTGGGTCTGGGGAGGGTGGAGGCATCACTGGCAGGAGGGAGGGCTAAGCAGGGAGAAGAGGTACCAGAAGTGGAAATCACAGCAGAAAGAGTGAGGGAAGCCCTCAGCTCCCTTAAGACGGAGAAAGCACCGGGGCCAGATAAATTACATCCCAGAGTGCTGAAGGAACTTGCGGATGTCCTGGCGAAACCCCTGGCAGAGCTTTTCACCATCTCTCTGAGGACAGGTGGGTGCCCTAGGACTGGAAGGTGGGCATATAGTGCCTATCCACAAGGGGGATCAAGGGAGGTGGCAGGGAACTACAAGCCTGTCAGCCTGACATGGTGGTGGGCAAGGTGATGGAGGCATTGTCAAGGAGAGGCTGGGGGGACCTGGATAAGTCAGGGTGCCTGGACGATAGACAGCATGGATTCATCCCGGGGAAATCATGTCAGACAAACCTGGTGGAGTTCTATGACTGGGTGACGAGTGCCTTGGACCTGGGTAGACCAGTGGACGTTCTCTTTCTAGACTTCAGCAAGGCATTTGACTCTGTTCCCCACGTGGGCCTGTTGGATAAGCTGCTAGAAATGGGGGTGGGGAACCAGATGATCAGATGGATAGGCAATTGGCTCCAGGACCGGACCCAGAGGGTCATAGTTGGTGGGATAGTCTCATCCCCAAGGAGGGTCATTAGTGGGGTCCCACAGGGATCAGTCCTTGGGCCCTTTCTGTTCAATGCCTACGTCTCTGACATAAGGACAGGAATCAGGAGTGAGATGAATCTCTTTGTGGATGACTCCGAAACTGGGGCGGTGGTGGATGGGGAGGAGGAGGGAGGGGTGGCCCTACAGGGGACCTGGAGGCTCTGGAAAGATGGTCTAGAAAGTGGAAGCTGAGGTTCAATGCAGGGAAATGCAAGGTACTCCACCTGGGGCTGGAAACCCAGGCCAAGTGTGCCCTGGGGGAATGCTACAAGTCTCGATGGCTGAGAGGAACCTGGGGTGGTGGTGGATGTCAAGATGAACAACTCTGAGACTTGTAGGAGGCAGAAGCCAAGGCCAACAGGATGCTGGGATGCATCGCTAGGGGATCACCTCCAGAAGGAGGGAAGTGATACCCCTCTGTATAACTTGCTTGGTGAGGCCGCACCTTGAGTACTGCGTGCAGTTTTGGAGGCCACACTTAAAGAGGGACATTAACCTCCTGGAGAGGGTCCAGAGGAGGGCAACCAAAATTATTTGGGGCTTGGGGGACAGGATCTATGAGGAGAGGCTCAAGAGCTAAATATGTACACATTGGAAGAGAGAAGGGACCGGGGGGACATCATAGAGGTCTTCAGGTACATGAAGAGGGTAAATAGGGGAGGAACAGTCAGGGTGCTTCAAAGGAAGGAGGAGGGGGCCACTAGAGGGCATGGGTGGAAGCTGGAGGGGGGAAGATTCAGGGGAGAAAGGAGGAAGTGCTACTTCACTGAGAGGGTGGTGGAGCCATGGAATGCGCTGCCTAGGGGACTGGTGGAGGCAGAGACAGTGGAGGGGTTCAAGAGGGGTAGGACAGGTACAGGGAAGGGTTCTGGAGCAAAATTCAATGCAGCAAGAATATCTGGAACTGGGAAGGGAGAAGCCAGAGAAGGTGAGGGGGGCAGCAAGGTCAGCACCCAGGGTGGGGGCTGACCAAACGAGCAGACACGAAAGACCATTAGGCCTATTCTGCTGGCATTTTAGTATGTTAGTATTACTTGGTATGAAAGAACAGAAGAAGGCCAGAGCCCATCGAGACTATTCCCCACACTATGTGGGACATTATTTATCTATTATCCCTGAACCAAACACCTAATTTGTTTTTAAAGACAGTGGCACTAATTGCCTCTATCAATTCTTGTGGCAAGGTGTTCCATACAATGGATACTCTTATTGGAAAAAAGTTTCCCCTTTTGCTGGTTTTATAAGTTTTTACTTCAAGCTGTTTATTATGTGGTCTCGGAACATGTCTCCTTTTGGAGAGTGTTAGACCACATTTTTCCATTAGATTTGGTGAATTTATTAAATTAAAAACCATAAGCATATCACCTCTTAATCTTCTAGTTTGAAGAGAGAAGAGACCAGTAGCGTTTAATCTGTTCTGATAATCCAAGTTTGTTAATCTTGGAATCATTCTAGTTACTCTCCTTTGAACCTGTTTAAGAATTGCTATGTCTTTTTTTTGGTTTGGATTCCAGAAAGGGGAGCCATAGTCCAGATACGGTCTAATGTATGCCCTATACAATGGAATAAGGCATTGTTCAGTGCGATTAACAAAAGTGCATTTTATTTGCCTTAAAAGTCTGTTGGTCATACAAGCAGTTCTAACACAGTGATCATTTGATGTAAGTTTATTATTAACATATATCCCTAAATCTTTTTCACAATTTGATGAGTGAAGTGGTAGTCTGTTTATATGATATATCGTTTTTGGATTATTTACACCGAAATGCACTACTAAACATTTGTCTTGATTAAACTGCATAAGATTTTCATTTGCCAAAAATGTTAATTTTTCCAAATCCTTCTTTAATGCAGAAATATTTTCTTGATTATTAACGTTGCCCCCCAATTTAGTATTGTCTGCAAATTTAACTATGAAGTTATTTGGCCCTGTTTGTAAATCACTGATAAAGAGATTAAACAATGTTGGTCCCAAGACCGACCCCTGTGGTACACCACTTGTCACACTACCCGAATCAGACAAGATATCATTAATTCTGACTTTCTGAGAATGATTTGTCAACCAGTTTAAAGTGCAGTTGACAATATCAGGTGACAAACCTAGATTGTGCATTTTAGTAATGAGTTTTTCATGTGAGACTTTATCGAAAGCTCTACTAAAGTCCAAAATAATTTCACCAGTAGGGATACCCACATCTAGTAGAGTACTCATATTATTGTAAAAAGATATCAGATTGGTGGTGCAGGAATACTTGGGAGTAAACCCATGCTGATTTGAATGATAAATTCCTAATTTTTTACAATCTTGATCTATTAGAGACTTCATTACTCGTTCCATTAATTTCTTGTCCATTTCTTCCCCTTGAGACGGGGGGGTCTGAATACAACCCCTGTACAGACTGTGATGCCATTCCCTGTCTCCAAGGTGACCCAGAGTGCCTCTTGTCCTCCCCCTTTACTATTTAGTTCTGTAGCTTTGATCCCTTCCCTTATGTATAGAGCTACTCCACCTCCTCTTTTACCCTTCCTGTCCCTTCTATAGACTGTGTACCCCGGTAGGTTGACATCCCAGTCGTGATTCTCTGTGTACCATGTTTCTGTGACTGCCACAATATCCAATTGTTCATCTTCCATCAGGGCTACTAGCTCAGGAAGCCTGTTTCCCAGACTATGGGCATTGGTACTCATTGCCCTCCATTTAATGTTGGCTTTATCCTTTTTTCCCCATCCCTGCTCTTATTGCTCTTTTCTATTTTTCCATTTACCCCTGTCATGCCCTCTTTTGATCTCTGTACCTCAGTGTTTACCTTACTACCGGCCATGTTTTCTGGGGGTAGGCTTGAAATTTCCTGCCTCTTAGCAGCACCTCCCCTCCCATGGCTAGTTTAAAAGCTTGCCAAGGAAGCATTTAAACCTGTCGCTTAGGAGTTTGGTTCCCTTCATAGACAGATGCAGACCATCATGCCAGTGTAGACCTTCATCTCTCCAGGTATACCCCCAGTCCCCAATGAAGCCAAAGTCCTGTGCTCTGCACCAGTTTTGCAACCATTCATTAAACTGCATGGTGTGCAGTACCACAGCCTCACCCCTGCCATGGACTGGCAGTACCTCTGAGAAGATAACCATGCTTGCTACCTGACTGAGGCCCCTCCCCAACTCCACAAATTCATCCTGCACTGCACTGATGCCATGCCTAGCTAGGTCATTTTTCCCAAGGTGGACAATGATATCTAGTTCCCTCTCCTGTGATGCTGCTTCTGCAATCCTGAGGATTCACTTCTTGTCCCTCCAAACCATGGCACTAGGCAGGCACCTTACTTCCCTCTCCTCAACCTTCCCCAGGTCTGCCCCCTAACAACTGAGTCCCCTATCAGAAGCTGTTTCCTTCCCCTGTGGTGTTCCTTGCCACCCTTTTGTGGGTCTCCCTTGTGGATGCCCTCAGCATTCTTCTTGGTCTGCACTGAGGGTGCCATCATAGAGGAACCTTGCTCTGCCAGACTGGTGTATGATTTGTGTAGAGGTACAACTAGGAGGCTTCACCTCTGTTCCACCACCCGCACCCTCCCAGAACCCACTGTGGTCCAACTGTTCTTCATATTTGGCAACCTCTGAGGCAGTGGTTGTGGCAGTGGTGCTCTTTGGGTGGAGGAGGTCTCCTTATTCCTTGCCAGTTCAGCCTGGAGATGGGCAGCCTCCTCCCTCAGAGTTGACAGTTGCCTACAAATAGGACAACAATGCAGTTTCCAGAATGCCTCCCAGAAAACTGCTGCCCCACAGCAAGTGCATTGCACCACTCCCCACATGTCCCTCTCCCTTATAATATACAATATGTAATATATATATATATTATTTTTTTTGTGGTGTGTACTTACCCTTTATGCACTGTGCTGGGTTATTAAGAATATGACAGTTCTGCCTCAAGACCTGTTGAGGAAGTGATGTCAGAACTTTGGCTATAAAGGAAGTGCCATGCCTGGGGGTGGGGGGTGGGGAAAGGTGAGTGGGTAGTCCACAACCACTGGTGACTGTTAGAAAAATTAAATGCACCACTGCTCCACCACTGTGGTGAGTACTGCCCTTTATATTAATTCAACTAACCTCCAGTAACTTATTTAAAAATAGTTTAACTATCACAAAATCCTACACACTAGTAAATTATTTAAAAGTAGTTTCTATCTCAAAATCCTAGTAGTCAATCCTGCTACCCCCAAGGGACAACCAAAATGCAGTATTTAAACCCCTATGAAGTTACTTCCAAGATAAGCAGAGCTTGCAAGCTCCTTATTCAACTCCTCAGCCACCTGTAATTTATTTAAAAATAGTTTAACTGTCAGAAAATCCTAGTAGACAATCTAGCTACCTCCAAGGGTCAACCCAAATGCAGTATTTAAATCCTTCTGAAGTTACTCACAAGATAAACAGAGTTTGCAAGCCCCTTCTTGGTTAAACACTAAATAAATATGCAAATAAAAAACAATTACCAAGGGTAGTTAGTTTCACCTCCCACAGAATTGAGCAAAAGTGCACCTTGTTACAGAAATCAAGTGCAATATAGAATTTCCCACACAGCTCACAGCTGAATAAAGAAGTAGTCTCCTTCCAAATCCAGAAGATGTGCTTTGTGTCTCCAAATATTGCAGCCACCAGTAGTTTACAGTAATCTGATCAAGTCTGGAAAGCTCCACCCAGGGCAATTGGTTGACAATGGTTATGATGCAACCTTTCCTGATCCAATACAACATTCTGTGGTCTGAAAACAATGAGGGAAATAATCTCCTGCACCTGAGGCTGTCTGTGTTTCCATTCACACTGCAGTTTTTGCTATAACAACTCCTTAACCCCAGTAACTTATTCAAAAATAGTTTAACTATCACAAAATCCTATGCACCAGCAAATTATTTAAAAATAGTTTATATCCCAAAATCCTAGTAGTCAATCCAGCTACCCCCAAGGGACAACCAAAATGCAGTATTTAAACCCTTATGAAGTTACTTCCAAGATAAGTAGAGTTTGCAAGCTCCTTAATCAACTCCTCAGCCACCTGTAATATAACTGATCACTTAAATTATACCCAAACCCCAGCCCTGTTAATTAGCATTGATGCTGAAAAAGCATTTGATAGAGTGTCCTGGTCCTTTTTGGAAGAAACATTAAATCAATTTGGATTGGGGGCCCCTTTTTCTAGCATTGATTTACAAATTATACGCTGTCCGGGTGGCTTACACCAGGGTGAACGGTCATCATGCCCAAGGCTTTTCCCTAGAGCATGGGACCCAACAGGGATATCCTTTGTCCCCCCTCCTATTTGCTCTTTATATTGAACCCCTTGCACAGAGCATTAGGCTGGATAGAGGAGTTAGGGTGTGACCATTGGGGATTGTCAATATAAGATCTTGTTGCATGCAGATAACATCCTTCTTTATCTGGAGGACCCCTTGAACTCATTATCCCAGACGATGGAGAGATTAACATATTTCTGCACTCTGGTGGGGCACTCCTTAAACACCTCTAAAACAGAGATATTAACCTTCTCCTATACCCCCTCTTCCCAACTAAGGAATACCTTCCCTATGAAATGAGACCTGAAACAGATGAAATATCTGAGGATTAGCATAAGCACATCACCCTCACAACTGTTTCAGCTCAACTTCACCCCCCTACTTAACCAACTGAAGCTGGATATCCAGCAATGGAATGTCCTATCAACACTATTCCATGCCTGCATACAAGCAGTGAAAATGAATGCACAGCCAAGATTTATGTACCTTTTCAGGGTATGCCATGTAACATCTCAAACAAAGACTTAGAAACTTGGCAAAAAGTACTAATGAAATACATCTGGGCTAATAAGAAGCCAAGAATTCGGAAACAGACATTTGTTTCTGCAAAGGGGGTGGTGGGGGGATGGCAGTACCATATCTTGAGGGCTATTGGGCTGCCACACAAATGAGGTTAGGAATACTGTGGGGACACTCTGCATACAAAGCTACTTGGAAGGAAATTGAAATGAGTACTTCTCAGTCCCCCTCCCTGGCAGCCCTTAGTTTCCACCCAGTGGAGCAGCTAAAAGACAAACAAGAAATGTTCACTGGCACTAAAGCCACACTGGAGGGTCGGAGGAGGGGAACCAGGAGTAAAGCATACTTGAACAAGGTTTGGAGGTACCAGTGGTGGTCACTGGACCCAGAATTTGGACCAGTGGCCCTTGTTCCCTGGTTCAGAATAAAGGCTAAAGAAGGTCTTCAGGCACCCTGGCAGCTACTGCAGGAGTGGGGTTTGCCCCCTTTCAGGGCAGCTCAAAGAAGTTTTAATCTAACACCTTTGGACCAAATAGGATATTATCAGATATGTAGTTATGTTAGTTACAAAAGTAGGAGAGAGCAACTCAATGGAGGCTCAGGGGTTGGAGAAGAGACATTTGAACAACTTTGGAAATCTGAGAATGCTTCAAAGGTGATCACTCTTCTGCATAGGAGGTATGTTCAACACTGTAACTGGAACACTGAATATATTAGACAGGAATGGGAACAAGAATTTAATTTGGTTCTTACAGAGAGACAATGGGGAAAAGGGTGGAGGAACATTTGGAAGGTGTCTTCCTCTCCCACATGGCAGGAATTTTTATGGAAACTAAGGACTAGATACTTTACAGTCCCACTGGTGGTCTCCAAGCAGCAACATGGCATGTCCTCTGAGTGTTGGTGGCAATGTGGGAGCTCAGGGCCACTCACGCCCACATTTTCTCTGCATGTCCACATATACGCCAATTCTGGACACATATTGCTGGCTCTCTGAAGCAGATATTTCAGGTACAAGATGTGCTAAAGTCAGGAGTCCAGGTGTTAGGGGAAATGATTGATTGATTGATTAAAAGTTTATTTTTTTACAGGAAATTCGTTTGTTAGGACAAAGTCCCATTTACAACAAAGTCCTGCATGTAGAGTCTAATACAATTAACAATTAACAATTGACATTTAACATAACTAATACAAACAAAACTAATACAAATAAACATAAAATGCCTGAAGAGTTGAGGGAAGGGGAGGCTGCTTACTTATGGTGGGTGCTCACAGCGGCTGCTTTGAAAATAATTACTAAGAAGTGGCTCCAAATCCCTTCACCGACAATCCCAGAGTGGCTGGAGGTGGTCTCACAGATACAGCAATTAGAGGAGATCACCTTCCACCTACAGCAGAGAACCCTGGCATTTCAGAATAGATGGTCGAGATGGGTAGTTTGGATGGGTCAGGGCACTTAGCCTCCTGGATGGGATGTGATGTGCACTACTGATCTTGCACATGTCCCCTCCCATGAAGAGAGAGAGAGAGAGCTTCAATGTGATTTGTAGATAATACTGTCTGCACACCTAGTTGGCACACACAAATTCATAGATACATGTTGACATTGTAGTAAAAAAGGTGACCTTGTAGTTTTAAATAGTTTCTAGTAGCTTCTAGTAGATAAAAGTTTGTGGAACTCCTTTGATGTATGAGTTTAAAACTGATAGTAATGGTTTCAAAATGACATACGATCCAATATACTCTATCAAATGTAACAAAAATTGCTCCATATTTCTTTCCCAGGAACTGCTGAAGAAGAGATTGATTGCGGGGAAAACTAAGCTAGTAGATTAATTGTCATGTGTAAGTGGATTATAATAGACATAGTTTACTGAAAGGAGAATTTGCTTATACTAGAATGTATATAGTAAATAGCATGTATGGTTATAATATGTACTGAATCAAATAAAGAAGCATAAAAAAAGACAGCACGGGAGTTGTTTTTTTTTACAGGTTTGTCTTGAAAACTGGGGAGGGTTCCCAGTGTGCCAGCTCTGTTTTTTTGGGAGGGGGACTGAAGCCAATGAGGACTGGGCCTCCCTGTTGGCACAGAAAACAGTCTGTGTTTGGGGGGGTGCATGATACTGAGGGGGACTGGGCACCCCCCTTGGCAGACAAATAAAAATAGGGGGACATTATGCTGATGGGATTGGGATCCTGCATTGGCAAATGAACTGGGGAGGGGGCATGCCGACAGGGGGATTGGGCAACCCCAATGTTGGCTGTCAAGGCAGGACTGCAAGAGGTGGATGGCAACAGCTGCCACCCTGTTTACTGAAATGTTACACCAGGCATTGCACGCCCTGCAATGACGGGTCACTAGGGCAGTGGCGAAATTGTTTCAAGTTGGTGGCACATTTTGCTGCACTGTCATAGACAGCATGCTATTTCATTGGTTCTGTCACTCCCCAGCTTTAGAATGTCTGTATGAAATCTCTTGCCTCTAGTCAACAGGACCAGAGAAATAACTGAGGAGGAAGACTGCTACTTGATGTGCTCTCTCCTGGGAAAACAGTTTGCTCTGGGCACTGATCACACATCTTTTTCTGTCACTCCCCAGCTATAAAATGAGTGTGTGTGTGGAGACTCTTGCTTCTAGTCAACAGAACCAGAGAAATAACTAAGAAAGAAGATTGCTACTTGATGTGCTCTCCCTTGGGAAAACAGTTTGCTCTGGGCACCAATCACACATCTCTTTCTGTCACTCCCCAGCTTTAGAATGTATGTATGAAGTCTCTTGCCTCAAGTCAACAGGACCAGAGAAATAACTGAGGAAGAAGAATGCAACTTAATCTGCTCTCTCCTGGGAAAGCAGTGTGCTCTGGGTGTTGATCACACACCTCTTTCTCTCACTCCTCAGCTATAGAATGTGTGTATGAAGTGTATTCCCTCTAGTCAAAAGGAGCAGAGAAATTACTGAAGAAGAAGAATGCTACTTGATGAGCTCTTTCCTGGGAAAACACTTTGCCCTGTGCTCTTCACATCTCTTTCTGTCACTCCCCAGGTATAGAATGTGTGTATGAAGTCTTTTACCTCCAGTCAACAGGACCAGATAAATAAATGAGGAAGAAGAAGCCTACTTGATGTGCTGTCTCCTGGGAATACAGCGTTCTCAGGGTGCTGATCATACATTTCTTTCTGTTACTCCCCAGCTACAGAATGTGTGTGTGAAGTCTCTTGCCTCCAGTTTACTCAGTTTACTCAGTTTGATTAGGTAAAAGAAAGTCTGAGGACCCATCGAGTCTACCTCTCCACACCATGTGGAGTAAAGTATTTAGGTGCCCGAAAGGTATTTATCAAAATAACCCTTAAACTGCTCAAAGTTTGATGCGTCAACAATGTACTGTGGTAACTTATTCCACAGTTTAGCAGCTCTAATCGTGAAGAAGTATTTCCTTATATCTTTGTATGCCATTGCCACAAATAATTGCCTATTATTGCATGTAAGAACACTAATTTTATTAGCAAACTTAAACCCACAGTCTGCCTTCAAAGCATTATCTTTTAAGATATTAAATAATAGTAGATCACCTCTAGTTCTCCATATATCTAAATCATATAAATTTAGTGCTTTGCACCTATCCTTGTAGCTGATAGTCTGAATTAAGGGATCAATTTAGTTACTTTTCTTTGGACACTCTCAAGTAAGATTTTATCCTTTATAAGATATGGTGCCCAAAAGGCAGCACTGAAATCTAAATGTGACCTAATAAATGAATTGTAGATAGGAAGTATACAGGCTTCCTACTTACAGAAAAATGATTTCTTAACAGTGGGTATAATTTGATTTGCTCTTAAGGTAATGTGTCTACAGTGCTCACCTGATGTTAATTGGTTAGTTATCAGAATACCCAGGTCTCTTTCTGAGATTACTGATCTAATCTTTGAACCATTTAGATAATATTTAGTATAGTGATTTTTAGGCCCTAAATGCATGATAACACATTTATCCTTGTTAAAAGACATTTGGTTGTTTAATGACCATTTTTCAAGTTTACTAATGTCATTTTGAAGAGAAGAGGATTTGTCAATGGACTTAACTTCACTACAAATCTTTGTATTATCCGCAAACTTACTGATATGAGCCTTTAGACCAATATGTAATTCAGATAGAAAAATATTAAATAAAGTGGGCCTCAATACAGATCCCTGGGGGACCCCACTGGTAACAAAAATAGACTTGGAATAAGTATCCTGGATTTTAACCTTTTCACTCCTAGAATTCAACCATGCTGTGACCCATAGAGTAATATGTTGATCAAGACCCATATTCATCATTCTATCAATAAGGATTTTATGTGAAACTTTGTCAAAAGCCTTTTTAAAATCAAGGAATAAAACATCCACTGGGGTATTCTGATCTAATAAATGGCTGACTTTTTCATAAAAAACAATGAGATTAGTAGTACACGATCTATGCTTAACAAAGCCATGTTGTTTAAGATCTCTGAGTCCCTTTGTTTCTAATTAGTTGTCTAATCTATGTTATGAACTGGGGATCATAAATACGTGAAGCTGATTGGCTGAGAGGTTTTTGAAGCCGTGATGATATCTGGCTGCATCATCACGGCTTCAGAAAACCTCCGGTCACCAGCCTCCTCACTGACCACGCAGTGTTCTTCATCTCCCACAGTCCGGAGCAAGTCAGACTTCTAGTCAGCTGCTATTTTAAAAAACAAAAACAAAAACAAAACCTCCCACCAGCTGCACACACGACATAATTCAGCACAACGCAAGCCATGAGAAAGTACTTTCAAATCAGAGTGTCCAACAGCATGTGAGTAGCAGCAATGAGTGAGTAAATTTTTTCCTCTGAAAAGAACAAATCAGACACTCTCGCTCGCACTCTAGTCATTCTCATCTCACACAAACCGAGGCTGCCCCACAAAAAGAAAGCCATGTGCCAGCCACATACAAAAAACTGCCAGTCTTGTCCCAGACATTTGTAACTGTTCTAAAGAATGGCACCAAAACTCTACCTTTTTCTCATTCGTAGGGCTATTCCATTAAACACGCCTGGCAGTGCCACACGTCATTGGCTCAGCTCCCCAACTTCTCTCTCAGCATCCAATTCAGTGTACGTTCTCCCACAACAAAAATAATATAAATAAAGTTCAGTGTGAATGGGGAACATTGTAAAAAAAAAAAAAAAGAAAAACTGCAATGGTAAGGTGCGGGTTACCCACTCACAAGAGCTCCACTTCCTCTATCACAGCCAACAACACCACCACCTGCTGCCCAGAGCCCTCCAGGAACTATTTTATTTAAAGGTATTCTTCCAACACCCCCAAAACACATTTTGAAAATGTTTTAAAATGTTTATTTTTTTTGTTTTACTTTAAAAAATGTTTAACCCACTTCATACTAGCAATAATGCACTCCAGGGTGTGGTATATCATGGGATATCGTCACTTCTCAGGTCGTTGGATGCACTCAGTCTGCGGCCTCATGCCCAACCACCCGTGGTGTGATGATATCCCATGATATACTGCACCCTGTAGTGCATTATTGCTTAATTTTATAATATGCTCCATTATTTTACATATGACAGATATTAGGCTGATTGGTCTGTAGTTTTCAACTACACTTGTGTTACCTTTTTTGTGACTAGGGCAAACCACTGCTTGTTTCCTTTCAGTGGGTAACTCATGTGTTGTAGTGAAATGTTAAACAGATGTTTTAAAGGTGTACAGAGTGAATTTGCAGTTTAGTACAAAGTCAGGGTTAATACCATTGGGTCCTGGGGCTGAATGTGGTTTAACCATCCTGAGGGCTGCTACTATCTCAATCTCAGTTAATACTGAGGGCAATGGTTTAGCAATTTTGCTCAGATTTATATTCTCCTTAGTATTAAACACAGAGCCCAAAAAATAGTTACATTTGTTTGCTATACTTGAGTGTTCTATAATGATTTTACCATTGCCATTTAATTTCTCAGTGCCCCATACCTTATTTTTTCTATTACCTGTATGTATGTACGAGTAGAAAGCTTTGGGGTTTTTGGTAACAGCAAGCTTGAATTCAATTTTCTTCCTTTCCCTTTTTAACAGTTGGTTGGTATATTGTAGTTCATTCCTATAGTTTGAGAGGTTAATCTGATTGGGGTGTTTTTTCAGGATTTTATGAGCCTTTTCTTTTTTATGAATTTGTGAGCTGATGGTATTAGTCAACCATGATGGAATTTTACCTTTTTCATTTTGTGTTTTTTTAATCGGTACATATAGCTTCTCAAATTCGTTAAAAATTGATTTAAATAATTCCGATCTCTGTTCAATATTTAGATTTTCAAATAAACTGTACCAACTATATCCACTTAAGGCTTTATTACGTTTATCATAGTTAGCTTTATTATAGTTATATTTATACTGAGTCCTAGCTATACCTATTTTATGTCTATTTACTGTAAACATAATTGATTGATGATGACTGTTACCAATCGGACCATTTATGCTTAGATTATCAATATCCATAGGGAAAGTTGTCATAACAATGTCCAAGATGTTATTACCCCTAGTAAATTCATGAACCAATTGATCTAATCCTGCAGTTATTGTACAGTCTAAAAAAATGACTCTCCAGTGAGGTTTTGGTTATTAATGTATCCCAGTTTATCCCTGGGTAGTTAAAGTCCCCAACTATTATTACTTCAGCTTCTGATGCTAGGTAATTAATTTCTGTTTGGATAAATATATCTATATATTGGATAGATAGGTCCTGAGCCCCTGAATCGGGCTGCACCAGCCCTGTAGGCACGGGTGCGGCTCTCAAAACCTGCTGCCCTGCAACACATCTTCTGGCAGCCTTCTGGATCTACAGTGACGGATCCTGAGCCTCTGAATCGGGCTGCACCAGTCCCGTAGGCATGGATGCAGCTCTTGGAACCTGCTGCCCTGCAATGCATCTTCTGGCCACCTCCTGGATCCATGGTGATGGATCCTGAGCCCCTGAATCGGGCTGCACCAGCCCCATAGGCACAGGCGTGGCTCTCAGAACTTGCCGCCCTGCAACACATCTTCTGGCCACCTCCTGAATCCATGGTGATGGATCCTGAGCCCCTGAATCGGGCTGCATCAGCCCCGTAGGCACAGGCACGGCTCTTGGAACCTGCCGCCCTGCAACGCATCTTCTGGCCGCCTCCTGGATCCACAGTGACAGGTAAGAAGCTCTCCTTGGACCGGGAAAGCCATGTGTGCCACCACTGGCCCAGCACACTCAGGGCCCTACCCTAATTGGACCTTGCCCTCTCTGTCTGGCCCTGATTGGCTGCAGTGCCCGCTGACTTCAAGACTGAGCTCAGGGCTGTTGTGCCCATTGACTTGCACGGAGCTCTGCCGAAGTTTTTTTCTCGGCACCACTTTTGCTATCTCTCGGTCTCCTACAGACCGGGGGGCTGGAGTGTAATTTGCCTCGAGAGTAGCTACCTGGCAGAGACTAAATTAATATGTGTTGATTGTTCTACTGTTTGCTGCTGAATCCGATGACTGTTTTCACTGGTGTTATTTTCCTGCCTAAATTGCCCTCCTGTGACTCTCTCTGTTTCCCTGCTCTCGGGGCCTGAACTGCCCCCCCACCTCCTCCTCCTCATCCTCCTTTCCTTTGCCTAGTCTACCTTTCACTCGCTCACCTGCCTAATTTCCTGTGTCTCTGCACACACCCCCACCGCCACTGGTGCCAGGCCAAGTACCTGCATTCACTTGCCAGGCAGGACCCCCTTGCTCCATGCCCCCCGATTCAGTGCTCTGCACTGCGTCACTGCCTTTTGTCTGCTCCCTCATCCCCCCCTCTCTAAATCTCTGCTCTCACCTTCCTCCCTCCCAGATCCTGAGCCTCTGAATTGGGCTGCACCAGCCCCATAGGCATGGATGTGGCTCTCGGAACCTGATGCCCTGCAATGCATCTTCTGGCCGCCTCCTGGATCCACAGTGATGGGTAAGAAGACCTCCTTGGACCGGGAAAGCCATGTGTGCCACCATTGGCCCAGCATGCTCAGGGCTCTACCCTGATTGGACCTTGCCCTCTCTGCCTGGCCCTGATTGGCTGCAGTGCCCGCTGACTTAAAGACTGAGCTCAGGGCTGTTGTGCCCATTGACTTGAACAGAGCTCTGCCAAAGTTTTTCGCCTGCCCCCTCCCCCACCTCTTCCGTTTATTAAATAGCCCTCTTGCCACACCCCTGGTACTGGCCACTCCCCCTTTCTACACCCATTGGACCCTGCCTCTCTCCTGCCACGCCCCCCCCTTTTTTGTTTTTTTCTGCTTATATTTCTACTGCAGCTTCTACCGCCTTCCTTCAGCTCCTTTTTTCCCCTTTCCTCAAACTATGCTTACCTTCCCTACTATCTCCTGCCTACCACTCCTCCTTTTTGCCCTCACCCCACTGCTCCAGCTCCCACTACCTGCTTCCCTTCCCCTCTGCATAGCTATAAGCTAAATCACTCATATAGCCACACTGGCACCACTCTTAATGAAAACATTCCTGCCCCTAGGGTTCACCCTATCACATTGTACCTACACCTTCATGTTAGGGTGCAGTGTGCCCCGCTGTCACCCCAGCTCACAACGCTCCTTCTGTATACACACAAAACTACCTCAATCAACTCCTCCTCAATAAAGTACCGAAGTTCTCCTGCAGGAATTGCACCTGGCCACCCCTGAAACTCCTACTCCTACTCCTGCTACTATCTGAAACATTCACCCCAACCCAGGCCCTTGGTCTGCTATGAACTCCACCCAAACCAAGTGCCTTGGCTCCCTCTCTATTATCTGCCTGAACATCTGCAACTTACTATCTAAATTGTATCAACTACAAGCCTTCGCAAATGCCCACCAACCTGATATTCTGGCAGTGGTAGAAACCTGGCTCACCCCCTCGGTTCCTGATCAAACAATCTCCCTCCCTGGCTACACAATCTTTAAGCTTGACCAAAAATCAAAAAGAGGAGGAGGCTGCGCCCTATACCTAAAGGACAACCTGATGGGGCACACTGCCCACACTAACCTACCAACACCAAATGCCCAGCTATTGCACATCAAAATCCTGCTTGGAACTCAGAACAAAGCCCTCTCGGTCATCACTGTATATATCCCTCTGAAAGAACAGGGACTGGGCCTCCACACAGTACTAGAGTACATCAAATCACTCCCACCCAACTCCGAAATCATCACACTTAGTGATTTCAAGATTAACTGGTTGGGACCTGAGGCTGGCGATGCCAGGGACATGGTCACATCGGCAAACCTTATCCAGATACTGGACTCCAGAACTAGAAGGAACTACAAAACTGGCACAAGCACTCTACTGGACTGGATCCTGACTACTCACCCCTCCCGGATCTCTAGCTACACCATACTGCCTGACTCTCTCAGTGACCATTCCCCTGTCAGCTGCACTTGGTCAAATAAATTCTGGAAATCTCCTCCTAAGGTCATCCTCAGCAGAGTCCTACCCTGTGGGAAGCTAATCCACCTAAAATCACACCTACTAAATCAAGACTAGTCCCCCATCGACCTGGCTACAGACACAAACACAGCCCTTGACCATTTCATATGCATCTTCAATGAAGCATGTAACATCTTTGCCCCACTAAAAAAGCACAAAATTAAAGCCCTCTGCAAACCCTGGCTCACAGGTTCCCTATTAAAGAAGCTAAAACACAGGGACCACCTCTGGGAACTGGCCAGAACAACTGGAAACCAGGCAGACACCCAAAACTACAAAAAAGCAAGGAATGATTGCACCAAATCCATACGCCAACAGAAATCCGAATACTACAAGACTGCACTCACTGACACATGGGAAAATGCAAGAGCATTCTGGAATAATAAAAAAGATGTTACTGGGAAGGAGTCCAAATCACCCCCGACTGCCATCACAATAAACGGAAATACCACTCTGGACCTAAAAGTCATGGCCAACACCTTTAACGATGCCTTCACTGACCTCAGCAGCATCCTCCCCCCGACTTTTTTAACGACAATGACACTCCTCTTCCCACCCATCAGTTTACACCAAAAAATCCCCCCCTTTCTACTTCAGAGCAGTAAACAAAAATACCATCAGGAAATACATTTCCAAAGCCATCAAAAACACCAGAGCTAGTGCTGACACACTGGACCTCAAACTTCTGTCCCTCACTCTAGAAGAAGTTCTGGGGCCTCTCACCAGGATCTTTAATCTCTTCCTGTCTCTCAGCCAGTTCCCTGACAAATGGAAGTCAGCAACAGTCACACCAATCCATAAAGGCGGTGACCGGACCACCCATGGGAACTACCGACCTATCTCTATCCTCCCACCCCTCTCTAAGGCCCTGGAATGGATAGTAGTGGACCAGCTCACCGATCATCTGGGCAAATACAACATCCTTTGCTGGCAGCAACATGGTTTTAGAAAAGGACACAGCACTGCCACGGCCCTTTTTGAGTTTATGGGAGCCATACACAACTCCCTTGACCATGGTCTCCTAACTGGAGCTATATTCATAGACCTGTCCAAGACTTTTGACACTGTCCACCATCGCCTCCTGATTCATCAGCTACTGAACATTGGCCTCTCTGAGGAATCGGTGGCATGGTTCAATAGCTATCTTGACAACAGGACCCAATGTTTAAAAATAGCTGGTGTGTTCTCCGACGCTAAAGAAGCATGCTCTGATGTCCCCCAAGGCTCCATTCTGGGCCCATTGCTTTTCAGCCTGTTCCTCAACTCTCTCCCTGACTCCACCCCTCAGCAAGTTATACTCTATGCAGATGACACTGTGATTCTTGCCTCCCGTCATGACCCAAGCCACCTGCAACAAACCCTTCAACATGGTTTCACTTCAGTCAAAAACTGGTTCAAAGCACACAAGTTAATTCTTAACCAGAAAAAAACCAAGACCATGATTTTCACCAGCCAACAAAACAGGCGCAAACATCTCCAACTCACCTTATATACCTGCCTTGGCAACTCCCTGGAACAGGTTGACTCCTTCAAATACCTAGGAATCACCTTAGACCCCCACCTGTCCTTCAGAACCCACACAACCAATGTTGCAAAAACAGTGAACACCAGACTGGGTTTACTCTTCTGGCTACGATGGCACCTGACAAAAGCGGCCCTCAATGCCGCTGTTCAAAGCTCCATCATCTCCCAGATTGACTATGGTCTTGTCATCTATGGCACTGCTACTACCTCGACACTCAGAAGGATAACCACCACCCTTAACAAAGCCTGTCGACTCATCACTGGGGCTGAGCGGCTCACACACACCTGTGACCTCTACTCACAAGCAAACTGGCTTTAACTTGAAAATAGAATCCAGTACCAAACCTGTGTGGTTGCAAAGAAAATCCAATTGGAAATTGCCCCTCCTGGAGTCTATGCACTCCTTCAAACAAAAACTAGCTCCAGAATCACCAGGGGATCAAAGCCACAACTGTTTCGCATCCCCCGCTGCCGCACAGCCCATAGCCAGCGATCATTCACTTACAGGGCACCCACTTGGTTTAATGGTCTTGCCTATGATACTATCACTACCACTGGGCTAGGGGCTTTCAAATCCAGGCTCCGAAACACCCTTGTAGCTTCCAGCACCTGCGACTGCCATGGATAATCTATGCAACACTGCTCCTCTGCTGCTCTCCCCTACCTAGCTCCTTTGCCCAACGCACTTGCCCTAGTAGGCCTCTGCCTCTCCCGCACTTCTGATTATGACAATGCCACCAGTCTGGCTGCCTCTTGTCCACCATTTCCCCTCCGTCCATATCCCTACCCTACCCTCTCCTCTCTTCTTCTCCTCCTTGACCTCCTGTATTCTGCCCTCATCATCCTACCACCCCCTCCTTTCTTCTTTTTCCTACCCACATCCTGTCAGTTCCATGCAACATGTTGTCCTTGTAACCTATTATGTTAAACAAATGTATTATTTTATGTGTTATCAATGTTTTGACATGGAACCTTTTTAAAAGAGCCCTGGGCTGAAAGGTAACTTGTAATCCTAGAGTTGAAAAAATATATATATATATATATATATATATATATATATATATATATATATATATATATATATATATATATATATATATATATATATATATATATATATATATATATATATATATATATATATACATAACTTAAATCTGAAGATGGTGGTCTATAAAAATTTGCCAAGAGGAATTTATTACCATTTTGTTATGTAATCTGAATACATAGTCCTTCAATATCATTATTATTGTAAATGGGATATTCAGTTGCTACGATCTTATCAGAGATGTAGAAACAGACTCCCCCACCTTTTTTGTTCAGTCTATTTTTAGGGTAAAGTAAATAACCAGGGATAAAGTTACACAGATTAGAGGCTTCATCCCACCATGTCTCGCACAAAGCTACAATATCTATCTGATTTCTGATAAGAATTTCTGTTAATTCTGTGATTTTTATCATATTTAGGCTTCTGGTGTTGGCTACCATGATCTTGTAGTTGCCTTGCTTTTCAATACTATAATGTGACTTTGATATGGAACCCTGTTGCCCCCTGTAATTTAGTTTAAACAGGATTCAATTGTAACAGTGATGGACTTCCCTAATTTAGCTGCACCTTTCTTACTCGGGTGCAGTCCATCCCAGCTAAATATGCTATAATCGCAAGAAAATGTTTCCCAAAGGGTGATGCACTTAATATTTTCAAGCAAACACCATTTCCTCAACCATTCATTTAGTTTTTTTGATTTTGTTTTGTAGCGTTTGCTTTTGGTACAGGCAAAACTTCAGAAATATAAAATTCACAACCTCCTTCCCTAAGTGTTGATGCCAGCTTTATAAAGTCTTCTTTAATATTTTCTAATGTAAATTTCTTTATGTCATTGGTGCCAACATGAAATATCATTAGTGGGTCTACACCTGCATGTTTGATAATATTTGGGAGCATTATGTCTCCATCTCTAACCCATGCTCCTGTGTAGCTTGAACAGGTTATATTTGTTTTATCTCTTTTGCAGATATATTGGTCTGAGTATTTGATTATTGAATCACCTAAAACATAGATCTGTCTATTGCACTTGTCAGAAAGATGGTACTGAATTGCTTCCTGGTGTACTATTCCTAACTGGTATGGAATCTGGAATATCAGAGCTAATGCTAGTTCTATTTTGCACAGTTTTATTGATTAACAGGACCAGAGAAATAACTGAGGAAGAAGAACTCTACATAATCTGCTCTCTCCTGGGAAAACAGTGTGCTGGGGCACTGATCATACGTCTCTTTCTGTCACTCCCCAGCTATTGAATGTGTGTTTGAAGTGTCATACCTCCAGTCAACAGGACCAAGAGATAACTGAGGAAGAAGATTGCTACTTGATGTGCTCTGTCCTGGGAAAACAGTTTGCTCTGGGCACTGATCACACATCTCTTTTTGTCACTCCCCAGCTATAGAATGTGAGTGTGTGAAGTCTCTTGCTTCTAGTCAACAGGACCATAGAAATAACCGAGGTAGAAGAATGATACTTAATTCTCTTTTATCCTGGGAAAACAGTGTGCTCTGGGCACTGATCACACATCTCTTTCTGTAACTCCCCAGGTATAGAATGTGTGTGTGAGGTCTCTTGCTTCAAGTCAACAGGACCAGAAAAATAACTGAGGAAGAAGAATGCAACATAATCTGTTCTCTCCTGGGAAAGCAGTGTGCTCTGGGTGTTCATCACACACCTCTTTCCCTCACTTCCCAGCAATTGAATGTGTGTATGAAGTCTCTTGCCTAAAGTCAACATGACTGTAGTGGAGGAATTATAGCTGGGGGTCCTCCAGGCTACGTATTACCTCGGGACCTAGTTGTGCATTATGATACAGATGACACAGATGCAGTCGGAAGAGTAAAAGATACGTTTACTTCAGCATGGTGTTATACAGCTGTTGATTTTACATTTTCTCTTCTCTTAGGAAAGCAAGCAAGCATATATATATATATATATATATATATATATATATATATATATATATATACACACACACACACACACACACACACACACACAATATCATCTCTCCCCTTCAGCATAAAATCACTCATGCACCAATAAAATAATTTTGTTATTAGCATCTAGGCAGAACTTGTCTGGACAAGCATGGGCATGCTTGATTATTGCATTCTACACATTGGTTTCTGCTAGACCCATATAAGGACATGCAGGCTCATGCTGTTGTATGTTGCTATGGTGTGAGTGAAACTCATTGCTTCCCCTAGGTCAAGTTGACCCACTGTGCGCAGTTAGGCAGTTTGGAGCCAGGGGATGATGACATAGGTACTCTTATATGGTTACAATCCCCCCTTGTACCTATGGAGACAGCCAGTCAATTTTGGAAAATTTAGGTCTCCTGTGCAGTAGTGGAAGTCCTCCGATAGGGGGCCCTATTAGGGACCCTCTGGGCATTTTTTCCTATAAGTATGCAGTCCAGAGACTATTTATTAATTATGACATGGCTGCTCTCACAAGTCCTGCTCTGCAGAGCATTTGCATTTCCTGTTTCGTGCCTCTGATGGTGCACCTTAGACAGCATGCACTAAGCATTACAATGGCTACCAACACCAGTTGTAGTACCAGTAGGGTTTTAAATGTTAACTCGCCCCATGGTCCACCCAGTGTACTGTATATCAAGTGTTCATTATCAGCATCACTAAGTAATTCTTGAACTTTAAGCTGTATTTTATGTGCTGAATTCTCAATGTTAATGAGATGTGTGTACTTACGGTCTAGCAGGTTCTGTAAATTTAGAGTAAGTGGCGGTATTGGTGCTTTAAATGCAGGTGCATAGTTATTTATTTGATATGCCTGATGGGGAGTTTGAGTCTGAATGTTAATTTGAGATGACTTATGATGTGATATAGGATGGAAGGTATAGTCTCCAATTTGTACATCACCATTGGGTACAAAGCAAAAGTTAGGTTGGGTAATAGGACAGGTTTTGCCTTGATGTGTTAATGTTTTAATATTTGTTACAATACAATATTGGTTAGTAGAGTTATAAGTGGAGATTACATGCTGGGTGGTCCATTTTTGTATTTGAACTGGACACCAGACAGTATTATTGTTCATTTTTCTCATTGAAAGTTCTCCTCAAACTGGTTGAATTTGTGACATAACATTGCACTGGCAGATCCACTGGCTGTTTATCTCCTCACAACAATGTAAATTTGGCGCTACCCAGGACCCATTCTTATTCTGCACTAGTATATTAGGTGGGCTCACATGGTGTGCGTAGTAATCCGCCTGGAGCTGACCTAGAGAATGGACCTTGACAACACTAGTATACCTTTGCTCAAACATACTGTACTTGGGGTAATTTTACAGTGAGGAGTACCTTCTTTGTGTCTGCTAGCACGCTATTTGGCCTGAACCCTTGTGGTCTTACAGTATATACACTTTGGCCACTTTTCTTACCCACCAAATGGGCGGGGCTGTATTGTAAGTGCAATGGTTTAAACAGTGGGAGTCATTGACATCCTGACACATGGGGCAACACCATAATTTGGTTTGGGCATCTGACATTTGATCAGGCAACTTGTTGCTTAGTTGTTGTAACATCTTATTTACAGTGGTTAGCACATAAGATCCATAAGCAGAACAGGTTATAGCTTTCCCTATAGTACGGTGCCCTACTTCCTCATTATGCTCATCTATAATGTCATTTATTTTATTCTCAACTTGTTTAAAAAGCTTAGCTATCTCATGCATATTATATATGGTCAGTCGTTCCTCGGCTGCCAGTCCAGCCTGGTTGATTGCTAATGGTGGGAAACCTCTCTCTCCTCCTGTAGGTTTACAGTATTTTGGTGTTCTCTAATGGCTTCCAGATTGGCTCAATTCCAGATACTCATTCCAGAGCCAAAGAGTCCTGTTATGTCACCTGACAGGCCTCTCTTTTTCCTTTTAAGTGATTCATGGGGCTGATTAATAGTCACACCCCCCCCCGAGCATGGAAAGCACTGACCATATCTAATAGCATGGTGGCATAAAATTTTGATACATTTGTACTGGCACAATCACTTGTACTATTTAAGTCCCAACTAGAAAAATCAAACCTAACAGGTAATCTAATGTATTGTACTTTATTTACAAGAGTTTGCTCAGTGGGTGTTGATGTCAGCCCACTGTTTGGCCCTGCAGTGAGGTTAGGACATGTGGCAGGGTTAACAGTTAGTGTCACTTGTGCACTAGTCTCTCAAGGGTTAGTTTTATGGGAGATAACTCCCCCCAGGATACCGGTAACATTTACCCGGGTAACTAAAGTAAAGGTTGAAATAGTCACTGTATAGGTGCCTGAATCTTCGGGGGCTGCCTTTTCCAACACCAGGGTTCTGGTATCTGGTTCAATCCATCCTCGTTGGGGTGACCAAGGCAGGTCACAATAGGGTGTTTTCCATTTTAACAGTTCATTGACTGGCCCACTTCCCCTCTCTGGGCAAAACCTCAAGATGTTGATCTGCTTATTGTTTAGCATCCAGGTTATATCTCGGACATAGGTTGTCGCATCATTGTGGTCTCTGGTATAATTTATTCTCAAGTGGGCAGTGTCCTCATAATCTACAGCTACATGATTGGTCTCGACGTATACTTGTATGTCAGAAGACACTTTATAGTAGGTTGCCACCGTCAATAGTAGTAATGTAAGCATGGTGTCAACCTAGAAAGACAAATCAAATGCAGTATCATTGTTTAGTCAGCTTTATCTGATACCTTTTTACACTGGTCAACATGGACCCATAATTCTGGCCTGGTCTTTTGTATTTTCTTTTTGTTTACAAAAGCTAAGTGTCCCCCATATTGTTGTTGCACAGCTTGGGGCACTGGTTTGATTTCTTTAGTAATTCTCTTTACATATACTGCAGTCTCTCCCAATTTCTTTAGCATGGTATAGGGTCCTAGCCAATTGGCATCTTTCCAAGCTGATTTTTGTTCCCAGTTTTGGACCATTACTGTGTCCCCATCTTTTATTTGAGTGGCCCATCCCATAGAGGGCTGTCTATAGTTAACATCCTTTTCATGTGCCTTGGCCATGTTTTGAGCGGCAAATCCTAGGTACTGTTCCAACTGTAATTGTACCCTGGACAGAAACTTTTCATGTTTTACCTTATCACTCATAGGACCGCTTGGGGAAGGCACATCTGCCGGGTGCATTAATCTCATTTTCCGCCCCGTCATTAATTCATAGGGTGTTAACCCTGTGCTTGCCTGGGCAGTCCCTCTGACTACCATTAGAGTACCGGGCAAGTGATCTACCCAATCTTTTCCTGTGTCTAAAATGCACTTTTTTAAGGCATTTTTAAGTGTTCTGTTCATTCTTTCCACCATTCCCGATGACTGGGGATGGTATGGTAGGTGGTATCTTTGTTGAACCCCAGTTATTTGGCACATTGTGGCCATTACTTGGTTTACAAAATGTGTGCCTCTGTCTGATTCTATAATATTGGGGAAGCCCCACCTAGTGCACACCTGGTTATACAGAGTTTTTGCCGTTGTTATTGCTGTATTGTTTTTGGTGGGGAATGCTTCCACCCATTTAGAAAACATATCTATTATAACCAGCATGTACTTATATCCCCCCTTTGCTGTTGGGAATGGCCCCACATAGTCAATTTGTAATGCATCCCAGGGGCCATCTGCCAGTGGCAATGGTTGTAATTTTGGTTTGCCCCTCTTGGGGTCTTGTTGCAAACATATAAGACAGCAACATAGGCTGTCTGCAATGGTATTGTCCATGTTAGGCCACCAGTATTTAGATTTGACAATTTACGTTGTTTTGTTGGACCCCCCATGGCCACCCCAGCGGTGGTTTTCCATGACAATATCATGATATAATTGACTTGGGGGTATCCATTTTAGTGTTTTATCATTCTCCTCTCTAAACAGGATGTTGTCTCTGATTTTAAACTTGTAATTAGTTTGGGGATCCTCCTTTGTTTGTGTACATTTATTTACAATCCAGGGGTAAATCTTCCAAATTTGCTTTGGGTAACAGTTTATGAGTTGGCAGTAGCACTTTGATGGCTGGTTTAGTTTGCACAGAGTGAGTGGGAGCTTTGGTAGAATCCCTTTACAGGGTTCCCCCATTTTTGCTGCCATTTTGGTGAGCTTATCTGCCCTATCATTTCCTAATTCTGCTGGGGTGGCGTATTTAGAGTCAACATGGGCCTTAATCTTTATGATGGCTATTCTTCCTGGTGTGGCATCCCCTTCCCTTAAAATGGCCTTTAAAAGTTCTCTGTGTTTGACATGCTCCCCAGTTGCTGTTTTCATACCTCTGTTAGCCCATATGGGTAACCAGGTAGTAAGTGATCCCACTGCAAACTGTGAGTCTGTATGTATGCCTAACCTGCATTTGGGGTTTGCCAGGATGGTCTTGTAAATTGCCACCAATTCAGCAAATTGGGAGGAGTCCCCTGGTGACAACTTTATGAGTATTCCCTGTTTGTGTATGGGCCTTTTATCCTCTAGGTGGTGACACCCGGTGCCATGATACTCTGCTGCACCTACGTATGGGACTCCTTGTTCCCAATACCTTGACCCATCCAGGTAAGCTGTGTTATAGCCATTTGCACCATGCCCATCCACAAAAGGTGACTGCTATTTGCTGTACCTCCCCACAATCATGTGGCTCTCCCTGGTAATCCAGGTACTGTAACATGTGTGGCACTGTCAATTTCTCAATGGTAATGTTTTTATCTTGCAGGGCTAACAGCCACCATGCTTGTTGGGTTAGGCTAACTCCCTTGACTTTGTTTTCTAACAATAATTTTAAAGGGGTATGTGTAGTTTGTATTATGATTGGGTTAAACCTAGTGGTTGCCTCACTTGCTTGCACAGCCCAAGCAATGGCCAGGACTGCTCTCTCACGTACGTTAAACCCTCTCTCTACCTCTGATAATTGTCTGTTTAGGTAGGTAACTGGTACTGGCTTTCCATTTCATTTTTGTAACAGCACAACGACAATGGTGTCATCTGTTGCATTGGCTTGTAAGATAAATGGTTTTGAGTAATCAGCTTGTATTAAGGCTGGCACTGTCTGTAATGCTTTTTTTAATTTATTAAAACAGTATAACTCTTCTCCCTCCCATATGAGCTTATACTGGCCCTTTGGGTCACTTTTTAGCATATTGTACAATGGCTTTGTGATCTCTGAGTATCCTTCGATATAATCCCTGCAGAAATTTGTCATACCCAATAATTTTCTTAAGCTAGTAATGGTAGGGTCTGGATTAGTGCTGTTCTGGCAGGGTCTATTCACCTCCCCTGGGGAGAAATAATGGTTCCTAAAAAGGTGACCCTTTGGTCACCAATTTGTGCTTTGTCTGGATTTACCTTTAATCCTTTTCTTTCCAATAAGCCTAGTACCCTATTCAGCAGCACTAGGTGGTCCTCCTTTGTTGAACTTTGCAGCAAGAGGTCATCTATGTATTGAACTACTGAGTCTCCCAACCCTTCTTCCTCCAGAATTTGTTTTATGTACCTGTGGAACAAGGTTGGTGCTGAGTGGAAGCCCTGTGGCAATCGAGTAAATTTGTACTGTTTACCCTCAAAAGTAAATACAAATTTATACTGGTCCTCTGCCTTGAAGGGCAGGGACCAGAACCCATTAGCCAAATCTAGGAGAGAGAAGAATTTGCTCTCTGGCTGCAATTTGTTAAATTCTCAGTATTGGAACTAGTAACAGGGCTAACCTGAGGGGTTACTTTGTTTAAATCACGGTAATCGATGGTCAGGCAGTATTTTCCATTTGGCTCTAACACTGGCCAGATGGGACTGTTAGCTATTGAGCACACGGACCTAATGACCCCGTGTTGCAACAGCTGTTGGATAACTGGTTTGATTCCCTCAACCGCCTCTTTTGGTATCAGGTACTGTTTAGTGTGCCCCAGACATGGACCTTCTACTGCTATTTTTATGTCGCTTACCTGTCCACAATCCATGCCAGTTTGTGCCCATACCATCTCATGATTCTGTATAACTTGCTTAAATTCAGGGTGCTTTAATCGTGTCTCTAAACTTTTAACACTTGTTGCAGCATTTGATTTTACAGAGGCTAAAGCATAACTTTCCACAACAGTAATTGGTTTAAACCTTTTAACAATGACTTTCCATAGACACTGATTACTAAGATCTACAACAAGCTGATGCTTAGTTAGACAATCGCTACCAACGATGTTGTCTTCCGTGAGCCCCCCCTCCGCCCATGCGAAGGCTTGGTGGCCCATGGGTGTACCTCCCAGCCTTATGTGTTGTGGTTGGGACCAATACCCTTTTGTGGTATGTCCAGTACATCCCTCTATATACATTGGTGGTCTTTCGAGGTCTAAGGGTATGCTGATAGTCGTAATTGATATGGCTGCTCTGGTGTCTATGAGTGCTTCTAGAGTGTGACCATTGATGGTAACCATAGCTGTAGGCCTCCCCTGACTATCAGCATGTAAAGCTTATACCCATTTAGTGTCAGGGTTACCGGATCCTCTGCCTCCCTATTGCTTGTCTATTTCACGTATGGCACTAAGCCTCCTCATGACATCATCATCATCATCCAAGGATGACTCCCACCCCTCTCTTTGGGATGCCTTTAAAACCACTTGTAGGCAATCAATCAGATCTGCTACAGTGTCTCCCTCATTACTCTGTCTGCCCATTGGTGGACCTCTCCCTCGACCCTTCCCCCTAGCTTGCATCTGCCTTGGACCCTTTCTTTCCTGTCCTCCACCTTGGGCCCAACACTCACTTTTGATATGCCCTGTTCACTTGCAATTAAAACATGTTAAGTTTGATTTGCCAGCAGGTGGGTATTTGCTGGGACCCTCATTTACCCAAGTGGCTGCAGCAACTTTACTGCATTTTTGCTTTTCATTGAGATACGTCTCTAGTAATTCTAACTTCTCATCATGTGATTTTGATAACTTTAACATGGACCTTAGGGTGGGGTCCAGGTTGTACGCCCGGATCCACAGGTCCCTAAAGGTTGGATCCTCCTCGGTGGGACACTCCTGCCCCCCCATGTCGCTGGTAAACTTCAAAGAGCCTCAGGATAAACGCCCATGGCCCCTGCCCTGTTGTCAGCTTGGTTTGTAATATTTTGTCCCAGTCGACTTCCTGTCATGCCGATTCACCCCTTGCCTGTTTTATGGCATCTACTATTTCATTGTAATCTGCCCACAAGTTGGGGTTTTTGGACACATCCTTGTGCATGCCTTGCACCTCGTCTGGCATTGCCTCCACCAAATGCGGACTATGTTTAAACATTACGATGTGGCAGACATCTTTGCTAGTCAGCCCAATAGTAGTTTGGATGTTTTTTAACTTTCTTCCCAACTCTACCAAATTTATAATCAATGGGCCCTATTTCCTGACTCGATTCTGTTAACTCCTTAATAGTTAGATCCCTGATTTCGGGTCCTGGGTCTGGTTTATCTATGATATGCCTATTTACTATTCTTTTTGTTCGGACACTCTTTCCTGAGGGTTTTAGGTGTCCCTCCTGATCTTCCTCTAACTCCACTGCCTCTTCTGTCATTTCATCTTGTCCCTCCAGGGTAGCCCATCTACCATTTATTACCTTATCATCTCCTCCCAGCGTACCTTCACCTTTCAGGCTGTTTCTCACCTGATCATCCACATCAAGTTGTTCCTGTATCCATCTTATTTTCTTTTTAAGGTTCTCTCCTACCTGTGTGAGCCTGGCTACCTTGCTTACATTACCCCTTTCTTCAGCATGTTTACAGTTTAATTTATATCTATCCCTTTTTCCTTCTAACGAAAGTAAAAACTCTTCCTGTTTTTGTCTAGTTGCTTGAGATATCGTACCTCCTGCGGCAGCCATGCCCCTCGTGGAAACCGGTACCATCTTTACAATGGCCCCTGCTTTGTTCTGTTGCTCCTCCCTCTCTTGCTCTTTTCACTTACTCTGACACTCTACTAACAATTCTGATAACTCTTCAACTTTTTCTTGTAACTCATTATTATCACAACTTAATCTACGCTCTTCAGCAGCATGTTCCTGTGACTGCTGGTCTACCTTTATTTTTAGAAGAGAATTATCCCTATCTAAAAGACAAAGGTCCCCCTGTACCTTTACTAACTGTGACTTTAGTTGCTGGTTCTCCTCTTACAGTGATTCTGACTCTTGATTTATTTGCATCTTTAGACTATCTATTTCTGACTGTAGCTGGGTTACTACATCTTGCTGTTCTGTCTCTTGATTTATTTGCATTTTCAAACCATCTATTACCAACTGTAATTGGGTTACTATATCTTGCTGCTCATGCAGCTTCTTTAAAGGTCTCGTGTGTTGACAAATTACCTCCTGGCTGTATTGCCACAGACCTTGTACAGCATTTGCTAGCTTCTCTTTTTCATTTTTGGTTGTTGAATTACGATCCAGCACTAGCCTATTAAAATACTCTAGGACTGACTTGTCCTCTGAAGGGGCATCGTATTCCTCTAACTTGCATCTTTTTCCCAGATACTTGTGTATCTTTACCTCCATTGCTAACTATATTGCGCTGTGTTTACAGATTAATTCTGTGGGGTACTATCCCCACAGTTCAATACTTGTCCATCTGCTAACTCTGACAAAGTATCACCCCCTTGTGCACCAGTGGTGACCCTGTATGGGCTAGTCTTATGACCCCCCTAGTGCCCTGTCTTGCAAGTAACAGTGGTCTCTAGCCTATATCTTGTTCCCTAGAGTTCTGCCTCATGAGTTCAAACAGTAATCTCTAGATAACATTTGTCTACTTATTTAAATCTCTGAGCATACGTTACCTTGTGGAGCCCTGTAGTTGGTTGAGGTGATCAGTCTCTCTCGTGGCACTGAACTTTCCAAGGATTAAACGCACTCAGGGCAATTTCTTACAGTGTGGACAGAATACATCGGGATCCCAGGTCAGTGTTCCATCATTTAAAATCGATCTGAGTCATGGCACCAATTGTAGTGAAGGAATTATAGCTGGGAGTCCTCCAGGCTACGTATTACCTCGGAACCTAGTTTTTCATTACAATACAGATGACACAGATGCAGTCGGAAGAGTAAAAGATACGTTTACTTCAGCGTGGTGCTATACAGCCATTGATGTTATATTTTCTCTTCTCTTAGGAAAAGCAAGCAAGCATATATATATATATATATAAAAGACAAAGAACCTCTGTGCGTAAACACTGAGGCAAGGGTTACCCCAAAGGGCATTTGGCTGGGAAGCCAAGTTTCAAGAAAATACAAAATCACACATGCCCCCACAATGCAAAGCATCATGGGCTGCATATGCAAATCACCACAGAATGTTATGCTGGTCCAACTTTAAGCAGAATTGCATGGTGCCGAAGGCCTCTCACACAGTTTGCAAAGGGTGCTAACAGAAGACATAGACACGTGTTTAGTCCTACCAGGACTCATCAGTATGCCTCGCCTGTTTGACACCCCAGTGGAATGGACCAGCTACCCCTAAGGCAGTGTGCCTGGGATATATTGTGGTGAACCCATTAAAATAAAAAACTATTTAAAAGACAAAGAACCTCTGTGCGTAAACACTGAGGCAAGGGTTACCCCAAAGGGCATTTGGCTGGGAAGCCAAGTTTCAAGAAAATACAAAATCACACATGCCCCCACAATGCAAAGTATCATGGGCTGCATATGCAAATCACCACAGAATGTTATGCTGGTCCAACTTTAAGCAGAATTGCATGGTGCCGAAAGGCCTCTTACACAGTTTGCAAAGGCTGCTAACAGAAGACATAGACACGTGTTTCGTCCTACCAGGACTCATCAGTATGCCTCGTCTGTTTGACACCCCAGTGGAATGGACCAGCTACCCTAAGGCAGTGTGCCTGGGATATATTGTGGTGAACCCATTAAAATAAAAAACTATTTAAAAGACAAAGAACCTCTGCGTAAACACTGAGGCAAGGGTTACCCCAAAGGGCATTTGGCTGGGAAGCCAAGTTTCAAGAAAATACAAAATCACACATGCCCCCACAATGCAAAGCATCATGGGCTGCATATGCAAATCACCACAAAATGTTATGCTGGTCCAACTTTAAGCAGAATTGCATGGTGCCGAAAGGCCTCTCACACAGTTTGCAAAGGGTGCTAACAGAAGACATAGACACGTGTTTTGTCCTACCAGGACTCATCAGTATGTCTCATCTGTTTGACACCCCAGTGGAATGGACCAGCTACCCCTAAGGCAGTGTGCCTGGGATATATTGTGGTGAACCCATTAAAATAAAATAGTAGCTGGTCCATTCCACTGGGGTGTCAAACAGACGAGGCATACTGATGAGTCCTGGTAGGACAAAACACGTGTCTATGTCTTCTGTTAGCACCCTTTGCAAACTGTGTGAGAGGCCTTTGGGCACCATGCAATTCTGCTTAAAGTTGGACCAGCATAACATTCTGTGGTGATTTGCATATGCAGCCCATGATGCTTTGCATTGTGGGGGCATGTGTGATTTTGTATTTTCTTGAAACTTGGCTTCCCAGCCAAATGCCCTTTCGGTAACCCTGCCTCAGTGTTTACGCACAGAGGTTCTTTGTCTTTAAGTGTTTTTATTTTAAGGGTTCACCTAATATATCCCAGGCACACTGCCTTAGGGGTAGCTGGTCCATTCCACTGGGGTGTCAAACAGACGAGGCATACTGATGAGTCCTGGTAGGACGAAACACGTGTCTATGTCTTCTGTTAGCACCCTTTGCAAACTGTGTGAGAGGCCTTTTGGCACCATGCAATTCTGCTTAAAGTTGGACCAGCATAACATTCTGTGGTGATTTGCATATGCAGCCCATGATGCTTTGCATTGTGGGGGCATGTGTGATTTTGTATTTTATATATATATACACACACACACATCATCTCTCCCCCCTTCAGCATAAAATCACCCATGCACCAATAAAGTAATTTTGTTGTTAGCATCTAGGCAGAACTTGTCTGGACAAGCATGGGCATGCTTGGATATTGCAGTCTACACATTGGTTTCTGCTAGACCCATATAAGGACATGCAGGCTCATGCTGTTGTATGTTGCTATGGTGTGAGTGAAACTCATTGTTTCCCCTAGGTCAAGTTAACCCACTGTGTACAGTTAGGCAGTTTGGAGCCAGTGGATGATGACATAGGTACACGTATATGGTTACAATGACCAGAGAAAAAACTGAGGAAGAAGAACCCTACTTAATCTGCTCTATGGGAAAAACAGTTTGCTCTGAGTGCTGATCACACATCTCTTTCTGTCACTGCCCAGCTATAGAATGTGTGTGTGAAGTCTCTTGCCTCTATTCAAAAGGACCAGAGAAATAACTCAGGAAGAAGATTACTACTTGATGTGATCTATCCTGGGAAAAGAGTTTGCTCTGGGCACTGATAACAAATGTCTTTCTGTCACTCCCCAGTTATAGAATGTGTGTGTGAAGGCTCTTGCCTCCAGTCAACTGGAGCAGAGAAATAACTGAGGAAGAAGAACATTACTTTATGCACTCTATTCTGGGAAAACAGTCTGCTCCGGGGACTGAACACACATCTCTTTGTGACACTCCCCAGCTATAGAACGCGTGTGTGAAGTCTCTTGCCTCAAGTCAACAGGACCAGAGAAATGACTGAGGAAGAAGAGTGCAACTTAATCTGCTCTCTAGTGGGAAAGCAACCTGCTCTGGGTGTTAATCACACACTTCTTTCCCTCACTTCCCAGCTATTGAATGTGTGTATGAAGTCTCTTGCCTACAGTCAACAGTACCAGAGAAAAAACTGAGGAAGAAGAACCCTACTTAATCTGCTCTCTCTATGGGAAAAACAGTTTGATCTGGGTGTTGATCACATATCTCTTTCTGTCACTGTCCAGCTATAGAATGTGTGTGTGAAGTCTCTTGCCTCTATTCAAAAGGACCAGAGAAATAACTCAGAAAGAAGATCACTACTTGATCTATCCTGGGAAAACAGTTTGCTCCGGGCACTGATCACACATCTCTTTCTGATACTCCCCAGCTATAGAACGAGTGTGTGAAGTCTCTTGCCTCAAGTCAACAGTACCGGAGAAGTAACTGAGGAAGAAGAACACTACTTGATGTGTTCTCTCCTGGGAAAACAGTTTGCTCTTGGCTCTGATCCCACATCTCTTTCTGACACTCTCCAGCTATAGAATGTGTGTGTGAGTGAAGTCTCTTGTCTTCAGTCAACGGGACCAGAGAAATAGCTGAGGAACAAGAATATAACTTAATCTACTCTCTCCTGGGAAAACAGTGTGCTATTGGTCCTGATCACAAATCTTTTTCTGTTTCTCCCCATCTATAGAATGTGTGTGTGAGGTGTCTTACCACCAATCAACAGGATCAGAGAAATAACTGATGAAGAAGATTGCTGCTTGATGTGCTCCCTCCTGGGAAAACAGTTTGCTCAGTGCACTTATCACACATCTCTGTCTGTCACTCCCCAGCAATAGAAAAAGTGTGTTTGAAGTCTCTTGCCTCTAGTAAACAGGACCAGAGAAATAATTCAGAAAGAAGAACGCTACTTAATCTGCTCTCTCCTGGGAAAAAAAATAAGCTCTGGACACTGATCACACATCTCTTTCTGTCACACTCCAGCTATAGAATGTGTGTATGATGACTGAGGAAGAAGAGAGATACATGATGTGCTCTCTCCTGGGAAATGATGTGATCTCTCCTGGGAAAAATGTTTGCTCAGGACACTGATTACACATCTGTTTCTGTCACTCCCCACCTTTAGAATGAGTGAGTGAAGTCTCTTGCCTCCAGTCAACAGGACCAGAGAAATAAGTGAGGAAGAAGATCGCTACTTAATGTGCTCTCTTATGGGAAAACAGTTTCCTTAGTGCACTGATCACACATTTCATTCTGTGACTCCTCAGCTATAGAATGAGTAAGTTTGAATTCTCATGCCTCGAGTCAAAAGGACCAGAAAGATAACTGAGAAAGAAGAATGCTACTTAATCTGCTCTTTCCTGGGAAAACAGTAAGCTATGGGTGCTAATCACACATCTCTTTCTGTCAATCCCCAGCTAAAAAAATGTCTGTATAAAGGCTCTTGAATCCAGTCAAGAGGACCAGAGAAATAAATGGGGAAGAAAAACATTACTTAATCTGCTCTCCCTGGGAAAACAGTAATCTCTGGGCACTGATCAAACATCTCTTTTTGTCACTCTCCAGCTATAGAATGTGTGTATGAAGTCTCTTGCCTCTAGTCAGCAGGACCAAAGAAATAACTGAGAAAAAAGAAAGCTACTTGATGTGATCTCTCCTGGGAAAACAGTTTGCTCAGGGTACTGATCACACATCTCTTCAGTCACTCCCCAGCTACAGAATGTGTGTGTGTGAAGTCTGTTTCCTCCAGTCTACAGGACCAGAGAAATTACTGAGGCAGGAGAATGCTACTTAATCTGCCCTGTCCTGGAAAAACAGTGTGCTCTGAGCACTGATCACACATCTCTTTCTTTCACTTCCTAGCTGTAGAATGTGTGTGTGAAGTCTCTCGCCTCCAGTCAACAGGACCAGACAAATAACTGAGGAAGAAGAATGCTACGTGATGAGCTCTCTCCAAGGAAAACAGTTTGCTTTGGGTGCTGATCATACATCTCTTTCTATCACTACCCACCTATAGAATGTGTGTGTGAAGTCTCTTGCCTCCAGTCAAGAGGACCAGAGAAATAACTGAGGAAGAAGAATGCTTTTTAATCTGCTCTCACCTGGAAAATCAGTGTGCTTTTGGAGCTGATCACAGATCTCTTTCTATCACTCCCCTGCCTCAGAATGTGTGTGTGAAGTCTCTTGGCTTTACTGAACAGGACCAGAGGAATAATTGAGGAACAAGATGGCTACTTGACGTGCTCTCTCCTGTGAAAACTGCTGGGTCTGGGTACTGATCACACATCTCTTTTGGTCATTCCCTAGCTATAAAATGAGTGGGTGAGGCCTCTTTTCTCCAGTCAACATGACCAGAGAAATAACTAAGGAAGAAGAACGTTGCTAAATCTGTTCTGTGCTAGGAAAACAGTTTGTTCTGGGTGCTGATCACTCATCCCTTTTGGTCACTCCCCAGCTACAAATTGTGTGAGTGATGTCTCATGCTTCTGGTCAACAGAACCAGATGAATAACTGAGGAAGAACAAGGCTACTTGATGCGCCATCTCCTGGGAAAACAGTACTTTCTGGGCACGGATGACACATCTCTTTCTGCCACTCCCCAGATATAGAATGTGTGAATGTAATCTCTTGCAAAGAGTCAACAGGATCAGAGAAAGGACTGAGGATGAAGAAAGTTACTTGATATGCTCTCTCCTGCGAAAACAGTTTGTTCTGGGCACTGATCTCACATCTCTTTCCATCACTCCCCAAGTATAGAATCTGTGTGTGAAGTCTCTTGCTTTCAGTTAACAGGACAAGAGAAATAACTGAGGAAGAGGATTGCTACTTGATGTGCTCTCCCCTGGGAAAACAGTTTGTTCTGGGCACTGATCACACATCTCTTTCTGTCACTCCCCAGCTATAGAATGTATGTGAATTAAATCTCTAGCAAAGAGTCAACAGAATCAGAGAAATGACTGAGGATGAAGAAAGCTATTTGAAGTGCTCTCTCCTGAGAAAATGGTTTGTTCTGTGCACTGATCTCACATCTCTTTCTGTCACTCCCCAGGTACAGAATCTGTGTGTGAAGTCTCTTGCTTCCAGTTAACAGGACAAGAGAATTAACTGAGGAAGAGGATTGCTACTTGATGTGCTCTCCCCTGGGAAAACAGTTTGTTCTGGGCACTGATCTCACATCTCTTTCCATCACTCCCCAAGTATAGAATCTGTGTGTGAAGTCTCTTGCTTCCAGTTAACAGGACCAGAGAAATAACTAAGGAAGAAGATTGCTACATGATGTGCTCTTTCTTTGGAAAACAGTTTGCTTTGTGCACCGATCACACATCTCTTTCTGTAACTCCCTAGGTATAGAATTTGTGTCTGAGGTCTCTTGCCTCCAGTCAACATGACCACAGAAAAAAGTGAGGAAGAAGATCACTACTTGATATGTACTCTCCTTGGAAAACAGTTCCCTCAGTGCACTGATCACACATCTCTTTCTGTCACTCCCCAGCTATAGTATGAATGTGTTTGAATTCTCTTGCCTTGAGTCAAAAGGACCAGATAAATAACTGAGGAAGATGAACACTACTTAATCTGCTCTCTCCTGGGAAAACTGTAAGCTGTGGGTGCTAATCACACGTCTATTTCTGTCAATCCCCAGCTATAGAGTGTGTGAATCCAGTCAAGAGGACCAGAGAAATAACTGAGGAAGAGCAACACTACTTAATCTGTTCTCCCCTGGGAAAACAGTAATCTCTGGGTTTTGATCACCAATTTCTTTCTGTCACACCCCACTATAGAATGTGCGTATGAAGTCTCTTGCTCTAGTGAACAGGACCAGAGATATGACTGAGGAAGAAGTAAGCTACATGATGTACTCTCTCCTGGGAAAAAAGTTTGCTCTATGCACAGATCACAAAACTGTTTCTATCACTACCCAGATTTAGAATGTGTGGGTAAAGTCTCTTTCCTCCAGTCAACAAGATCAGAGAAATAACTGAGTAAGAAGAACCCTACTTAATCTGCTCTCTCTGGGAAAACAGTTTGTTCTGGCTGCTGATCACACATCTCTTGCTGTCAGTCCCCAGCTGTAGAATGAGTGTGTGAAGTCTTTGCCTGTAGTCAACAGTACCAGAGAAATACCTGAGGAAGAAGAAAGCTACTTTATGTGCTCTCTCCTCTGAAATTGGATTGCTCTGGATGAAGATTACACAGGACAAGAGAAATTACTGAGGGAGAAGAAAGCTATTTGATGTGCTGGGAAAACAGTTTGCTCAGTACACTGGTCTCTTTTTGTCAGTTTCTATCTATACTTGGTATTACTTGGTATGAAAGAACAGAAGAAGGCCAGAACCCATCGAGACTGTTCCCCACACTATGTGGGACATTATTTATCTATTATCCCTCAACAAAACATCTAATTTGTTTTTAAAGACAGTGGCACTAGTTGCCTCTACCAATTTTTGTGTTCCATACAATGGATGCTGTTATTGGAAAAAAGTTTCCCCTTTTGCTGGTTTTATAAATTTTTACTTCAAGCTGTTTATTATGCAGTCTCGGAACATGTCTCCTTTTGAAGAGTGTTAGACCACATTTTTCCATTAGATCTGGTGAATTTATTAAATTGAAAACAATAAGCGTATCACCTCTTAATCTTCTAGTTTGAAGAGACCAGTAGCTTTTAATCTGTTCTGATAATCCAAGTTTGTTAATCTTGGAATCATTCTAGTTACTCTCCTTTGAACCTGTTCAAGAGTTGTTATGTCTTTTTTTTTGGTTTGGATTCCAGAAAGGGGAGCCATAGTCTAGATACGGTCTAATGTATGCCCTATACAATGGAATAAGGCATTGTTCAGTGCGATTAACAAAAGTGTGTTTTATTTGCTCAAAAGTCTGTTGGTCATGCAAGCAGTTCTAACACAGTGATCATTTGATGTAAGTTTATTATTAACATATATCCCTAAATCTTTTTCACAATTTGATGAGTGAAGTGGAAGTCCATTTATATGATATATCGTTTTTGGATTATTTACACTGAAATGCACTACTAAACATTTGTCTTGATTAAGCTGCATATGATTTTCATTTGCCCAAAGTGTTAATTTTTCCAAATCTTTCTTTAATGCAGAAATATTTCCTTGATTATTAACCTTGCCCCCCAATTTAGTATCATCTTCAAATTTAACTATGAAGTTATTTGGCCCTGTTTGTAAATCACTGATAAAGAGGTTAAACAATGTTGGTCCCAAGACCGACTCCTGTGGTACACCACTTGTCACACTATCCGAATCAGACAAGATATCATTAATTCTGACTCTCTGAGAATGATTTGTCAACCAGTTTAATGTCCAGCTGACAATATCAGGTGGCAAACCTAGATTGTGCATTTTAGTAATGAGTTTTTCAGGTGAGACTTTATCGAAAACTCTACTAAAGTCCAAAAGAATTACATCAGTAGGGATACCCACATCTAGTAGAGTACTTATATTATTGTAAAAAGATATCAGATTGGTGGTGCAGGAATACTTGGAAGTAAACCCATGCTGATTTGAATCATAAATTCCTAATTTTTCACAATCTTGATCTATTAGAGACTTCATTATTCGTTCCATTAATTTACCAGCCACTGAGGTCAGGCTAATTGGACGATAATTTTGCACAGAACCTCTGTTGCCTTTTTAAATATGGGAGTAACTATTGCTGAATGCCAATCATTTGGTACAATGCTTTCTTGTAAGGATTTATTGAAAATAATTGACAAAGGTATAGAAATATTTATAGAGGTTTCAGTCAGAAACCATGGATGAATACCGTCTGGGCCCGGACTAGTATTTTTTTTTTAGTTTTTTGATAGCCTGTATAATGTCAGTTGAATGGAACCTATGATAATCTATGTGGTGAACTTTAAATGTACTAATAGGTGATTTTTGAGAGAAGACAGAACAAAAGTACTTATTAAAGAGATTTGAGGTTTCTGTATCAGATAGAGAAGAGCCATTGGCTATAGTGGGACCAATAGTCCTTGATACACCTTCTTTACTATTTATATAGGAGAAAATAGATTTTTGACAGTCTTTTGTGTGAGCTAGTTTAAATTCTAGCTTATTTTTTGCCAATTTAATAGAATTTTTGTAAGTTTTTCACAGATAGTCTGTATTTATTTAATAGAGTAGTTTTACATGGAACAGAACTATTCTTAAGTTTCCTAAAAAGTTAAATTTTTATTTTAATCTGATTTTTAATTGTCTTGCTGAACCAAGGGGGAATTTTTCCTTTATTATCAAATTTCCTCTTAGATGGAATAAAGGTATTTTCCAAATAATATACAATGTTTTTTTAAAAAAGTCCCAAGCTTGTGGTGTTGTACAATTAAGAAGAATAGATTCCCAGTTTATGTTTTGTAAGTATTTATTGATTTAAAAAAAATTACTTTGTTATAATTTTTTGTATAGTATAACTTCCTTTGTGTAGTTTTAAACTGTTGAATTTCAAAAAGAATAGATGAATGATGACTGGTCCCAAGTGGATCCCAAATTTGTAACTTGCTAATGTGTTGCTCTATGTTAGTAAATAAAAATTCCAAAATAGTAGAACCTTGAGTGGGTTCAGTAACAAGTTGTTGTAATCCAGTACTAACTACCACATCTTGGCATCTTGGTTCTTTCTTGGCATAGGACTGTCCTGAGAATGCGTCCCAGTTAATATGAGGGAGGTTAAAGTCACCAAATATTAAAGTATCTTGAGATTCTGAAAATGTGTAATTTCTTTAAACATATCAGTTGTGTAATCTGAATTTGCAGATGGAGGTTGATAGATGTTACCAATAGTCATATAGGACTGCTCCTTCAATAAGATTTTAACCCATATACTTTCCAAAGGAAAGGGAGAGCACACTTCAAAAGAAGGAATATCATTTCGTATGTACATACAAACTCCACCATCTTGCTTATCTAATCTGTTTTTGTGATATAATTTATAACCTGGAATTTCTCTGGACCAAACTGAGGAAGCGTCCCACCAAGTTTCAGTTACTCCCACCACACCTATATTTAAAGTTTTACATTTGGCTTCGAGCTCTGCTAATTTGAGTTGGTTTAAAGATCTTGCATTGAAAGCTAGGAATTTACATTTAGTTGTAATAATATTTTGGTAAGTATTCAAATGTTTGTATGAAGTATCTTGCCAACAGGACCAGAAAAATTACTCAGGAAGAAGAAAGCTACTTGATGTGCTCTCTCCTGGGAAAACAGTTTGCTCAGTACACTGATCACAGATCTCTTTTTGTGACTTTCCAGTTATAGAATGTTTGTATGAAGTCTCTTTCCTCTTGTCAACAGGACCAGAGAAATAACCGAGGAAGAAGAAAGCTACTTGGTGTGTTCCCTCCTGGGAAAACATTTTGCTCTGGGCACTGATCCCACATCTCATTCTAACACTCCCCAGCTATAGAACATGAGTGTAAAGTCTCTTGCATCTAGGCAACAGGACCAGAGAAATAACTTAGGAAGAAGATCACTAATTGATGTGATCTATCCTGAGAAAACAGTTTGCTCTGGGCACTGATCACACATCTCCTTCTGACACTCCCAGCTATAGAACATGTGTGTGTGTGAAGTCTATTGCTTCTAGTCAACAGGACAGGGAAAATAACTCAGGAAGAAGATTGCTACTTGATGTGATCTATCCTGGGCAAACAATTTCCTCTGGGAACTGATCACACATCTCTTTCTGTCACCATGGAGACATAGAATGTGTGTGAGAGGTCTCTTGCCACCAGGAAATAGGACCAGAGAAATAATTGAGGAAGAGGAGCACTACTTGATGTGCTCTCTCCTGGTAAAACTGTTTGCCCATACATTGATCACACATCTCTTTCTGTCACACCCCAGCTATAGAATGCATGTGTGTCATTTATCTTGCCTCTAGTCAAGAAGACCAGAGAAATTACTGAGGAAGAGGAATGCTACATAATCTGCCATCTCCTGAGAAAACAGTATGGTCTGGGTGCTGATTACACATTTCTTTGTGTCACTCCCTAGCTTCAGAATGTGCATGTGAAGACTCTTGGCTTTAGTCAATTGGACCAGAAAAAGAACTGAGGAAGAAGATCGCTACTTGGTGTGCTCACTCCTGTGAAAGCAGTTGGGTTTGGGCATTGATCACACATCTCTTTCTGTCATTCTCTAGCTATAAAATGAGTGTGTGAAGTCTCTTGCCTAGCGTCAACATGACCAGAGAATTAACTAAGGAAGAAGAATGCTGCTAAATCTCTTCTGTGCTAGGAAAACAGTTTGCTCTGGGTGCTGATCACACATCCCTTTCAGTCACTCCCCAGCTACAGAATGTGTGAGTGATGTCCCTTGCCTCCGGTCAACAGGACCAGATAAATAACTGAGGAAGAACAAGGCTACTTGATGTGCTCTTTCCTTGGAAAACAGTGCTCTCTGGGCAGGGATAGCACATCTCTTTCTGCCACTCCCCAGCTATAGAAAGTGTGAATGAAGTATCTTGCAAAGAGTCAACAGGATCAGAGAAATGGCTGAGGAAGAAGAAAGCTACTTGATGTGCTCTCTCCTGAGAAAGAAGTTTGTTGTGGGTGCTGATATCACATCTCTTTCTGTTACTCCCCAGTTATAGAATGTGTGTGTGAAGTCTTATGCCTCCAGTTAACAGAACAAGAGAAATAACTGAGGAAGATGATTGCTACTTGATGGGCTCACTCCTGAAACAACAGTTTGTTCTGGGCACTGATCACACATTTCTTTCTGTTACTCCCCAGCTATAGAATGTGTGTGCGAAGACTCTTGCCTCTAGTCAACAGTACCAGAGAAATAACTGAGGAAGAAGAAAGCTACTTTATGTGCTCTCTCCTCAGAAATCAGATTGCTCTGGGTGAAGATCACAAATTTCTTTCTGTCACTAGCCAGCTTTAGGTTGTGTGTGTGAATTATCTTGCCTCTAGTCAACCTGAACAGAGAAGAAACTGAGGAAGAAGAGTGCTACTTGATGTGCTCTCTCTCCAGGAAAACCTGTTTGCTCTGGGTGCTGATCAGACAACCCTTTCTGTCACTCTCTAGCTATAGAATGTGTGTGGGAAGCCTCTTGCTTCCAGTCAACAGGACCACAGAAATAAGTGACAAAGAAGAATACTTCTAAATCTGCTCTCTCCTTGGAAAACAGTTCGCTCTGGGTGCTGATCACACATCTCTTTCTGTCACTCCCCAGTTTTAGAATGTGTGTGTGAAGTCTCTTGCCTCCATTCAACAGGACCTGAGAAATAACTGAGGAAGAATAATGCTGCTTGATGTGCTCTGCCCTGAGAAAACAGTTTGCTCTGTGCACATAACACATATCTCTTTATGTCACTCTCCAGCTATAGAATGGGTGTGTGTGAAGTCTGCAGCCTCTAGTCAACAGGACTAGAGCTATAACTTAGGAAGAAGAATGCTACTTAATCTGCTTCAGGCGCTGATCACTCATCTCTTTCTGTCACTCCACAGAGATAGAATGTGTATATGAAGACTCTTGCCTCTAGTCAACAGGACAAGAGAAATGGCTGAGGGACAAGAAAGCTATTTGATGTGCTGGGAAAACAGTTTGGCCAGTACACTGATCACATATCTCTTTTTGTCAGTTTCCAGCTATAAAATGTTTGTATGAAGTGTCTTGCCAACAGGACCAGAGAAATAACTAAGGAAGAAGATTGCTACTTGATGAGCTCTCTCGGAAAAAGAGTTTGCTCTGGGCACCATTCACCCATCTCTTTCAGTCAGTCCCCAGCTATGGAATATGTGTGTGAATTCTCTTGACTCAAGTCAACAGCACCAGAGAAATAACTGAGGAAGAAGAATGCAACTTAATCTGATCTCTCCTGGTAAAGCAGTGTGCTCTGGGTGTTGATCACACATCTCTTTCCCTCACTTCCCAGCTATTGAATGTGTGTATGAAGTCTTTTGCCTTCAGTCAACAGGACCATAGAAGTAACTGAGGAAGAAGAACCCTACTTAATCTGCTCCCTCCAAGGAAAACAGTTTGCCCTAGCTGCTGATCACACATCTTTTTCTGTCACTCCCCAGCTTTAGAATGTGTGTGTGAAGTCTCTCTCCTCCATTCAACAGGATCTGAGAAATGACTGAGGAAGAATAATGCTGCTTGATGTGCTCGGTCATGAGAAAACAGTTTGCTCTGTGCACGTAACACATATCTCTTTCCGTCACTCCCCAACTATAGAATGTGTGTGTATGAAGTCTCTAGCTTCTTTGTCAACAGGACCAGAGATATAACTTAGGAAGACCGCTACTTAATCTGCTTTGAATGATGATCACACATCTCTTTATGTCACTCCCCAGAGATGAAATGTGTGTATAAAGACTCTTGCATCTTGTCAACAGGACCTGAGAAATGATTGAGGAAGAAGAAAGCTATTTGATGTGCTGGGAAAACAGTTTGCTCAGTACTGATCACACATCCCTTTTTGTAGAATGTTTGTATGAAGTCTCTTGCCTCTAGTCAACAGGACCAGAGAAATAACTGAGGAAGAAGAAAGCAACTTGGAGTGGTCCCTCCTGGGAAAACGTTTTGCTCTGGGCACTGATCATACATCTCTTTCTAACACTCCCCAGCTATAGAACATGTGTGTGAAGACTCTTGCATCTAGTCAACAGGACCAGAGAAATAACTCAGGAAGAAGATCGCTAATTGATGTGATCTTTCCTGGGAAAACAGTTTGCTCCAGCACTGATCACAGATCTCTTTCTGTCACTTCCAGTTATTGAATGTGTGTGTGAAGTCTCTTGCCTTCAGTCAACAAGAGCAGAGAAATAACTGAGGAAGAAGAATGCTACTTGATGTGATATATCCTGGGCAAACAATTTACTCTGGGCACTGATCACACATCTCTTTCTGAAACTCTCAAGCTACAGAACCTGTGTGTGTGAAGCCTATTGCTTCTAGTCAACAGGTCCAGGGAAATAACTCAGGAAGAAGATTGCTACTTGATGTGATATATGCTGGGCAAACAATTTACTCTGGGCACTGATCACACATCTCTTTCTGTCACCCCCCAGATATAGAATGTATATGAGAGGTCTCTTGCCTCCAGTAAACAGGACCAGAGAAATAACTGAGGAAGAAGATCACTACTTATTGTGCTCTCTCCTGGGAAAACTGTTTACCCAGTACATTGTTCACATATCTCTTTCTGTCACTCCCCTGCTACAGAATATATGTGTGTCATGTATCTCGCTTCTAGTCAAGAGAACCAGAGAAGTAACTGAGGAAGAAGAACGCTGTATAATCTGCCCTCTCCTTAGAAAACAGTATGTTCATGGTGCTGAGTACACATATCTTTCTGTCACTCCCTAGTCTCAGAATGTGCGTGTGAAGACTCTTGGCTTTAGTCAATGGGACCAGAAAAATAACTGAGGAATAAGATTGCTACTTGGTGTGCTCTCTCCTGTGAAAACAGTTGAGTTTGGGCACTGATCACACATCTCTTCCTGTCATTCCCTGGCCATAAAATGAGTGTGTGAAGTCTCTTGCCTTCAGTCAACATGACCAGAAAAATAACTAAGGAAGAAGAACTCTGCTAAATCTCTTCTGTGCTAGGAAAACAGTTTGCTCTGGGTGCTGATCACACATCCCTTTCTGTCACCTCCCAGCTACAGAATGAGTGAGTGACATCTCTTGCCTCCGGTCAACAGGACGAGATAAATAATTGAGGAAGAACAAGGCTACTTTATCTGCTCTCTCTTGGGAAAAGAAGTGCTCTCTGGGCAGTGATAATACATCTCTTTCTGCCGCTTCCCAGCTACAGAATATGTGAATGCTGTCTCTTGCAAAGATTCAGCAGGATCAGAGAAATAACTGAGGAAGAAGAAAGCTACTTGATGTGCTCTGTCCTGAGAAAGAAGTTTGTTGTGGGCACTGATCCCACATCTCTTTCTAACACTCCCCAGCTATAGAACGTGTGTGTGAAGTCTCTTGCATCTAGTCAACAGGACCAGAGAAATAACTTAGTAAGAAGATCACTAATTGATGTGATCTATCCTGGGAAAACAGTTTGCTCTAGGCACTGATCACAAATCACTTTCTGACAGTCCCCAGCTGTTGAACTTGTGTGTGTGAAGTCTCTTGCTTCTAGTCAACAGGACTAGGAAAGTAACTCAGGAAGAAGATCGCTACTTGATGTGATCTATCCTGGGCAAAAAATTTGCTTTGGGCACTGATCACACATTTCTTTCTGTTAGCCCCCAGATATAGAATGTGTGTGTGTGTGTGTGTGTGTGTATGAGGTATCTCACCTGCTGTCAACAAGACCAGAGAAATAACTAAGGAAGAAGAAGATCACTACTTGATGTGCTCTCTCCTGGGAAAACTGCTTACCAAGTAGATTGATAACACATCTCTTTCTGTCACTCCCCTGCTATAGAATGTATGTGTGTCATGGATCGTGCATCTAGTCAAGACATCCAGTGAAATAATTGAGGAAGTGGAATGCTACATAATCTGCCCTCTCCTGAGAAAACAGTATACTCTGGGTACTGATTACACCTCTCTTTCTGTCACTCCATAGCCTCCGAATGTGCATGTGAAGACTCTTGTCAATGGGACCAGAAAAATAACTGAGGAAGAAGATTGCTACTTGGTGTGCTCTCTAATGTGAAAGCAGTTGGGTTTGGGCATTGATCACACATATCTTTCTGTCATTCCCTAGCTATAAAATGAGTGTCTGAAGTCTCTTGCCAAGAGTCAACATTATCAGAGAATTAACTGAGGAAGAAGAACACTGTAAAATATCTTCTGTGCTAGGAAAACAGTTTGCTCTGGGTGCTGGTCACACATCCCTTTTGGTCACTCCCCAGCTACAGAATGTGTGAATTACATCTCTTGCCTCTGGTCAACAGGACCAGATAAATAACTGAGGAAGAACAAGGCTAATTGATGTGCTCTTTCCTGGGAAAACAGTGCTCTCTGAGCAGTGATAATACATCTCTTTCTGTCACTCCCCTACTTTAGAATGTGTGTGTGAAGCCTCTTGCCTCCATTCAACAGGACCTGAGAAATAACTGAGGAAGCTGCTTGATGTGCTGTGTCCTGAGAAAACAGTTTGCTCTGTGCACGTAACACATACCTCTTTCTGTCACTCTCCAATTATAGAATGAGAATGTGTGTGTATGAAGTCTCTAGCTTCTATGTCAACAGGACCAGAGATAGAACATAGGAAGAACGCTACTTAATCTTCTTTGGACAGTGATCACACATCTCTTTCTGTCACTCCCCACAGATAGAATGTGTGTATAAAGACTCTTACCTCTTGTCAACAGGACCTGTGAAATGACTGAGGGAGAAGAAAGTTATTTGATGTGGTGGGAAAACAGTCAGCTCAGTATACTGATCACACATCTCTTTTTGTGACTTTCCAGCTATAGAATGTTTGTAGTCTATTGCCTCTAGTCATCAGGACCAGAGAAATAACTGAGGAAGAAGAAAGCTACTTGGTGTGCTCCCGCCTGGGAAAACATTTTTGCTCTGGGCACTGATCACAAATCTCTTTCTGTCACTCCCAGTTATTGAATGTGTGTGTGAAGTCTCTTGCCTTCAGTCAACAGGAGCAGAGAAATAACTTGAGGAAGAAGAATGTTACTTGATCTGCTCGATTCTGGGCAAACAATTTGCTCCGGGCACTGATCACACATCTCTTTCTGACACTCCACAGCTGTAGAACCTGTGTGTGTGTGTGAAGTTTATTGCTTCTAGTCAACTGGCCGAGAGAAATAACTCAGGAAGAAGATCGCTACTTGATGTGATCTATCCTGGGCAAATAATTTCCTCTGGGCACTTATCACACATCTCTTTCTGTCACCCCCCAGATATAGAATGTGTGTGAGAGGTCTCTTGCCTCCAGTAAACAGGACCAGAGAAATAACTGAGGAAGAAGATCACTACTTAATGTGCTCTCTCCTGGGAAAACTGTTTACCCAGTACATTGATCACACATCTCTTTCTGTCACTCCCCTGCTATAGAATGTATGTGTGTCATGTATCTTGCTTCTAGTTAAGAGAACCAGAGAAAAACTGAGGAAGAAGAATGTTAGATAATCTTCCCTCTCCTGAGAAAACGTTATGCTCTGTGCACTGATTACACATCTCTTTCTGTCACTCCCTAGCCTCAGAATGTGTGTGTGAAGGCACTTCGCTTTAGTCAATGGGACCAGAAAAATAACTGAGGAAGAAGAACGCTACTTGGTGTGATCTATCCTGGGCAAACAATTTCCTCTGGGCACTGATCTTACATCAATTTCTGTCACCCCCAGATATAGAATGTGTGTGAGAGGTCTCTTGCCTCCAGTAAACAGGACCAGAGAAATAACTGAGGAAGAAGATCACTACTTAATGTGCTCTCTCCTGGGAAAACTGTTTACCCAGAACATTGATCACACATCTCTTTCTGTCACTCCCCAGCTATAGAATTTATGTGTGTCATGTATCTTGCTTCTTGTCCAGAGAACCAGAGAAAAAACTGAGTAAGAAGAACGCTACATAATCTGCCCACTCCTGAGAAAACAGTGTGCTCTGAGCGCTGATTGCACATCTCTTTCTGTCACTTCCTATCCTTAGGATGTGCGTGTGAAAACTCTTGGCTTTAGTCAATGGGCCAGAAAAATAACTGAGGAAAAAGATAGTTACTTGGTGTGCTGTCTCTTGTGAAAACAGTTGAGTTTGGGCACTGATCACACATCTCTTTCTGTCATTCCCTATCTATAAAATGAGTGTGTTAAGTCTCTTGCCTCAAGTCAACATGGCCAGAGAAATAACTAAGGAAGAAGAACACTGCTAAATCTCTTCTGTGTTAGGAAAACAGTTTGCTCTGGGTGCTGATTACACATCCCTTTCTGTCACTCCCCAGCTACAGAATGTGTGAATGACGTCTCTTGCCTCTGGCAAACAGGCTCAGGTAAATAGCTGAAGAAGATTAAGGTTACTTAATCGGCTCTCTCCTGGAAAAAAAGTGCTCTCTGGGTAGTGATAACATATCTCTTTCTGTCACTCCCCAGCTATAGAATATGTGAATGCAGTCTCTTGCAAAGATTCAGCAGGATCAGAGAAATGACTGATGTGCTCTCTTCTGAGAAAGAAGTTTGTTGTGGACACTGATCTCACATCTCTTTTCATCACTCCCCAGCTATAGAATGTGTGTGTGAAGTCTCTTGCCTACAGTTAACAGGAGTAGAGAATTAACTGAGGAAGAAGATTACTACTTGATGTGCTCTCTCCTGGGAAAACGGTTTGCTCCATGCACTGATCACACCTCTCTTTCTAACACTCCCCAGCTACAGAATGTGTGTGTGAAGTCTCTTGCATCTGGTCAACAGTACCAGAGAAATAACTCAGGAAGAAGATTGCTACTTGATGTGATCTATCCTGAGAAAACAGTTTGCTCTAGGCACAGATCACAAATCTCTTTCTGACACTCCCCAGCTATAGAACTTGTGTGTGTGTGTGAAGTCTTTTGCTTCTAGTCAACAGGACTGGGGAAGCAATACAGGAAGAAGATTGCAACTTGATGTCCTGGGCAAACAATTTGTTCTGGGCACTGATCACACATCTCTTTCTGTCACCCCGAGATATAGAATGTGTGTGTGTGTGTGTGTGAGGTATCTTGCCTGCAGTCAACAGGACCAGAGAAATAACTGAGGAAGAAGATCACTACTTGATGTGCTGTCTCCTGGGAAAACTGTTTACCCAGTACTTTGATCACACATCTCTTTCTGTCACTGCCCAGTTATAGAATGTATGTTTGTCGTGGATCGTGCCTCTAGTCAAGAGATCCAGAGAAAGAACTGAGGAAGAGGAATGCTACATAATCTGCCCTCTCCTGAGAAAACAGTATGGTCTGGGGCTGATTACAGATCTCTTTCTGTCACTCCCTAGCATCCGAATGTGTGTGCGATGACTCTTGTCAATGGGACCAGAAAAATAACTGAGGAAGAAGATTGCTACTTGGTGTGCTCTCTAATATGAAAGCAGTTGGGTTTGGGCACTGATCACACATCTCTTTCTGTCATTTTCTAGCTATAAAATGAGTGTGTAAAGTCTTTTGCCTAGAGTCAACATGACCAGAGAATTAACTAAGGAAGAAGAGCGCTGCTAAATCTCTTCTGTGCTAGGAAAACAGTTTGCTCTGGGTGCTGATCACACATCCCTTTCGGTCACTCCCCAGCTACAGAATGTGTAAATTATGTCTCTTGCCTCTGGTCAACAGGGCCTGATAAAAAACTGAGGAAGAACAAGGCTACTTGATGTGTTCTTTCCTGGTAAAACAGTGCTGTCTGGGCAGTGATATTACATCTCTTTCTGTCACTCCTCAGCTTTAGAATGTGTGTGTGAAGTCTCTTGCCTCCATTCAACAGGACCTGAGAAATAACTGAGGAAGAATAATTCTGCTTGATGTGCTCTGTCCTGAGAAAACAGTTTGCTCTGTGCACGTAACACATATCTCTTTCTGTCACTCCACAACTATAGAAGTTGTGTGTATGAAGTCTCCAGCTTCTATGTCAACAGGACCAGAGATAGAATTTAGGAAGAATGCTACTTAATCTGCTTTGGGCGCTGATCACACATCTCATTCTGTCACTCCCCAGGGATGGAATGTGTGTATAAAGACTCTTCCCTCTTGTCAACAGGAACTGAGAAATGACTGAGGTAGAAGAAAGCAATTTGATGAGCTGGGAAAATAGTTTGCTCAGTACACTGATCACAGATCTCTTTTTGTGACTTTGCAGTTATAGAATGTTTGTACGAAGTCTCTTGCCTCTTGTCAACAGGACCAGAGAAATAACTGAGGAAGAAGAAAGCTACTTGGTGTGTTCCCTCCTGGGAAAACATTTTGCTCTGGGCACTGATCCCATATCTCTTTCTAACACTCCCCAGCTATAGAACTTGAGTGTGAAGTCTCTTGCATCTAGTCAACAGGACCAGAGAAATAACTTAGGAAGAAGATTGCTAATTGATGTGATCTATCCTGGGAAAACAGTTTGCTCTAGGCACTGATCACAGATCTCTTTCTGTCACTCCCAGTTATTGAATGTGTGTGTGAAGTGTCTTGCCTCCAGTCAACAGGAGCAAAGAAATAATTCAGGAATAAGAATGTTACTTGATGTGCTCGAATCTGGGAAAACAGTTTGCTCCAGGCACTGATCACACATCTCTTTCTAACACTCCCCAGATATAGAATGTGCATGAGAGGTCTCTTGCCCCCAGTAAACAGGACCAGAGAAATAACTTAGGAAGAAGATCACTTCTTAAGGTGCTCTCTCCTGGGAAAACTGGTTACATGGAACATTGATCACACATCTCTTTCTGTCACTCCCCAGCTATAGAATGTATGTGTGTCATGTATTTTGCTTCTTGTCAAGAGAACCATAGAAAAAACTGAGTAAGAAGAATGCTACAAAATCTGCCCTCTCCTGAGAAAACAGTATGCTCTGGGCACTGATTACACATCTCTTTCTGTCACTCCCTAGATTCAGAATGTGCGTGTGAAGACTCTTGGCTTTAGTCAATGGGACCAGAAAAATAACTGAGGAAGAAAATCACTACTTAGTGTGCTGTCTACTGTGAAAAATGGTGGAGTTTGGGCACAGATCACACATCTCTTTCTGTCATTCCCAAGCTATAACATGTGTGTATGTGAAGTCTCTTGCCTCAAGTCAACATGACCAGAGAAATAACTAAGGAAGAAGAACTCTGCTAAATCTCTTCTCTGCTAGGAAAATAGTTTGCTCTGGGTGCTGATCACACATCCCTTTCTGTCACTCCCCAGCTACAGAATGTGTGAGTGACGTCTCTTGCCTCTGGTCAACAGGACCAGGTAAATAGCTGAAGAAGATCAAGGCTACTTAATCTGCTCTCTCCTGGGAAAAAAGTGCTCTCAGGGCAGTGATAACACATCTCTTTCTGCCACTCCCCAGCTATAGAATATGTGAATGCAGTCTCTTGCAAAGATTCAGCAGGATCAGAGAAATAACTGAGGAAGAAGAAAGCTATTTGATGTGCTCTCTCTCCTGAGAAAGAAGTTTGTTGTGGGCACTGATCTCACATCTCTTTTCATCACTCCCCAGCTATAGAATGTGTGTGTGAAGTCTCTTGCCTCAAGTTAACAGGACAAGAGAAGTAACTGAGGAAGAAGATTGCTACTTGATATGCTATCTTCTGGGAAAACGGATTGCTTCGTACACTGATCACACATCTCTTTCTAACACTCCCGAGATATAAATTTGTGTGTGAAGTCTCTTGCATCTAGTCAACAGGACCAGAGAAATAAATCAGGAAGAAGATCGCTACTTGATGTGCTCTGTCCTGAGAGAACAGTTTGCTCTGTGCACGTAAAACACATATCTCTTTCTGTCATTCCCCAACTACAGAATGTGTGTATGAAGTCTCTAGCTTCCATGTCAACAGGACCAGAGATACAACTTAGGAAGATCGGTACTTAACCTGCTTTGGACGCTGATCACACATCACTTTCTGTCACTCCCCAGAGATGGAATGTGTGTATAAAGACTCTTCTCTCTTGTCAACAGGAACTGAGAAATGACTGAGGGAGAAGAAAGCAATTTGATGAGCTGGGAAAATAGTTTGCTCAGTACACTGATCACAGATCTCTTTTTGTGACTTTCCAGTTATAGAATGTTTGTATGAAGTCTCTTGCCTCTTGTCAACAGGACCAGAGAAATAACTGAGGAAGAAGAAAGCTACTTGATGTGTTCCCTCCTGGGAAAATATTTTGCTCTGGGCACTGATCCCACATCTCTTTCTAACACTCCCCAGCTATAGAATATGAGTGTAAAGTCTCTTGCATCTAGTCAACAGGACCAGAGAAATAACTTAGGAAGAAGATCGCTAATTGATGTGATCTATCCTGAGAAAACAGTTTGCTCTAGGTACTGATTGCAAATCTCTTTCTGACACTCCCCAGCTATAGAACTTGTGTGTGTGAAGTATCTTGCTTCAAGTCAACAGGACTGGGGAAGTAATTCAGGAAGAAGATCACTACTTGATGTGATTTATCCTGGGCAAAAAAATTGCTCTGAGCACTGATCACACATCTCTTTCTGTCAGCCCCCAGATCAAGAATGTGTGTGTGTGTGAGGTATCTTTCCTCCAGTCAACAGGACCAGAGAAATAACTGAGGAAGAAGATCACTTCTTGATGTGCTCTCTCCTGGGAAAACTTTTTACCCAGTACATTGATCACACATCTCTTTCTGTCACTGCCCAGATATAGAATGTATGTTTGTCATGGATCGTGCTTCTAATCAAGAGGTCCAGAGAAATAACAGAGGAAGAGGAATGCTACATAATCTGCCCTCTCCTGAGAAAACAGTATGCTCTGGCACTGATTACACATCTCTTTCTGTCACTGCTTAGCCTCCAAATGTGCGTGCAAAGACTCTTGTCAGTGGGACCAGAAAAATAACCGAGGAAGAAGATCGCTACTTGGTGTGCTCTCTAATGTGAAAGCAGTTGGGTTTGGGCACTGATCACACATCTCTTTCTGTCATTCCCTAGCTATGAAATGAGTGTGTGAAGTCTCTTGCCTAGAGTCAACATGACCAGAGAATTAACTAAGGAAGAAGAATGCTGCTAAATTTCTTCTGTGCTAGGAAAACAGTTTGCTCTGGGTGCTAATCACACATCCCTTTCGGTCACTCCCTTGCATCAGAATGAATGAATTACATCTTTTGCCTCTGGTCAACAGGACCAGATAAATATCTGAAAGAAGAACAAGGCTACTTGATGTGCTCTTTCCTGAAAAAACAGTGCTCTCTGGGCAGTGATAATACATATCTTTCTGTCATTCCCCAGCTTTAGAATGTGTGTGTGAAGTCTCTTGGCTCCATGCAACAGGACCTGAGAAATAACTGAGGAAGAATAATGCTGATTGATGTGCTCTGTCCTGAGAAAACAGTTTGCTCTGTGCACGTAACGCATATTTCTTTCTGCCACTCCCCAACTATAGAATGTGTTTGCATGAAGTCTCTAGCTTCTCTGTCAACAGGACCAGAGATAGAACTTAGGAAGACCACTACTTAATCTGCTTTGGGCACTGATCACACATCTCATTCTGTCACTCCCCAGAGATGGAATGTGTGTATAAAGACTCTTGCCTCTTGTCAACAGGACCTAAGAAATGACTGAGGGAGAAGAAAGCAATTTGATGTGCTGGGAAAACAGTTTGCTCAGTGCACCAATCACACATCTCTTTTTGTGACTTTCCAGCTATAGAATGTTTGTATGAAGTCTATTTCCTCTAGTCAATGGGACCAGAGAAATAATTGAGGAAGAATAAAGCTAATTGGTGTGCTCCCTCCTAGGAAAACATTTTGCTCCGGGCACTGACAACACATCTCTTTCTAACACTCCCCAGCTGTAGAATGTGTGTGTGAAGTCTCTTGCATCTAGTCAACATGACCAGACAAATAACTCAGGAAGAAGATTGCTAATTGATGTGATATATCCTGGGAAAGCAGTTTGCTCTAGGCACTGATCACAGATCTGTTTCTGTCACTCCCAGTTATTGAATCTGTGTGTGTGAAGTCTCTTGCCTCCAGTCAACAGCAGCAATGAAATAACTGATAAAGAAGAATGTTACTTGATGTGATCGATTCTGGGAAAACAGTTTGCTCCAGGCACTGACCACACATCTCTTTCTGACACTCCCCAGCTTTGGAACCTGTGTGTGTGAAGCCTATTGCTTCTGGTCAACAGACCCAAGGAAATAACTCAGGAAGAAGACTTCTACTTGATGTGATCTATCTTGGGCAAACAATTTGCTCTGGGAACTTATCACACATCTCTTTCTGTCATCCCCCAGATATAGAATGTGCGTGAGAGGTCTCTTCCCTCCAGTAAACAGGACCGGAGAAATAAATTAGGAAGAAGATCACTACTTAATGTGCTCTCTCCTCGGAAAACTGTTTACATAGGACATTGATCACACATCTCTTTTTGTCACTCTCCAGCTATAGAATGTATGTGTGTCATGTATCTTGCTTCTTATCAAGAGAACCAGAGAAAAAACTGAGTAAGAAGAACTCTTCATAATCTGCCGACTCCTGAGAAAACAGTATGCTCTGGGCACTGATTGCACACCTCATTCTGTCACTTCCTAGCCTCAGAATGTGTGAGTGAAGACTCTCAGCTTTAGTCAATTGGAGCAGAAAAATAACTGAGGAAGAAGATTCTTACTTGGTGTGCTGTCTCTTCTGAAAACAATTGAGTTTGGGCACTGATCACACATCTCTTTCTGTCATTCCCTAGCTATAAAATGAGTGTGTGAAGTCTTTTGCCTAAACTCAACATGACCAGAGAATTAACTAAGGAAGAAGAGCGCTGCTAAATCTCTTCTGTGCTAGGAAAACAGTTTGCTCTGGGTGTTGACCACACATCCCTTTCAGTCACTCCCCAGCTACAGAATGTGTAAATTACATCTCTTGCCTTTGGTCAACAGGACTAGATAAATAACTGAAAGAAGAACAAGGCTACTTGATGTGCTCTTTCCTGGGAAAACAGTGCTCTCTGGGTAGTGATAATACATCTCTTTCTGTCACTCCCCAGCTTTAGAATGTGTGTGTGAAGTCTCTAGCCTCCATTCAACAGGACCTGAGAAATAACTGAGGAAGAATAATGCTGCTTGATGTACTCTGTCCTGAGAAAACAGTTTTCTCTGTGCACGTAACACATATCTCTTTATGTCACTCCACAACTATAAAATTTGTGTGTATGAAGTCTCTAGCTTCTGTGTCAACAGGATCAGAGATAGAACTTAGGAAAAATGCTACTTAATCTGCTTTGGGCACTGATCACACATCTCATTCTGTCACTCCCCAGAGATGGAATGTGTGTATAAAGAATCTTGCCTCTTGTCAACAGGACCTGAGAAATGACTGAGGGAGAAGAAAGCAATTTGATGAGCTGGGAAAACAGTTTGCTCAGTACACTGATCACACATCTCTTTTTGTGACTTTCCAGCTATAGGATGTTTGTATGAAGTCTCTTGCCTCTTGTCAACAGGACCAGAGAAATAACTGAGGAAGAAGAAAGCTACTTGGTGTGTTAACCCTTGGGAAAAAATTTTGCTCTGGGCTCTGATCCCACATCTTTTTCTAACACACCCCAGATATAGAACATGTGTGTGAAGTCTCCTGCATCTAGTCAACAGGATCAGAGAAATAACTTAGGAAGAAGATTGCTAATTGATGTGACCTATCCTGGGAAAACAGTATGCTCTAGGCACTGATCACAGATCTCTTCCTATCACTCCCAGTTATTGAATGAGTGTGTGAAGTCTCTTGCCTCCAGTCAACAGGAGTAAAGAAATAACTCAGGAAGAATAATGTTATTTGATGCGCTTGATTCTGGGAAAACAGTTTGCTCCAGGCACTGATCACACATCTCTTTCTAACACTTCCCAGATATAGAATGTGCGTGAGAGGTATCTTGCCTCCAGTAAACAGGACCAGAGAAATAACTTAGGAAGAAGATCACTACTTAATGTGCTCTCTCCTGGGAAAACTGTTTACATAGAGCAAAGATCACACATCTCTTTATGTCACTCTCCAGCTATAGAATATATGTGTGTCATGTATCTTGCTTCTTGTCAAGAGAACCAGAGAAAAAGCTGAGTAAGAAGAAAGCTACATAATCTGCCCTCTCCTGAGAAAACAGTATGCTATGGGCACTGATTACACATCTAATTCTGTCACTCCCTAGACTCAGAAAGTGTGTGTGAAGACTCTCAGCTTTAGTCAATGGGACCAGAAAAATAACTGATGAAGAAGATCATTACTTGGTGTGCTGTCTTCTGTGAAAACGGTGGAGTTTTGGCACTGATCTTACATCTCTTTCTGTCATTGCCAAGCTATAAAATGAGTGTGTGAAGTCTCTTGCCTCAAGTCAACATGACTAGAGAAATAACAAAGGAAGAAGAACTCTGCTAAATCTCTTCTGTGCTAGGAAAACAGTTTGCTCTGGGTGCTGATCACACATCCCTTTCTGTCACTCCCCAGCTACAGAATGTGTGAGTGACGTCTCCTGCCTCCAGTCAACAGGACCAGGGAAATAGCTGAGGAAGATCAAGGCTACTTAATCTGCTCTCTCCTGGGACAAAAGTGCTCTCTGGGCAGTAATAACACATCTCTTTCTGCCACTCCCCAGCCTTAGAATATGTGAATGCAGTCTCTTGCAAAGATGCAGCAGGATCAGAGAAAAGACTGAGGAAGAAAACAGCTACTTGATGTGCTCTCTCCTGAGAAAGGAGTTTGTTGTGGGCATTGATCTCACATCTCTTTACATCACTCCGCAGCTATAGAACGTGTGTGTGAAGTCTTTTGCATCCAGTTAACAGGACAAGAGAATAAACTGAGGAAGAAGATTGCTACTTGATATGCTCTCTCCTGGGAAAATGGTTTTCTCCATGCACTGATCACACATCTCTTTCTAACACTCACCAGCTCTAGAATGTGTCTGTGAAGTCTCTTGCATCTAGTCAACAGGACCAGAGAAATAAATCAGGAAGAAGACCGCTACATGATGTGCTCTGTCCTGAGAGAACAGTTTGCTCTGTGCACCCAACATATATCTCTTTCCATCATTCCCCAACTATAGAATGTGTGTATGAAGTCTCTAGCTTCCATGTCAACAGGACCAGAGATACAATTTAGGAAGAACGCTACTTAATCTGCTTTGGACACTGATCACACATCTCTTTCTGTCACTCCCCATAGATGAAATGCGTGTATAAAGACTCTTGCCCATTGGCAATAGGTCCTGAGAAATGACTGATGTGCTGGGAAAACAGTTTCCTCAGTACACTGATCACACATCTCTTTTTGTGACTTTCCAGCTATAGAATCTTTGTATGAAGTCTCTTGCCTCTAGTCAACAGGACCAGAGAAATAACTGAGGAAGAAGAAAGCTACATGGTATGCTCCCACCTGGGAAAACATTTTGGTCTGGGCACTGATCACACATCTCTTTCTAACACTCCCCAGCTATAGAACATATGTGTGAAATCTCTTGCATCTAGTCACAGGACCAGAGAAATAACTCAGGAAGAAGATTGCTAATTGATGTGATCTATCCTGGGAAAACAGTTTGCTCTAGGCACTGATCACATATCTCTTTCTGTCACTCCCAGTTATTGAATGTGTGTGGGAAGTCTCTTGCCTACAGTAAACATGAGCAAAGAAATAACTCAGGAAGAAGAATGTTACTTGATGTGCTCTATTCTGGGAAAACAGTTTGCTCCAGGAACTGATCACACATCTCTTTCTGACACTCCCCAGCTATAGAATCTGTGTGTGCAAAGCCTATTTCTTCTAGTAACAGGCCCGGGGAAATAACTCAGGAAAAAGATCGCTACTTGATGTGATCTATCCTGAGCAAGCAATTTCATCTGGGCATTGATCACACATCTCTTTCTGTCACAACTCAGATATAGAATGTGTATGAGAGGTCTCTTGCCTCCAGTAAAGAGGACCAGAGAAATAACTGAGTAAGAAGATCACTACTTTATGTGCTCTCTCCCGGGAAAACCTTTTACCTAGAACATTGATCACACATCTCTTTCGGTCACTCTCCAGCTGTAAAATGTGTGTGTGTCATGTATCTTGCTTCTTGTCAAGAGAACCAGAGAAAAAACTGAGTAAGAAGAATGCTACATAATCTGCCCTCTCCTGAGAAAACATTATGCTCTGGGTGCAGATTACACATCTCTTTCTGTCACTCCCCAGCTACAGAACGTGTGAGTGATGTCTCTTGCCTCCGGTCAACAAGACCATTTCAATAGCTGAGGAAGATCAAGGCTATTTAATCTGCTCTCTCCTGGGAAAAAAGTGCTCTCTGGGCAGTGATAGCACATCTCTTTCTGCCACTCCCCAGCTATAGAATATGTGAATGCAGTCTCTTGCAAAGATTCAGCAGGATCAGAGAAATGACTGAGGAAGAAGAAAGCTACTTGATGTGCTCTCTCCTGAGAAAGAAGTTTGTTGTGGGCACTAATCTCACATCTCTTTTCATCACTCCCCAGCTATAGAATGTGTGTGTGAAGTCTCTTGCTTCCAGTTAACTGGACAAGAGAATTAACTGAGGAAGAAGATTGCTACTTGATATGCTCTCTCCTGGGAAAGCGGTTTGCTCCATACACTGACCACATATCTCTTTCTAACACTCCCCAGCTATAGAATGTGTGTGTTAAGTCTCTTGCATCTAGACAACAGGACCAGAGAAAACAGTTTGCTCTGCATACTGATTGCAAATCTCTTTCTGACACTCCACAGCTATAGAACTTGTGTGTGTGAAGTCTCTTGCTTCTAGTCAACAGGACTGGGGAAGTAACTCAGGAAGAAGATCACTACTTGATGTGATCTATCCTGGGCAAAAAATTTGCTCTGGGCACTGATCATACATCTCTTTCTGTCAGCCCCCAGATATAGAATGTGTGTGTGTGTGTGTGTGTGTGTGTGTGTGTGTGTGTGTGTGTGAGAGGTATCTTGCTGCAGTCAACAGGACCAGAGAAATATCTGAGGAAGAAGATCACTACTTGATGTGCTCTCTCCTAGGAAACCATTTACCCAGTACATTGATCACTCAACTCTTTCTGTCACTCCCCAGCTATAGAATGTATGTTTGTCAAGGATCGTGCCTCTAGTCCAGAGGTCCAGAGAAATAACTGAGGAAGAGGAACGCTACATAATCTGCCCTCTCCTGAGAAAACAGTATTCTCTGGTGCGGATTACACATCTCTTTCTTTCACTCCCTAGCCTCCAAATGTGCGTGCGAAGACTCTTGTCAATGGGACCAGAAAAATAACTGAAGAAGAAAATCGCTACCTGGTGTGCTGTCTAATGTGAAAGCAGTTGGGTTTGGGCACTGATCACACATCTCTTTCTGTCATTCCCTAGATATGAAAGGAGTGTGTGAAGTCTCTTGCCTAGAGTCAATATGACCAGATAATTAACTAAAGAAGAAGAACGCTGCTAAACATCTTCTGTGCTAGGAAAACAGTTTGCTCTGGGTGCTGATCACACATCCCTTTTGGTCACTGCTCATCTACAGAATGTGTGAATTACGTCTCTTGCTTCTGGTCAACAGGACCAGATAAATAACTGAGGAAGAACAAGGCTACTTGGTGTGCTCTTTCCTGGGAAAACGGTGCTCTCTGGGCATCTCTTTCTGTCATTCCCCAGCTTTAGAATGTGTGTGTGTGAAGTTTCTTGCCTCCATTCAACAGGACCTGAGAAATAACTGAGGAAGAATAATGTTGCTTGATGTGCTCTGTCCTGAGAAAACAGTTTGCTCTGTGCACGTAACACATATCTCTTTCTCTCACTCCACAACTATTGACTGTGTTTGTATGAAGTCTCTAGCTTCTATGTCAACAGGACCAGAGACAGAACTTAGGAAGACCGCTACTTAATCTGCTTTGGGCACTGATCATGCATCTCATTCTGTCACTCCACAGAGATGGAATGTGTGTATAAAGACTCTTGCCTCTTGTCAACAGGACCTGAGAATTGACTGAGGGAGAAGAAAGCAATTTGATGTGCTGGGAAAACAGTTTGCTCAGTACACTGATCACACATCTCTTTTTGTGACTTTCCAGCTATACAATGTTTGTATGAAGTCTCTTGCCTCTAGTCAACGGGACCAGAGAAATAACTGAGGAAGAAGAAAGCAACTTGGTGTGCTCCCTCCTGGGAAAACATTTTGCTCTGGGCAGTGATAACACAACTCTTTCTAACACTCCGAAGCTTTAGAAAGTGCATGTGAAGTCTCTTGCATCTAGTCAACAGGACCAGAGAAAAAACTCAGGAAGAAGATTGCTAATTGATGTGATCTATCCTTGGAAAACAGTTTGCTCTAGGCACTGATCACAGATCTCTTTCTATTACTCCCAGTTATAGAATGTGTATGAAGTCTTTTGCCTCCAGTCAACAGCAGCAAACAAATAACTGAGGAAGAAGAATGTTACTTGATGTGATCAATTCTGGGAAAACAGTTTGCTCCAGGCAGTGATCACACATCTCTTTCTGACACTCCCCAGCTTTGGAATCTGTGTGTGTGAAGCCTATTGCTTCTAGTCAACAGGCCTGGGAAATAACTCAGGAAGAAGACCGCTACTTGATGTGATCTATCCTGGGCAAACAATTTCCTCTGGGCACTGATCACACATCTCTTTCTGTCACCCCCCAGATACAGAATGTGCATGAAAGGTCTCTTGCCTCCAGTAAACAGGACCAGAGAAATATGTTAGGAAGAAGATCACTACTTAATGTGCTCTCTCCTGGGAAAACTGTTCACATAGAACATTGATCACACATCTCTTTCTTTCACTCCCCAGCTATAGAACATTTGTGTGTCATGTATCTTGCTTCTTGTCAAGAGAACCAGAGAAAAAACTGAGTAAGAAGAATGCTACTTAATCTGCCCACTTCTGAGAAAAACGATATGCTCTGTTTGCTGATTTCACATCTCTTTGTGTCACTCCCTAGCCTAATAATGTGAGTGTGAAGACTCTTATCTTTAGTCAATGGACCAGAAAAATAACTGAGGAAGAAGATCACTACTTGGTGTGCTCTTTCCTGGGAAAACATTTTGCTCTGGGCACTGATCATATATCTCTTTCTGTCATTCCATAACTATAAAATGAGTGTGTGAAGTCTCTTGCCTCAAGTCAACATGACCAGAGCAATAACTAAGGAAGAAGAACTCTGGCTAAATCTCTTCTTTTCTAGGAAAACAGTTTGCTCTAGGTGCTGATAACACATCTCTTTCTGTCACTCCCCAGCTACAGAATGTGTGAGTGATGTCTCTTGCCTCCAGTCAACAGGACCAGGAAAATAGCTGAGAAAGATCAAGGCTACTTAATCTGCTCTCTCCTGTGAAAAAAGTGTTCTCTGGGCAGTGATAACACAACTCTTTCTGCCACTCCCCAGCTATAGAATATGTGAATGCAGTCTCTTGCAAAGAATGAGCAGGATCAGAGTAATGACTGAGGAAGAAGAAAGCTACTTGATGTGCTCTCTCCTGAGAAAGAGGTTTGTTGTGGGCACTGATCTCACATCTGCTTTCATCACACCCCAGCTATAGAATGTGTGTGTGTGAAGTCTCTTTCCTCCAGTTAACAGGACAAGAGAATTAACTGAGGAAGAAGATTGCTACTTGATGTGCTCTCTCCTGGAAAAATGGTTTGCTCTGGGCACTGATAGCACATCTCTTTCTAACACTCCCCAGCTATAGAATGTGTGTGTGAAGTCTCTTGCATCTAGTCAACAGGACCAGAGAAATAACTCAGGAAGAAGATCGCTACTTAATGTGATCTATCCTGGGAAAACAGTTTGCTTTAGGCACTGATCGCAAATGTCTTTCTGACACTCCCTAGCTATAGAACTTGTGTGTGTGAAGTCTCTTGCTTCTAGTCAACAGGACTGGGGAAGTAACTCAGAAAGAGGATCACTACTTGATGTGATCTATCCTGGCAAACAATTTGCTCTGGTCACTGATCACACATCTCTTTCTGTCAGCCCCAGATATAGAATGTGTGTGTGAGTGTGTGTGTGTGTGTGTCTGTGTATATGTGTGTGAGGTATTGTGCCTGCAGTCAACTGGACCAGTGAAATAACGGAGGAAGAAGATCACTACTTGATGTGCTCTCTCCTGGGACAACTGTTTACCCAGTACATTGATCACACATCTCTTTCTGTCACTCCCCAGCTATAGAATGTATGTTTGTCATGGATCTTGCCTCTAGTCAAGAGGTCCAGAGAAATAACTGAGGAAGAGGAATATTACATAATCTGCCTTCTCCTGAGAAAACAGTATGCTCAGGGCACTGATTACACATCTCTTCCTGTCACTCCCTAGCATCCGAATGTGCATGCAAAGACTCTTGTCAATGGGACCAGAAAAATAACTGAGGAAGAAGATTGCTACTTGGTGTGCTCTCTAATGTGAAAGCAGTTGGGTTTGGGCACTGATCACACATCTCTTTCTGTCATTCCCTAGCTATAAGATGAGTGTGTCAACATGACCAGAGAATTAACTAAGGAAGAAGAATGCTACTAAATCTCTTCTGTGCTAGGAAAACAGTTTGCTCTGGATGCTGATCACACATTCCTTTCGGTCACTGCCAAGCTACAGAATATGTGAATTATGTCTCTTGCCTCTAGTCAACAGGACCAGATAAATAACTAAGGAAGAACACGGCTACTGGGTGTGCTCTTTCCAGGGAAAACAGTGCTCTCGGGGCAGTGATAATACATCTCTTTTTGTCAATCCCCAGCTTTAGAAAGTGTGTGTGAAGTGTCTTTCCTCCTTTCAACAGGATCTGAGAAGTAACGGAGGAAGAATAATGCTGCTTGATGTGCTCTGTCTTAAGAAAACAGTTTGCTCTGTGCACGTAACACATATCTATTTCTGTCACTCACCAACTATAGAATGTGTGTGCATGAAGTCCCTAGCTTCTATGTCAACAGGACCAGAGACAGAACTTAAGAAGAACTCTACTTAATCTTCTTTGGGTGCTGACCACACATCTCATTCTGTCACTCCCCAGAGATGGAATGAGTGTATAAAGACTCTTGCCTCTTGTCAACAGAACCTGAGAAATGACTGAGGGACAAGAAAGCTATTTGATGTTCTGGGAAAACAGTTTACTCAGTACACTGATCACACATCTCTTTTTGTGACTTTCCAGCTATACAATGTTTGTATGAAGTTACTTGCCTCTAGTCAATAGGACCAGAGAAATAACTGAGGAAGAAGAAAGCTACTTGGTGTGCACCCTCCTGGGAAAACATTTTGCTCTGGGCACTGATCACACATCTCTTTCTAACACTCCCCAGCTATAGAACATGTGTGTAAAGTCTCTTGCATCTAGTCAACAGGACCAGATAAATAACTCAGGAAGAAGATTGCTAATTGATGTGATCTATCCTGGGAAAATAGTTTGCTCTAGGCACTGATCACAGATCTCTTTCTGTCACTCACAGTTATTGAATGTGTGTGTGAAGTGTCTTGCCTCCAGTCAACAGGAGCAAAGAAATAATTCAGGAAGAAGAATGTTACTTGATGTGCTCTATTAATTTGCTCCAGGCACTGATCACACATCTCTTTCTGACAATTCCCAGCTATAGAACCTGTATGTGTGTAGCCTATTGCTTCTTGTCAACAATCCTTGGAAAATAACTCAGGAAGAAGATCGCTACTTGATGTGATCTATCCTGGGCAAACAATTTCCTCTGGGCACTGATCACACATCTCTTTCTGTCACCCCCCAGATATAGAATGTGTGTGAAATGTCTCTTGCCTCCAGTAAACAGGACCAGAGAAATAAGCAAGGAAGAAGATCAATACTTAATGTGCTCTCTCCTCTGAAAACTGTTTACCTACTACATTGATCACACATCTCTTTCTGTCACTCCTCTGCTGTAGAATGTATATGTGTCATGTATTTTGCTTCTAGTCAAGAGTAGCAGAGAAAAATCTGAGGAAGAAGAACGCTACATAATCTGCACTCTCCTGAGAAAACGATATGCTCTGTTTGCTGATTTCACATCTCTTTGTGTCACTCCCTAGCCTCAGAATGTGTGTGTGTGAAGACTCTTGGCATTAGTCAATGGGACCAGAAAAATAACTGAGGAGGAAGATCGCTTCTTGGTGTGCTGTCTCCTGTGAAAACAGTTGAGTTTGGGCACTAATCACACATCTCTTTCTGTTATTCCCTAGCTATAAAATGAGTGTGTGAAGTCACTTGCCTCAAGTCAACACGGCTAGAGAAATAACTAAGGAAGAAGAACTCTTGCTAAATCTCTTCTGTGCTAGGAAAACAGTTTGCTCTAGGTGCTGATCACACATCCCTTTCTTTCACAGCCCAGCTACACAATGTGTGAGTGACGTCTCTTCCTTCAGTCAACAGGAACTTGTAAATGGCTGAGGAAGATCATGGCTACTTAATCTGCTCTCTCTGGGGACAAAGTGATCTCTGGACAGTGATAACACATCTCTTTCTGCCACTCCCCTGCTATAGCATATGTGAATGCAGACTCTTGCAAAGATTCAGCAGGATCAGAGAAATGACTGAGGAAAAAGAAAGCTAATTGATGTGCTCTCTCCTGAGAAAGAAGTTTGTTGTGGTTACTGATATCACATCAGTTTACATCACACCCCAGCTATAGAATGTGTGTGTGAATTCTCTTTCCTCCAGTTAACAGGACAAGAGAATTAACTGAGGAAGAAGATTGCTTCTTGATGTGCTCTCTCCTGGGAAAATGGTTTCCTCTGGGCACTGATAGCACATCTCTTTCTAACACTCCCCAGCTATAGAATGTGTGCATGAAGTCTCTTGCATCTAGTCAACAGGCCAGAGAAATAACTCAGGAAGAAGATCACTACTTGATATGATCTATCCTGGGAAAACAGTTTGCTCTAGGCTCTGATCACAAATCTCTTTCTGACACTCCCCAGCTATAGAACTCATGTGCGTGAAGTCTCTTGCTTCCAGTCAACAGGACTGGGGAAGTAACTCAGGAAGAGGATCGCTACATGATATGATCTATCCTGGGCAAACAATTTGCTCTGGTCACTGATCACACATCTCTTTCTGTCAGCCCCCAGGTATAGAATATGTGTGTGTGTGTGCGTGTGTGTGAGGTATCATGCCTGCAGTCAACAGGACCAAAGAAATAACTGAGGAAGAAGATCACTACATGATGTGCTCTCTCCTGGAAAAACTGTTTACCCAATACATTGATCATACTTCTCTTTCTGTCACTCCCCAGCTGTATAATGTATGCTTGTCATGGATCGTTCCTCTAGTCAAGAGGTCCAGAGAAATAACTGAGGAAGAAGATTGCTGCTTGGTGTGCTCTGTAATGTAAAAGCAGTTGGGTTTGGGCACTGATCACACATCTCTTTCTGTCATTCCCTAGCTATAAGATGAGTGTCTGAGGTCTCTTGATTAAAGTCAACATGACCAGAGAATTAACTAAGGAGGAAGAATGCTACTAAATCTCTTCTGTGCTAGGAAAACAGTTTGCTCTGGGTGCTGATCACACATCTCTTTCTGTCACCCCCCAGATATAGAATGTGCGTGAGATGTCTCTTGCCTCCAGTAAACAGGACCAGAGAAATAAGCAAGGAAGAAGATCACTACTTAATGTGCTCTCTCCTCTGAAAACTGTTTACCTACTACATTGATCACACATCTCTTTCTGTCACTCCTCTGCTGTAGAATGTATATGTGTCATGTATTTTGCTTCTAGTCAAGAGTAGCAGAGAAAAATCTGAGGAAGAAGAACACTACATAATCTGCACTCTCCTGAGAAAACGATATGCTCTGTTTGCTGATTTCACATCTCTTTCTGTCACTTCCTAGCCTCAGAATGTACATGTGAAGACTCTTGACTTTAGTCAATGGGACCACAAAAATATCTGAGGAAGAAAATTGCTACTTGGTGAGCTGTCTCCTGTGAAAACGGTTCAGTTTGGGCACTGGTCACACAACTCTTTCTGTCATTCCTTAGGTATAAAATGAGTTTGTGAAGTCTCTTGCCTCAAGTCAACATGACCAGAGAAATAAATAAGGAAGAAGAACTCTGCTAAATCTCTTCTATGCTTGGAATATAGTTTGCTCTAAGTGCTGATCACACATCCCTTTCTGTCACTCCCCAACTACAGAAAGTGTGAGTGGTGTCTCTTGCCTCTGGTCAACAGGAACAGGTAAATAGCTGAGGAAGATCATGGCTACTTAATCTGCTGTCTCCTGGGAAAAAAGTGTTCTCTGGGCAGTGATAACACATCTCTTTCTGCCACTCCCCAGCTATAGAATATGTGAATGCAGTCTCTTGCAAAGATTCAGCAGGATCAGAGAAATGACTGAGGAAGAAGAAAGCTACTTGATGTGCTCTCTCCTTGGAAAGAAGTTTGTTGTGGACACTGATTTCTCATCTCTTTTCATCACTCCCCAGCTATAGAATGTGTGTGTCAAGTCTCTTGCCTTCAGTTAACAGGACAAGAGAATTAACTGAGGAAGAAGATTGCTACTTGATGTGCTGTCTCCTGGGAAAATGGTTTGCTCTGGGCACTGATCACACATCTCTTTCTAACACTCCCCAGCTATAGAATGTGTGTGCGAAGTCTCTTGCATCTAGTCAACAGGAACAGAGAAATATGTCAGAAAGAAGATCGCTACTTGATGTGATCTATCCTGGGAAAACAGTTTGCTCTAGGCACTGATCACAAATCTCTTTCTGACACTCCCCAGCTATAGAACTTGTGTGTGTGAAGTCTCTTGCTTCTAGTCAACAGGACTGGGGAAGTAACTCAGGTAGGAGATTGCTACTTGATGTGATCTATCCTGGGCAAACAATTTGCTCTGGGCACTGATCATACATCTCTTTCTGTCAGCCCCCAGATATAGAATGTGTGTGTGCGTGTGTGTGTGTGTGTGTGTGTGTGTGTGTGTGTGAGGTATCTTGCCTGCAGTCAACTGGACCAGAGAAATAACTGAGGAAGAAGGTCACTACTTGATGTGCTCTCTCCTGGGAAAACTGTTTACCCAGTACATTGATCACACATCTCTTTCTGTCACTCCCCTGCTACAGAATGTATGTTTGTCATGGATCATGCCTCTGGTCAAGAGGTCCAGAGAAATAACTGAGGAAGAGGAATGCTACATAATCTGCCCTCTCCTGAGAAAACAGTATGCTCTGGGTGCTGATTACACATCTCTTTCTGTCACTCTCTAGCCTCAGAATGTGCCTGCATAGACTCTTGTCAATGGGAGTAGAAAAATAACTGAGGAAGAAGATCGCTACTTGGTGTGCTCTGTAATGTGAAAGCAGTTGGGTTTGGGCACTGATCACACATCTCTTTCTGTCATTCCCTAGCTATTAAATGAGTGTGTGAAGTTTCTTGCCTAGAGTCAACATGACCAGATAAATAACTGAGGAAGAAGAACCCTACTTAATCTGCTCCCTCCAGGAAAACAGTTTGCTTTCACTGCTGATTACACATCTCTTTCTGTCAGTCCCCAGCTATAGAATTAGTGTGTGAAGTCTTTTGCCTCTAGTCAACAGTACCAGAAAAATAACCAAGGAAAAAGAAAGCTACTTGATGTGCTGTTTCATCTGAAATTTGATTGCTCTGGGCGAAGATCATCCATCTCTTTCTGTCACTCCCCAGCTTTAGATTGTGTGTGTGAATTCTCTTCCTCTAGTCAACTCGAACAGAGAAGAAACTGAGGAAGAAGAGTGCTACTTGCTGCGCTCTCTCTCCAGGGAAACTGGTTTGCACTGCATGCTGATCAGACAACTCTTTGTGTCACTGCCTAGCTATAGAATGTGTCTGGGAAGCCTCTTGCCTCCAGTCAACAGGACCACAGAAATAACTGAGGAAGGGGAATGCTTCTAAATCTGCTCTCTCCTTGGAAAACAGTTCACTCTAGGCACTGATCACACATCTCTTTCTGTCACTCCCCAGTTTTAGAATGCGTGTGTGAAGTCTCTTGCCTCCATTGAACAGGACCTGAGAAATAACTAAGGAAGAATAATGTTGCTTGATGTGCTTTGTCCTGAGAAAACAGTTTGTTCTGTGCATGTAACACATATCTCTTTCTGTCACTTCTCAACTATAGAATCACTTTTTGTGCATATTTATGTGCATATACCATGTATCTTTTTCTGTCACTCCCCAGCTATACAATGTGTGTGTATTAAGTCTCTAGCCTCTAGTCAACAGAACCAGAGATATAACTTATGAAAGAAGAACGCTACTTAATGTGTTCTGGGCACTGAACATACATCTCTTTCTGTCATTCCCCAGAGATAGAAATGTGTATGAAGACTCTTGCCTCTAGTCAACAGGACCAGAGAAATGACTGTGGGAGAAGAAAGCTACTTGATGTGCTCTCTCCTGGGAAAACAGTTTGCTCAGTACACTGATCACATATCTCTTTTTGTCACTTTCCAGCTATAGAATATGTGAACGAAGTCTCTTGCCTCTAGTCAACAGGACCAGAGAAGTGAATGAGAAAGAAGAAGTGAATGAGAAAGAAGAAAACTACTTGATGTGCTCTCTTCTGGGAAAACAGTTTGCTCAGGGCACTGATCACACATCTTTTTAGTCACTCCCCAGCTATCAAATGTGGGTATGAAGTCTGTTTCCTCCAGTCTACAGGACCAGAGAAATAACTAAGGAAGAAGATGACTACTTGATGTGCTCTCTCCTGGAAAAACAGTTTGCTCTGGGCACTGATCACACATCTCTTTCTGTCACTCCCCAGTTATAGTATGGGTGTGTGAAGTCTCTTGTCTCCAGTCAAAAGGACCAGAGAAATAATTGAGGAAGAAGAATGCTACTTAATCTGCTGGCACCTGGAAAAACAGTGTGTTTATCGCAAATCTCTTTCTGTCACTCACCAGCCTCAAAATGTGTGTGTGAAGTCTTTCAGCTTTAGTCAATTGGACCAGAGAAATAACTGAGGAAGAAGATCACTTCTTGACGTGCTCTCTCCTCTGAAACAGGTGGGTCTGGGCACTGATCACACATCTATTTCTGTCACTCCCTAGCTATAAAATGAGTGTATGAAGTATCTTGCCTCCAGTCAACATGACCAGAGAAATAACTAAGATAGAAGAATGCTGCTAAATCTGTTCTGTGCTAGGAAAACCGTTTTCTCTTGGTGTTGATCACACATCCTTTTCAGTCACTCCCCAGCTACAGAATCTGTGAGTGACGTCTCTTGCCTCCGGTCAACAGGACCAGGTAAATAGCTGAGGAAGATCAAGGCTACTTGATGTGCTCTGTCCTGGGAAAACAGTGCTCTCTGTGCTGATAACACATCCCTTTCTGCAACTCCCTAGCTATAGAATGTGTGAATGAAATCTCTTGCAAAGAGTCAACAGGATCAGAGAAATGACTGAAGAAAAAGGCTACTTGACGTGCTGTCTCCTGAGAAAACAATTTGTTCTGGACGCTGATCTCACATCTCTTTCCATCACTTCCCACATATAGAAAGTGTGTGCAAAGTCTCTTGCCTCCAGTTAACAGGACAGGAGAAATAACTGAGGAAGAAGATTGCTACTTGATGTACTCTCTCCTGGGAAAACAGTTTGTTCTGGGTACTGATCATACAACTCTTTCTGTCACTCCCCAGCTATAGTGTGTGTGTGTGTGTGTGTGTGTGTGTGTGTGTGTGTCTGTGTGTGTGAAGACTCTTGCCTCTAGTCAACAGGACCAGAGAAATAACAAAGGAAGATGATTGCTACTTGATGTGCTCTGTCTTGGCAAAACAGTTTGCTCTGGGCACCAATCACACATCTCTTTCTGTCTATCCCCAGCTTTAGAATGTGTGTGTGAAGTCCCTTGCCTCAAGTCAACTGGACCAGAGAAACAATTGAGGAAGAAGAATGAAACTTAATCTGCTCTCTTCTGTGAAAGCAGTGTGCTCTTGCTGTTGATCACAAACCTCTTTCCCACACTTCCCAGCTATTGAATGTGTGCATGATGTCTTGTGCCTCCAGTCAACAGGACCAGAGAAATAACTGAGGAAGAAGAACCCTACTTAATCATCTCTCTCCAGGAAAAATAGTTTGCTCTGGTTGCTGATCACACATCTCTTTCTGTCACTCCCCAGCAATAGAATAAATGTGTTTAAATTCTCTTTCCTTGAGTCAAAAGGACCACAGAAATAACTGAGAAAGAAAAACGTTAATTAATCTGCTCTCTCCTGGGAAAGCAGTATGCCCTGGACCAGAGAAATAACTCAGGCAGAAGATCGCTACTTGATGTGATCTATCCTGGTCAAAGAGTTTGCTCTGGACACTGATCACATATCTCTTTCTGTCACTCCCCAGCTATAGAATGAATGCATTTGAATTCTCTTGCCTTGAGTCAAAAGGACCAGACAAATAACTGAGAAAGAAGAATGTTAATTAATCTGCTCTCTCCTGGGAAAGCAGTATGCTCTGGGTGCCAATCACACATCTCTTTCTGTCAATCCTCAGCTATTGAAAGTGTGTGTAAAGGCTCTTGAATCCAGTCAAGATGACCAGAGAAATAACTGAGGAAGAAGAACACTACTTAATCTGCTCTCTCCTGGGAAAATGGTAATCTCTTGGTGCTGATCACACATCTTTTTCTGTCACTCCCCAGCTATAGAATGTGTGTATGAAGTCTCTTGCCTCTAGTCAACAGGACCAGAGAAATAATGGAGGAAGAAGAACGTTACTTAATCTGCCCTCTCCTGGGAAAACACTGTGCTCTGGTCGCTGACTACGCATCTCTTTCTGTCACTCCGCAGCTATAGAATGTGTGTGAGGAGCCTCTTGCCTGTCATCAACATGACCAGAGAAATGACTGAGGAAGAAGAAGAATGCTATTTGAAGTGTTCTCTCCAAGGAAAAAAGTTTGCTTTGGGCGCTGATCACACATCTCTTTCTGTTACTCTCCAGCCATAGAATGTGTGTGTGAAATCTCTTGCCTCCCGTGAACAGGACCCGAGAAATAACTGAGGCGGAAGAATGCCTCTTGGTCTACTGTCACCTGGAAAAACAGTGTGCTTATTGCACATCTCTTTCTGTCACTCCCCATCCTCAAAATGTGTGTGTGAAGTCTCTTGACTTTAGTCAATGGGACCAGAGAAATAAATGAGGAAGAAGATCGCTACTTGATGTGTTCTCTCCTGTGAAAACTGTTTGCTCTGGGCTCTGATCCCACATCTCTTTCTAACACTCCCCAGCTGTAGAATGTGTGTGTGTGAAATCTCTTGCCTCCAGTCAACAGAACCAGAGAAATAACTGAGGAAGAGGAACGCAACTTAATCTACTCTCTCCTGGAAAACAGTGTGATATCGATGCTGATCACACATCTCTTTCTGTCACTCCTCATCCATAGAATGTGTGTGTGAGGTCTCTTGCCACCAGTCAACAGGATCAGAGTAATAACTGAGGAAAAAGATCACTACTTCATGTGCTCCCTCCGGGAAAACAGTTTTCTCAGTGCACTGATGACACATCTCTTGCTGTCACTCCCCAGCTATAGAATGAGTGTGTTTGAAGTCTCTCAACAGGGCCAAAGAAATAACTGAGAAAGAAGAATGCTACTTAATCTGCTCTCTTCTTGGAAAAAAGTAAGCTCTTGGTGCTGATCACACATCTCTTTCTGTCACACTCCGGCTATATAATGTGTGTATGAAGCCTCTTGCTCTAGTATACAGGAACAGTGAAATGACTGAGGAAGAGGAAAGCTACTCTATGTGCTCTCTCCTGGGAAAAATGTTTGCTCTGGGTGCTGATTACACATCTGTTTCTGTCGCTCCCCACCTATAGAATGTATGAGAGAAATAACTGAGAAAGAAGAACACCATTTAATCAGCCCTCTCCTGAGAAAACAGTAAACTCTGGGTGCTAATCACACATCTCTTTCTTTCAATCCCCAGCAACAGAATGTGTGGGTAAAGGCTCTTAAATCCAGTAAAGAGGACCAGAGAAATAACTGAGGAAGAAGAACACTACTTAAGCTGCCGTCAACTGGGAAAATAGTAATCTTATGGCACTGATCACACATCTCTTTCTGTCACAACCCAGCCATAGAATAAGTGTGTGAAGTTTTGTGCCTCTAGTCAACAGGACCAGGGAACTAACTGAGGAAGAAGAATGCAACTTGATGTGCTCCTTCCTGGGAAAACAGTTTGCTCACGGCACTGATTACACATCTCTTCAGTCACTCCCCAGCTATAGAATGTGTGTGAGAAGCCAGTTTCCTCCAGTCTACAGGACCAGAGAAATAACTGAGGAAGAAGATCACTACTTGATGTAATCTATCCTGGGAAAACAGTTTGCTCTGGGCACTGATCACAAATCTCTTTCTGTCACTCCCCAGATATAGAATGTGTGTGTGAAGTCTCTTGCCTCCAGTCTACAGGAGCAGAGAAATAACTGAGGAAGAAGAATGTTACTTGAAGTGCGCATTTCTGGGAAGACAGTTTGCTCCAGGCACTGATCACACTTCTCTTTCTGACACTCCCCAGCTATAGAACGTGTATGTGAAGTCTTTTGCTTCTAGTCAACAGACCAGAGAAATAACTCAGGAAGTAGATCGTTACTTGATGTGATCTATCCTGGGCAAACAGTTTGCTCTAGGCACTGATCACAAATCTCTTCCTGTCACTCCCCAGTTATAGAATGTGTGTATGTAGTCTCTTGCCTCTAGTCAAATGACCAGAGAAATAACTCAAGAAGAAGATCGCTACTTGATGCAATCTAGTCTGGGAAAGCAGTTTGCTCTGGGAACTGTTCACAAATCTCTTTCTGTCACTTACCAGTTATAGAATGTGTGTGCGAAGTCTCTTGCCTCCAGTCAACAGGACCAGAGAAATAACTGAGAAGGAAGAACGTTACTTGATATGCTCAATTCTGGGAAAACAGTTTGCTCCAGGCACTGATCCCACATCTCTTTCTGACACTCCCCATTTATAGAATGTGTGTGTGAAGTTTCCTGCCTCTAGTCAACAGGAACAGAGAAATAACGGAGGAAGAAGAACATTACTTAATCATCCCTCTCCAGGAAAAACAGTGTGCTCTAGGCACTGATTATACATCTCTTTCTCTCACTTCCCAGCTATAGAATGTGTGGAAGAAGCATCTTGCCTGTAGTCAACATGACCAGAGAAATGACTGATGAAGAATAACACTTTTGATGAGGTCTCGCCAAGGAAAACAGTTTACTCTGGTCGCTGATAACACTTGTCTTTCTGTCACTCTCCAGCTATAGAATGTATGTGTGAAGTCTCTTGCCTCCCGTGAAGAGGACCAGAGAAATAACTGAGGAAGAGAAACACTACTTATTCTGCTGTTGCCTGGAAAAACAATGTGCTTATTGCACATCTCTTTCTGTCTCTCTCCAGCCTCAAAATGTGTGTGTGTGAAGTCTCTTGTCTTTAGTCAATGGGACCAGAGAAATGACTGAGGAAGAAGATTACTACTTGACATGCTCTCTCCTGTGAAAACAGTTGGGTCTGGGCACTGATCACATATCTCTTTCTGTCATTCACTAGCTGTAAAATGAGTGTTTGAAGTCTCTTGCCCGCAGTCAACATGACCAGAGAAATAACTGAGGAAGAAGATTGCTACTTGATGTGCTCTCTCTTGGGAAAACAGTTTGCTCTGGGCACCAATCACGCACCTCTTTCCCTAACTTCCCTGCTATTGAATGTGGCCATGATGTCTCTTGCCTGCAGTCAACAGTACCAGAGAAATAACTGAGGAAGAAGAACCCTACATAATTGGCTCTCTCCTGGAAATACAGTTTGCTCTGGGTGCTGATCACACATCTCTTTCAGTCACTGCTCAGCTATAGAATGTGTGTGTGAAGTCTCCTGCCTCCAGTCAACAGTAACAGAGAAATAATTGAGGAAGAAGATCACTACTTGATGTGTTCTCTCCTGGAAAACAGTGTGCTATCGGTGCTGATCACACATCTATTTCTGGCACTCAACATCTAGAATGTCTGTGTGAGGTCTCTTGCCACCAGTCAACAGGATCAGAGAAATAACTGAGGAAGAAGATCGCTACTTGATGTGCTCCCTCCTGGGAAAACAGTTTGCTCAGTGCACTGATCACACATCTCTTTCTGTCACTCTCCAGCTATAGAATGAATGTGTTTGAAGTCACTTGCCTCAAGTCAACAGGACCAGAGAAATAACTGAGAATAAAGAATGCTACTTTTATTTTCTCCCGAGTTTCATATCTCCTTAGCAACCTCCCCATCCCCTTGTCCCCTAAGCCCTTCTTACTATTGGACAACCTGATCTCCTCCTTCTTATGGGAAGGCAAAATGGCATGCTAGGGCTGAGCCAAATTATGGGCACATTGGACCAGGAGAGGTTTGGGACTCCCATGGTTCATTGGATATCACCTAGCCATTCATATGGCCCAGGCTACCACTTGGTTTGCTCCTTCCTTATCCCCCCTCCTCAATGGGTTTGTTTAGAAGCAACTCTCCTACCCAACATTTCACTTTTCTTTCTGCTCACCAACAAGAAGCCCACGGGAGACTTGCTTACTCCCATTATGACTGAAACTTGTGGGCCTGGTGATGGGCAATGGCCCTCACTGGTACTTCCAGTGGAGAATACCTCTCTCCAATCTCGTACGCCCCTTTGTGGAACAACCAGCTGATAACAGTGGATTGTAAACCTTTATACTGGCACCATTGGGCTACCAGGGGTATTTGGGTGGTGAGGGACCTCCTCCTCCTGGCAAGTAAGACATTTATGTCCTTTGAGCAATTACGAGACACCTATGGATTGAAACCACAGGATTTTTGAAGATACCTCCAAATATTAAGTGCAACTGCCTCCCATCTAGCGGCCTCAACCATTTCAGGTAAGTGGAGTTGGCTTGCTACCCTCCACGAGCCCAGAAAAGGCAGGGATTTGGTTGTAACTTTGTATAAGGTTATTAGGGATGCCCAGCCCGACACTTCTTTGGCTAGCTGAACAGTTTGGGAAGCTGAACTTCGATGTCCCCTTTCACTGCAGCAATGGACTGATTGTTTGAAAGCTGCCCACTTGTTGTATAAGGATGCCGAAAGTCAATTGATTCAGTTGAAAATTCTCCTCAGGTGGTACAAGACACCTGCAGTGCTTCATAAACTGAACATAATGAAACATGACAAATGCTGGAGGTGCAATACCTCCCCTGCCCATCGAATTCATATGCTGTGGACGTGTCCAGTACTTCAGGTGTTTTGGCTGCAGGTTTTAGAGGACTGTTCTAAGATTATCAGCAGACCCCTGTCGATTGGTAAACCCTCTCTGGTGCTGGGGGATGTCTTTATCCTGGACCCATTGCTTGCGTTAACTAAGGCTTGGGTGATGGTTGCAGTGATGGAGGCTAAGAGATCCATATTGATGAAGTGGAGGCTGTCTACCCCTCCCACGATCTCCCACTGGCAGGCAGCAATGGCTCAGCTGGACGCATTTGAAAGACTCTCCATGATCAAGAAGTGCCATCTCTTCAGATTTCACAAGAAATGAAATGCATATCTGCACTCACACATTTGTGCGGTCCCACCCCCCCCAAAACCAACCGCTATTCTGAACCATGGTACCTCCTCTTCCTTCCCCTATTTTCTCCTTTATCTTTACTCCCTTTCCAGACTGCTGTGGCCCAATATCTGTATAAATTGACTACTTACCCCACACTATCCACTCTATTGTCAGCCTACCTTTACTAGCTTTCTTTGTGTCTTAGGTCTCAGAAGTCTAACCTGAAGGGATTCAGGTAGACCAACTAATAAAAAGAGATATGAGGATTCTGACCTATGATCTTTATGACTGTCCTTTGAGCAGTTAGTTACTAGATATCCCCCTGGTTGAAAGAGGTATTAATCTAGAAAATGAGTGTTATGTTTGGATATGTAAAAAAGTAGTTCAAACAAAATGTAAGTTCATAACTATAAAAGTGGTGGGAGGCAATATGTAAATCTCTCCGAGCGGTTGCAGTTATGGAATGTTCCAAACATAGCTATGGTGTTCCTGTTTACTTGTACATTCAATGCTTGGGTGTCTTTACCTTGGCTGGTTGTACTTAGAAAAACTAATAAAATCTTATATGATAAAAAAAAAGAAAAATAAAAAAAAGAAGAACGCTACTTAATCTGCTCTCTCCTGTGAAAAAAGTCATCTCTGGGCACTGATCACACATCTCTTTCTGTCATACTCCAGCTATAGAATGTGCGTATGAAGTCTCTTGCTCTAGTGTACAGGAAAAGAGAAATGACTGAGGAAGAAGAATGCTACTCGATGTGCTCTCTCCTGGGAAAAATGTTTGCTCTGGGCACTGATGGCACATCTGTTTCTGTCACTCCCCACCTATCAAATGTGTGAGTGAAGTATATTGCCTCCAGTCAACAGGACCAGAGAAATAAATGATGAAGAAGATCGCTACTTGATGTGCTCTCTCCTTGGAAAACAGTTTCCTCAGTGCACTGATCACACATCTCTTTCTGCCACTCCCCAGCTATATATGAGTGTGTGAAGTCTCTTGCCTTAAATCAACAGTACCAGACAAATAACTGAGGAATAAGAACTTAATCTGCTCTCTCCTGGGAAAGCAGTGTGCTCTGGGTGTTGATCACACACCTCTTTCCCTCACTTCCCAGCTATTGAATGTGTGTATGAAGTCTCTTGCCTCCAGTCAATGGGACCAGATAAATAACTGAGGAAGAAAAACCCTACTTAATCTGCTCTCTCCTGGGGAAAGAGTGTGCTCTGGGTGTTGATCACGCATCTCTTTTTGTCACTGCTAGCTATAGAATATGTATGTGAAATCTATTGCATCCTGCCAGCAGTACCAGAGAAATAACTGAGGAAGATCGCTACTTGATGTGTTCTGTCCAGGGAAAATAGTTTGTTCTGAGATCTGATCCCACATCTCTTTCTGACACTCCCCAGCAATAGAATGTGTGTGTGTGTGTGTGTGTGTGTGTGTGTGTGTGTGTGTGAAGTCTCTTTCCTCCAGTCAACAGAACCAGAGAGATAACTGAGGAAGAATAATGCAACTTAATCTAGTCTCTCCTGGTTAAACCGTGTGCAATCGGTGCTGATCGCACATCTCTTTCTGTTGCTATCCATCTATAGAATGTGTGTGTGAGGCCTCTTGCCACCAGTCAACAGGATCAGAGAAATAACTAAGGAAGGAGATTGCTACTTAATATGCTCCCTCTAGGGGAAAAACTGTTTGCTCAGTGCACTGATCACATATCTCTTTCTGTCACTCCTAGCTATAGAATGAATGTGTTTGAATTCTCTTGCCTCTAATCAACAGGACCAGAGAAATAACTGACAAAGAAGAATGCTAATTATTCTGCTCTGTCCTGGGAAAAAGCAATGTTGTGGGCACTGATCACACATCTCTTTCTGTCACACTCTAGCTATAGAATGCGTGTATGAAGTCTGTTACTCTAGTGTACAGGAACAGAGAAATGACTGAAAAAGAAGAAAGCTACTCAATGTGCTCTCTCCCTGGAAAAATGTTTTTTCTGTGTACTGATAACACATCTGTTTCTGTCACTCCCCACCTATAGAACATGTGAGTGAAGTATCTTGCCTCCAGTCAACAGTACCAGAGAAATAACTCAGGAAGAAGATCGCTACTTGATGTGCTCTCTCCTTGGAAATCAGTTTCCTCATTGCACTCATCACACATCCATTTCTTTTTTTTTTATTCAGTAAATTTTAACAATTTCATATTACTGCACTTGGTGAAATAGTACAGAAACAATATCCAACAAACAACAACACCACCCCCCCGACCCCATTCCCCCCACATCCTCCCCACCCTTGCAGCGATCAGTTAATCTTTCAAAACAAATGTTTCAGACTTATTATAACATATAAGAAGGGAAACTAAACTTTAAACTAGTCTAGGGAGCTTGAGGATGTGGGGTACCCTATTCCAGGTATAAAGCATATAATTGACCCCACCTTTTATCAAAAGCTACTGGATTCTTGCATATTTCTGGCAATCATTCTTTCTGCCCTAAGGTAAAAGGACATCTCGTGCAGCCATTCAGTATATGTTATAATGGTTTGGTCTAGCCAGTGTTTAAGAACTAGCTTTTTAACTGCCATTGATATTAATGTAATATGGAATTTTCTTTCTTTAACCAATATCAGGGATAGGTCCCCTATTATACAAACCATAGGAGTAAAATAAGATTCTAATCCTAGTAAAGGGTTAATTTGGGATTTGATTTTTAACCACAGCGAAGAGACTTTTGTGCAGGACCAGAAACTATGTAAAATTGTCACTTCCTTTTGACCGCATCTGACACATATAGCAGATTGGGTCCGGCCTATTTTGGCCAGCTTGCAAGGAGTATAGTACATATTGTTTAATATTTGAAACTGAGTGATCCTTAGCCTGTCTTGTGTAATATATATATATGCATATCTCTCCAAATGTTGGACCAGTTAAAGTTCTGGTTAATAAGCGAGTCCCATACCAGTGAACCTGACAGCGTAGTTGGATAAAAAATATCCATTAGAGTGCTATATATTAATGAGATACCATGTGGTCACCCAGCTAAGCTTTTAATTTGTTCAACTATGTTGTTTAATCTGGAGGGTATATATGTTTCTCCGATTTTCTGTCGGAGCAAATGTCTTAGCTGATAAATCTTGAGGATAGTACTGGGGGGAACATGGAGCTTGTTTAATATGCCAGTTGGTGACAGAAGGGCATTCGCCTGGTAAAAGTCACCGACTTGCATACCTTTTAATTGGGGGATCCAGTTTGGCATGATAGGCGATTCGCCAATTCTAAAATTGGGGTTACCGATATTCTCTTGCATTGTATCCTTACTAGGACAAATATGTAAGAAGGCACATATCTGGGCAAAGATTCTAACAGCTACGCCTATCACTGAATGCTTAATTTCATCTGGAAGTACACGAAGAGGTGTAAATAATGAGGACAGCGGTGAGACCCCGGCTATGGCAAAAGTATCCATCTCAATTTGTAGCCAGATAGGAACGTAAGGATCTACACCACTGGTACATGGAAGTGACATCCACTTCCCCATTTTATCTAGATGACTAGCCCAGTGATAGTATAGTAAGTTGGGAAGCTTGAGACCTCCTTTATTCTTGGGAAGAGTAAGTTTACTGTAAGCCCTTCTAGGGTTCTTGTTTAGCCAAAGGAAGTCTGATATAAGGGCCTGTATCCTCTGAAAAAAGGAGATGGGCAACCATATGTTGCTCATATTTAACAGAAAGAACACCCTAGGAAGAATGTTCATTTTGATAAGGTTAATTATTCCCCACAATGAGATAGGCAACAATTTCCATCTAGTGAGGTCATGTTGAATGTTCTGAACCAGGTCCTCTAAGTTTAACTTTTTGTGTTTTATAGGATCCAACGTTAAATGTATACCTAGATATTTCAACGATGATGCAGACCATTGCATTCCAAATTGATGGAAATCTTGCCGGAATGTATGGTGGTTAAGGGGAAAAAATTTCAGTTTTATTACGGTTCAGCTTATAATTGGAGTATTTGCTAAACTCACTTATGATTGTTAGTACCTCTTCCAATGAAGTTACTGGGTCTGCTAGGTGGAGCAGGATGTCATCTGTGTATACAGATAACTTTAGATTATTTGTGCCTACCAGGATTCCGTGCACCCTGCTGGAGGAGTTAATTCTCCTTAACAAGGGCTCCAAATATAAATTAAATAGTAATGGTGAAAGGGGGCATCCCTGCCGAGTACCCAAAAAAAGAAGGAATCCCGCAGAAAAAACTTTATTGCAGAAAATCTTCACCATAGGGGTGGAGTAAATCTTTTGAATCCATTGAATGAAAGCTACTGGTATGCTCATATATTTCAATGTTGACCACAGAAAGCTCCAATCCACCCTGTTGAATGCTTTTTCTGCATCTAAAGATATTAGTGCCATTGGATTTGGGGTGGACTGGGCCATGTGGAATATATGATTTAGTTTACGGAAGTGATCTGTTGCTGACCTCCCAGGGACAAATCCTACCTGCTCAGGACTAAGTAGGGTACGCCATGTTCTTTGAATCCTATTCGCCAGTATTTTAGTAAGGATTTTAAGGTCACAATTCAGTAGTGAAATGGGACGATAACTAGAGGGACATTCTGGTGGCTTACCCGGTTTTAGAAGCAAAATAATAGTCGCTTCTAATATGGAAAGGTCTAAGGTCTCATTGGTAAGAATATAGTGGTAAACTTTAAGTAGTATGGGGGACAACTCTTTTTCAAACACTTCAAAGAAATTTGAGGGGAAGCCATCTGGACCTGGGGCTTTGTCCAAAACCAAGGCCTTTATGGCCGTTGTTATCTCTGGTAAGGTAATAGGGGCTGTTAATATGGCCTGATCCTCCTCTTGCAACCTGGGCAGTAGAGCTCGAGCCAGGTAAGCCTCGGTATTATCGGTTGACGGGGGTGTGGACCATGAACTATAAAGGTTCGCGTAGAATGTCTCAAATACGGAGACTATATCCCTGGGATGAGTTTTTAAGGTACCGTCCACATCCCAAATTGCTTGAATAGTCCTTGAGCTCTCTAATTGTTTTATATGAAGCACTAAGAGCTTTCCGACTTTTCCCCCTTGATCAATGTAATTTGCTTTCGTTCTGAGAATAGCAAACTTGGCTGTCTCTTTGAGGAGATCCGAGTATGCGTTTTTCAGAGACAAAAGGTTCAAGACAGCCCCTTGCACAGAGGTTGAGGCTGGATCTTGTTCCAGTGTCCTGATTTGTTCCAGTATTTTCCAGGCTTGCTCCTCTCTGGTCCTTTTCCGTTTTGTGGCCAACCTGATGAGTTCACCCCATATGCAGCATTTTAGTGCACACCAAATTTGATCCATCCTAGGGATGGAGTTCATATTGGTTTCGATGAACTGCTCGATTAATGTGCAAATTTTGTTTACTATGAAACTGTCCTTCAGTAACTGTGTGTTGAGTTTCCAGCGAGAGTCTCTTTGTTGCTCCGATGTTAGAGAAATTTGAAGCCAGACCACCGCATGGTCTGAAATTACTATCGGCTCGATCCCTACATCTAGGGTCCCTGACAGCAAGGCTGAACTTATCAGAAAAAAGTCCAACCTGGAGTGAAATGAAAACACTCATGCAGTCGGGTTTAAAATCCTCCAAGGATCACAGAGCCCAAGGAGGTCTATCATTTCATTAAGCACTTTCTGGGCTGGAATCCCAGCCTTCTGGGTCAGGTTAGATTTATCTAACAGTGAGGATTGAGTTAAGTTCCAGTCTCCTCCCAGTATTATTGGGGTTGGGATAAAAGTAGACAACTTATCTACTAATCCCATTAGAAAGTCCGTGTCACCTCCTACTGGCCCATAAATACTCCCTATAATTACTGGACTGTTTGCCATTAAACCAGTGACTATGACGTATTTGCCCTGTGGATCCTGAATAATATTTTCTTATTGAAATGGGACCCCTTTCCTGATAAGTATCCCTACTCCACCTCTACTAGTGGAACTTCCCGCAGTAAAGACCTGCTGTATACCTTGTGTTTTGAAACAGCCAGCTTCAGATGCCAGGAGATGCGTCTCCTGCAAAAATATTATATTATCTTGCAATAAAGCAATATGTTTAAGGATAGCAATCCTTTTGGTCTGGTCACGAGCACCCCTAATGTTCCATGAAACTATTTTAACTACCGTATCCAGCATTAACAATAACTATTAGTAGATTCCTATTTCTATTGTCCTTCTCAGCCCTGATCACTCCAACCCCACCCCCACCCTCCCCATCTTCATAGTGAACCTCCCACTGTCTCCCATCTACCACCCAAGCAAAGCACAAACTATGTATAGGAATTTCCTTTACTATAAGAAAAGTCAATTTCCCCAAGGCCTCTTTGGTGCATACCCATTTGGTTAACAGTAAGTTTACTAAATCCCCCCTTACTCTTTGTCTGCCCTATTAATTTCCATGATATTAAATTAGTGAGCCCAAAGAGGCAAACCCCCCCATTACTTAGGTTGTGACACAGCGTACCCATCAGCGCATTGATGCCGCTTCACCTCGCCTATGTTAGTGCCTATTATTTAATTCCAGAAGTCTGAAATATCATCTGTATGCAAAAGAAAAAGAAAAGGCACCTTGTCCCCCCTCTCTTCTACTAAGTCACTAATTCAGTTAATCTGATTAACAACGTTAAAGCTTCCCAAAATTTAAGTTGAGCAACATAATATTGAAGACATCTCCAATCTAAATGGAGAAAAAGAAAAGAGAGAAAAAGAAAAAACAGAAAAACCTATTGTTTCTAGGTTAACTTTAACTGCTACTAGTACATCTGAGTCCTTGTTTCTTGTGGGAAGCTTTTGCATTGTGCCATGCATCATTAATGTCCTCCCTTAGGAACCTATGCATCCCCTTCCAGTTCCATTTTTGTGCTAAGAGAACCCATCTCGAATGCTTGCAGAGGCCCACAGGCCAAATTGCGATCCTCAGGACAGGCCAACGTCCATGCCACCTCCATCTCGCAGCTCAGAAGCCATCATCATGTAGTCCCTTCCACCCCATGACCAAATCAATGATCAGGTACACAAAACAGTATCCCATTTATTCATTCACGATATCATTCGACTGTTGGTTATTAAACAAGACTGTATTCAATTGTAGCTCTCCTTTTCACAGTTACCGAACTGTCAGTAATTTCAGCTTTTGTTAAACAACTTGGGAAGCTTGACAGACAGGTCATCCATTGCCTTAATGGGGTTTTCGTATGCAGACCAGGTGTCTGCAATCCTGACTAAGAGGCGAGAGGGGTACTGCATTTTGAAGCGAATATCCGCCGCGGTTAACTTTTTCACTATTTGGTGATAGGCAGCGCTTTTCTGTCTTATTTCATAAGGCAGATCCTGTGATATACGGATTTTCGTTCCTTCCCATAAGATGTCTTGTACTTCATGTGCCTTATTTAAAACATGCTGTTTTTCAACGAAGCTAAGGAACTTAACAATTAGTGGCCTGGGGGGCTTCCCGGTGATGGTCGAGGTTGCAAAGCGCGATGTGCCCTTTCTATTTGGTAGGAGGCCCCCATCGGTGATGGTCCCGCGATTTTGGAGAGAAATTTTTGCATGAAGGTCTGGATGTGCTGCCCTTCCTTCGCTTCAGGCAGGCCGATGATTAGAATGTTTTTCCTGTGGCTTTGTCCCTCTAGATCCTCTGTTTTTAACTGTAGTTTCTGGATTTGCTGCCGCAGTAGCGCTATCTCCGGTTCCGATTTTTCCTTCCACCTTTCTATGGAAACAATTCAGGCTTCGGAGTCGGTGACCCTCCTAAACAAATCTGAAAATTCTCCCTGCAAGGATTTTAACTCGGTTGCGATTTCTGTCAGTGTTTCTCTGAAAGGCTGTAACTCTTGCAGAAAATGATCCTCTGTCAGTGGGATCGAAGTTGTAGACTGTGAAACTTTTTTTTTGGAGCTGCCAGTTTGTGCTTTAGATTTCTTAGGGTTTTTTCAGGCGACGTTGGTGGAGTATGGCGCATTGTAGCAGAGCGCATTTCTGACTCCATTGTATCACCAAATTGCTGATCGCTGTCTGAATCCGATCTATTAGATATTGCTGGACTAGCCAGAAAACAGGAGAGGTTTTGAAAACTCCTTGGTAAATTATTAATATTGGAAAACTGTTAAGTGAAGGCAGGAGCTCGGCACCACAGCTGCTTTCAGGGTGCTTGCATCACGTGACCCCCCCACACACATCCATTTCTGTCACTCCCAGCTATAGAATGAGTGCGTTTGAATTCTCTTGCCTCGAGTCAAAAGGACCAGAGAAATAACTGAGAAAAAAGAATGCTTCTTAATCTGCTCTCTCCTGGGAAAACAGAGTGCTCTGGGTGCTGATCTCACATCTCTTTCTCTCTTTCTCTCTCCCGCCAGCTATGGAATGTGTGTGTGAAGTCTCTTGCCTCCAGTCAACAGCACCATAGAAATAACTGAGGAAGAAGAATGCTTCTTAATTTGCTCTCTCCTGGGAAACCAGAGTGCTCTGGGTGCTGATCACATAATTCCTTCTGTCACCCCCTGTTATAGAATGTGTGTGAAGTCTCTTGCCTGCAGCCAACAGCACCAGAGAAATAACTAACAAAGAAGAATGCTACTTAATCTGCTCTCTTCTGGGAAAACAGTTTGCTCTTGGGGTTGATCACACATCTCTTACTGTCACTCCCCAGCTAAGCAATGTGTTTGTGAAATCTCTTGCTTCCAGTCAACAGGACCAGAGAAATAACTGAGGAAGAAGAATGCTTCTTAATCTGCTCTCTCCTGGGAAAACAGAGTGCTCTGGGTGCTGATCTCACATCTATTTCTGTCACTCCCCAGCTATAGAATATATGTGTGAAGTCTCTTGAATCCAGCCAGCTGGACCAGGGATATAACTGAGCAAGAAGAAATCTACTTGATCTGCTCGCTCCTGTCAAAACGGTGTGCTCTGGGCACTGATCACACATTTCTTTCTGTCACTCCTTAGCTATAGAATGTGTGTATGAAGTCTTTTGCATCCAGTTAACAGGGCCAGAGAAACAAGTGAGGAAGAAGAATGCTACTTGATGTGCTCTCTCCAGGAAAACAGTGTGTTCTGGGCACTGATAACACATCTCCTTCTGTCTCTCTCTATATCTATAGAATGTGTATGTGAAGTCTCTTGCCCCTAGTGAACAGGATGAGATGAATACCTAATGAAAAAGAAAGCTACTTGTTGTGCTCTCTCCTGGGAAAACAGTTTGCTCATGGCGCTGATCACACATATCTTTCTGTCACTGCTCAGCTATAGAATGTGTGTGTGAAGTCTCTTGCCCTTAGTCAACTGGACTTGAGAAATAGCTGAAGTAGAAGAATTCTACATGATGTGCTCTGTACTGGGAAAACAGTGTGCTCTGGGCACAGATCACATATCTATTTCTGTCACTCCCCATCTACAAAATTTGTGTGTGAAGTCCCTTGCCTCCAGTCAACAGCACCAGAGAAATAACTGGTAGAAGAATGATACTGGATGTGCTCTCTCCTGAAAAAAACAGTGTGCTCTGGGCGTTGATCATAACTCTTTCTGTCACTTACCAGCTATGCAATGTGTGTGTGTGAAGTCTCTTGCTTCCAGTCCACAGGACAAGAGAAATAACTGAGGAAGAAGAACCCTACTTAATCTGCTCTCTCATGTGAAAACAGTTTGCTTTTGGCATTGATCACACACCTCTTTCTGTCACGCACCAGCCATTGAATGTATGTGTGAAGTACCTTGCCTCTAGTCAACAGTACCAGAGAAATAACTGAGAAAGATGAACGCTACTTGATGTCCTCTCCCCTGGAAAAATTGTACGCACTGGGCACTGATCACACTTATCTGTTTCTGACACTCAAAAGCTATAGAATGTGTATTTGTGTGAAGTCTCTTGCCTCCAGTCAATCAGACCAGAGAAATAAATGAGGAAGAAGAATGCTACTTAATCTGCTCTCTCCTGGGAAAACAATGTGCTCTGGACATTGATCACAATCTCTTTCTGTTACTCCCTAGCTACAGAATATGTGTGTGAACCCTCTTGTCTCCACTCAACAGGACCTGAGAAATAAATGAGAAAGGAGAATGCTACCTAATCTGCTCTCTCTCTCTCTTGGGAAAAAAATGGGCTTTGGTCACTGATCAAACATCCCTTTCTATTGCTCCCTATCTATGCAATGTGTGTGTCAAGCTTCTTGCCTACACTCAACTAGACCAGAGAAATAATGTTACTTGATGGGCTCTCTCCTGAAAAAACAGTGAGCACTGGGTATTGATCACACATCTCTTTCAGTCACTCCCCATCTATAGAATGTGTGTGTGAAGTCCCTTGCCTCCAGTCAATGGCACCAGAGAAATAACTGTGGTAGAAGAAAGATACTGGATGTGCTCTCTCCTGAAAAAACAGTGTGCTCTGGGCACTGATCACACAACTCTTTCTGTCACTCCCCAGCTATGCAATGTGTGTGAAGTATCTTGCCTCCAGTCCTCAGGACCAGAGAAATAACTGAGGAAGAAGAACACTACTTAACCTTCTCTCTCCTGGAAAAACAGTTTTCTCTTGAGTGTGTTCACACATCTCTTTCTGTCACTCACCAGCTATGCAATGTATGTGTGATGTCTCTTGCTTCCAGTCAAAATGACCAGAGAAATAACCGAGGAGGAAGAATAGTTAGTTAGTTAGTTAGTTAGTTAAAACCTTTATTTTTAAACAGGAGTTAGATGGAAATATCACATCATCAGGACAGAGTCCTATTTTCAAGATGGTCCTGTAAAATACAATGTACTTCTAAACATATAAATCTAATACTACAACAAAGACACTACTTTACAGGATAACATGAATCAATCATTCACAATATAATACATCAAGCATCTAAAAACTCATCTATAACAATCACAATGAACTTTTAGTTCAAGTCTCATACTTATTAAAAGTGCTTTCAAATCATTAATTTGGTTACAATATACAGGTTTCAAAGCCCACCATAATTTATTAACAATAACCGGAAATCTTAAGTTACTGTATGAATTTATGATCTTTGGAAATACAAAACCCCTTGAATTAATATCTCTCAAATTATATACATGTCTTTTTATTTCCAATTTATCATAAAGGCCCTCAGGTTGTTGAAATTTTATTACTTTAAAAATTTGAATAGACCAAGAAATCTGACGTTTACTGTCCTGTGTAAGCCAACCTAATCACTAAGCACATCACAGTGATGTGCTTTATAATCTTTTTGTATTATGAATCTAGTCATCTTATAAAATAAATGATCAACTTTCAATAACAATCTCTTAGCTGCTAAACCATATATATGATTTCCATATTCCAGAACTGGGAGAAGAAATTGATTTATGACCTGTTCCCTCATTAATCTGTTCATACAGAAACCAGATCGCCTAAATGCTCTCAACCTTTTGTTCACCTTCATTATGATTTCTGATATATGATATTCAAATTTCAAAGATGAATCTATTCAAACCCCCAAATATTTATACTCTAACCTGTTCTAACGTTTCATTATTTAATGTTTTTATATTAACAATTTCTTTACAAATATTAAAAGGAGTTTGCTTTCTTCCAAAGACCATAAGCTTAGTTTTTTTACTGTTAAGTATTAAGCCAGATTCAGTTAATCATTTAGATAAACCTGTAAAATCTTTCTGAAGATTCATTTCCATTTCTCCATATGTATATCCACTAGCAATCAATAAAGTATCATCCACATAAAGATTTATGTTAGAATGTTTTACACAATCCACAACATTATTAATATAAATCAAAAACAATATTGGCCCCAAGATGGAGCCCTGAGGTACTCCTTTTTGTACATTTAACTTATTAGATAACACACCGTTTATACAAACCTGTTCTGTTCTATTTGAGAGATAAGACTTAAACCAATTTGCTGTCTCCCCAACTACACCAATTTCAGCCATACATTTAACCAAAAGCCCATGGTTGACTGTATCGAAAGCTTTGGATAAATTTGGAATGCTTCTTAATCTGCTCTCTCCTGGCAAAACATTGTCCTCTGGGTGCAGATCACACATCTCTTTCTGTCACTTCCATCTGTACAATGTGCATGTGAAGTCCCTTTCTTCCAGCACCAAAGAAATTAATGCGGAAGAAGAATTATACTTCATGTGTTGTCCCCTAAAAAAAGTGTGCTCTGGGCACTGATCACACATCTCTTCCTGTCACTCCCCTTCTATAGAATGTGTGTGACATCCCTTGCCTCCAGTCAACAGGACCAGAGAAATAACTGTGGAAGAAGAATGCTACTTAATGTGCTCTCTCCTGAAAAAAAGCAATGTTCAATGGGCCCTGATCACACATCTCTGTCAGTCCCCAGATATGGAGCATGTGTGTGAAGCCTCTTACCTCCAGTCAAAACTACCAGAGAAATAACTGAGGAAGAAGAATGCTACTTAATCTGCTCTCTACTGTGAAAACAGCTTTTGGCACTGATCACACATATCTTTCTGTCACTCCCAAGCCATTGAATGTGTGTGTGAAGTCACTTGCCTCTAGTCAACAGGAGCAGAGAAATAACCGAGGAAGATGAATGCTAATTGATGTCCTCTTTCCTGGAAAATAGTGTGAGCTAGGCGCTGATCACATATCTCTTTCTGTCAGCTACAGAATGTGTGTGTATGTGAAGCCTCTTGCCTCCAGTCAACCGGACCAGAGAAATAAATGAGGAAGAAGAATGTTACTTAATCTGCTCTCTCCTGGGAAAGCAATGTGCTCTGAGTCAGTATAAAAATCTCTTTCTGTCACTGCCCAGCTATAGAATATATGTGTGAAGTCTCTTCCCTCCTATCAACAGGACCAGAGAAATAAATGAGGAAGAAAAATGCTACTTAATCTGCTCTTTCTTGGGAAAACAGTGGGCTCAGGGCACTGATCACATATATCTTTCTGTCACTCAACATCTATAGTGTCTGTGAGTGAAGCCTCTTGCCTCCAGGCAACAGCACTATAGAAAAAACTGTTGAAGAAGAATGATACTTGATGTCCTCTTCCTGAAAGAACAGTGTGCTCTGGGTGCTGATCACACATCTCTTTCTGTCACTTCCCAGCTATGGAATGTGTGAGTGAAATCTCTTGCCTCCAGACAACAGGACCAGAGAAATAAAGGAGGAGGAAGAAGAACACTGCTTAAGCTGCTCTCTCCAGTGAAAACTGTTTATTCTTGGCACTGATCATACATCTCTTTCTGTCACTCACCAGCCATTGAATGTATGTATGAAGTCCCTAGCCTCTAGTCAACAGAACCATAGAAATAACAGAGGAAGAAGAATGCTATTTGATGTGATCTCTCCAGTGAAAACAGTGTGCACTGGGTGCTGATCACACATCTCTTTCTGTCACTCCTTAGCATTAGAATACATGTGTGATGTCTTTTGCCTCCAGTTAACAGGACCAGAGAAACAACTGAGGAAGAAGAGTGCTACTTGATGTGCTTTCTCCAGGAAAAACAGTGTGCTCTGGGCACTGATCACACATCTCTTCCTGTCTCTCTCCAGCTACAGAATATGTGTGTGTGCAGTATCTTACCCCTAGTCAACAGGACAAGAGAAATACCTAATGAAAATGAAAGCTAAATGGTGTGCTCTCTCCTGGGAAAACAGTTTGCCCTAGGTGCTGATCACACATCTCCTTCTGTCACTCCTCAGCTATAGAATATGTGTGTGAAGCCTCTTGTCCTTAGTCAATTGCACTAGAGAAATAACTAAGGAAGAAGAATGCTACTTAGTCTGCTCTCTCTTGGGAAAACAGTGTGCTCTGAGTGCAGATCGCACATCTCTTTCTGTCACTCCCCATCTATAGAATGTGTGTGTGAAGTCCCTTGCCTCCAGTCAACAGGACCAGATAAAAAAATGAGGAAGAAGAATACTTCTAAATCTGCTTTCTCCTGGGAAAATAGCATGCTCTGGGTGCAGATCGCAAATCTCTTTCTGTCCCTCCCCATCTATAGAATGTGTGTGTGAAGTCCCTTGCCTCCAGTCATCAGCACCAGAGAAAAATACTGAGGAAGAAGAATACTTGATGTATTCTTCCTGAGAAAACAGTGTGCTCTGGGTGATGATCACACATCTCTTTCTGTCACTCCCCACCTATGGAATCTGTGAGTGAAGTCTCTTGCCTCTAGACTACAGGGCCAGGGAAATAACTGTGGAAGAAGAACTCTACAGAATCTGCTGTCTCTAGTGAAAACAGTTTGTTCTTGGGGCTGATCACACATCTCCCTCTGTCACTTTCTAGCCATTGAATGTGTGTGTGAAGTCCCTTGTCTCTAGTCAACATGACTAGATAAATAACCGAGGAAGGCGAACGCTGCTTGATGTCCCCTCTCCTGGAAAAATAGTGCATGCTGGGCGCTGATCACACATCTCTTTCTGTCACTTAAAAGCTATAGAATGTGTGAATGTGAAGCCTCTTTCCCCCCAGTCAACTAGACCAGAGAAATAAATGAAGAACAAGAATGCTACTTAATCTGCTCTCTCCTGGTAAAACAATGTGCTCTGGGTGCTGATCACACATTTCTTTCTGTCACTTCCCAAATAGAGAATATGTGTGTGAAGCCTTTTGCCTCCAGTCAGCAGGACCAGAGAGATAAATGAGGAAGAACAATGCTACTTAATCTTCTCTCTCTAGGGAAAACAGTGTGCTCTGTGCACTAATCTCACATCTCTTTCTGTCACTCCCCATCTATAGAATGTGTGTGTGAAGCCACTTGCCTCCAGCAAACAGAAACAGAGAAATAACTGAGAAAAAGAATGCTACTTGATGTGCTCTCTCATGAAAATATAGTATGCACTGGGTGCTGATCACACATCTCTTTTTGTCACTCCCCAGGTATAGAATGCATGTGTGAAGCCAATTACCTCCAGTCAAGAGGACCAGAGATATAACTGAGGAAGAAGAATGCTACTAAATCTGCTCTCTCCTAGAAGAAACAGTGTGCTCTGGGCACTGATCTCACATCTCTTTCTGTCACTCTCCAGCTATGCAATGTGTGTGTAGTATCTTGCCTCCAGTCCACAGGACCAGAGAAATAACTGAGGAAGAAGAACACTACTTAACCTGCTCTCTCCTGGAAAAACAGTTTTCTCTTGGGGGTGATCACACATCTCTGTCACTCACCAGCTATGCAATGTATGTGTGATGTCTCTTGCTTCCAGTCAACATGACCAGAGAAATAATTGAGGAGGGAGAATGCTTCTTAATCTGCTCTCTCCTGGCAAAACAGTGTCCTCTGGGTGCAGATCACACATCTCTTTCTGTCACTTCCATCTATACAATGTGTATGTGAAGTCCCTTTCTTCCAGTCAACAGCACCAGAGAAATAAATGTGGAAGAAGAATGATACTTGATGTGCTGTCTCCTAAAATAAGTGTGCTCTGGGTGCTGATTTCACATCTCTTTCTGTCACTCCCCAGCTATAGAATGCATGTGTGAAACCAATTACCTCCAGTCAAGAGGACCAGGGAGATAACTGAGGAAGAAGAATGCTACTAAATCTGCTCTCTCCTAGAAAAATCAGTTGCTCTTGGGGCTGATCTCACATCTCTTTCTGTCACTCTACAACTGTGCAATGTGTGTGAAGTATCTTGCCTCTAGTCCACAGAACCAAAGAAATAACTGAGGAAGTAGAATGCATCTTAATCTGCACTCTCCTTGGAAAACAGAGGGCTCAGGGTGTTGATCACACATCTTTTTCTGTGACTCCACAGCAGTAGAACGTGAATGTGAGGTATCTATCCTCCAGTCAGCTGGACGAGATATATAACTGACCAAGAATAACTCTTCTTGATGTGCTCTCTCCTGTAAAAGCAGTGTGTTCTGGGTGCTGATCAGACATCTCTTTCTGCCACTCTTCAGCTATAGAATGTGTGTGTGAAGTCTTTTGCTCTAGTTAACAGGACCAGAGAAACAACTGAGGAAGAAGAGTGCTACTTGATGTGCTCTCTCCAGGAAAAAAGTGTTCTCTGGGCAATGATCACACATTTCTTTCTGTCACTCCCCAGCTATAGAATGTCTGTGTGAAGCCTCATGCCTCCTGTCAAAAGGGCCAAAGAAATAACTGAGGAAGAACACTACTTAATCTGATGTCTTCTGGGAAAACGGTTTGCTCTGGGTGCTGGTCACACAAATCTTTCTGTCAATCCCCAACTATAGAATGTGTGTGTGAAGTCTGTTGCAGCTAGCTAACAGATCCAGAGAAATAACTGAGGAAGAAGAACACTACTTGATGTGCTCTCTCCAGGGAAAACAGTGTGCACTGGGCACTGATCACAAATCTCTTTCTCTCAATCCACAGCTATAGAATATATTTGAAGTCTTTTGCCTCCAGAACACAGGACCATAGAAATAACTGATGTGCTCTCTTCTGGGAAAAAAACAGTGCCCTGGGCATAGATCACACATCCCTTTCAGTCACTCATCATCTATAGAATATGTGTGACGTCCCTTGTCTCCAGTCAACAGCACCAGATAAATAATTGTAAAGGAAGAATGATACTTGATGTCCTCTCTCCTGTGAAAACAGTGTGCTCTTAGTGCTGATCACACATCTCTTTCTGTCACTCCTCGGCTACAGAATGTGTGAGAGTAGTCTCTTGCCTCTACTTAACAGGGCAGAGAAACAACTGAGGAAAGAGAGTTCTACTTGATGTGCTCTATCCAGGAAAAACAGTTTTCTCTGGGCAATGATCACACATTTCTTTCTGTCACTCACCAGCTATAGAATATGTGTGTGAAGCCTCTTGACTCCTGTCAACAGGACCAGAGAAATAACTGAGGAAGAAGAATGTCACTTAATCTACTCTCTCCTGGGAAAACAGAGTAATCTGGGCACTGATTACTCATCTCTTTGTGTCACTCCCCAGCACTAGAATGTGTGTGTGAAGTCTCTTGCCTCCAGTGAGCAGGAGAACAGATATAATTGAGGAAAAAGAACTCTATCTGATGTGCTCTCTCCTGTAAAAACAGTGTGCAATTGGCACTGATCACACATTTCTTTCTCTCACTGCCCAGCTATAGAATGTGTGTGTGAAGCCTCTTGCCTCCAGTCAACAGGACTCAAGAAATAACTGATGAAGAATAAAGCTACCTAATTTGCTATCTCCTAGGAAAAAATGTGCTCCTTGCGCTGATCACACATCTCGTTCACTCCCCTTCTATGGAATGTGCTTGTGTGATGTCTCTAACCTCTAGTCAACAGGACAAGAGAAATAACTGAGGAAGAAGATCGATACTTAATCTGCTCTCTCCTGGGAAAGCAGTCTGCTCTTGGTGCTGATCACAAATCTCTTTCCATCACTCCCCAGCTATAGAATATGTATGTGAAGCCTTTTGCCTCCAGTAAACAGGACCAGAGGAAAAAAAGAGGAAGAAGAACGCTAGTTAATCTGCTCACTCTTCAGAAAACAACGTGCTCTTGGTGATGATCACAATCTCTTTCTGTCACTCCTCATCTATAGAATGTGTGTGTGAAGCCTCTTGCCTCCAGTCAACAGGAGCAGAGAAATAACTGAGGAAGAAAAATGCTATTTGATGCACTCTCTCTCCCGAAAAAACAGTGTGTGCTGGGCACTAATCACACATTTCTTTCTGTCACTCTCCTGCTATAGAATCTGTGTGAAGCCTCTTGCCTGCAGTCAACAGGACCAGAGAAATAACTGAGGAAGAAGAATGCTTCTTAATCAGCTCTTTCCTGGGAAAACAGAGTGCTCTGGGTGCTGATCACACATTTTTTTCTGTCACTCCCCAGCTATAGAATGCATGTGTGAAGATGTTTTCCTCCAGTTAACAGGACCACAGAAATAAATGAGGAAGAAGAACCCTACTTGATGTTCTTTCTCCAGGAAACACAATGTGCTCAGGGTGCTGATCACACATCTCTTTTGGTCACTCCCAAGATATAGAATTTGTATGTGATATCTCTTGCTCTGGTTAACAGGACCAGAGAAATAATTGAGGAACAGGAATGCTATTTAATCTGCTGTCTGCTAGGAAAACAGTTTGCTCTTGGCACTAATCACACATCTCTTTCTCTCACTCCCCAGCTGTACAATATGTGTGTGAAGTTTCTTGCCTCCAGTCAACAGGACCAGAGAAAGAACTGAGTAAGAAGAACTCTACTTGATGTGCTATCTCCTGGGAAAGCAGTGTGAACTGGGTGTTGATCACACATCTTTTCTGTCACTTCCCACCTAAAGAATGTGTGTGTGAAGTCTTTTGCCTCCAGTAACAAGACCAGAGAAATAATTGAGGAAGAACAATGCTACTTAATGTGCTCCATGCTGGGAAAACAGTGTGCTATGGGCACTGTTGACAAATCCCTTTCTGTCACTCCCCAGCTATAAAATATGTGTGTGAAGCCTTTTGCCTCCAGTAAGCTGGACCAGAGAAATAAATGAGGAAGAAGAATGCCAGTTAATGTGCTCTCTTTTTGTAAAACAGCATGCTCTTGGCACCTATCACACATCTTTTTCTGTCACTCCTCATCTATAGAATGTGTATGTGAAGCCTCTTGCCTACAGTCAGCAGGACCAGAGAAAAAACTGAAGAATAAGAATGCTACATGATGTGCTCTCTCATGAAAAAAAAGAGTGTGCACTGGGCACTGATCACACATTTATCTCTGTCACTCCCCAGCTATTGAATGTGGGTGTGAAGTCTTTTTCCTCCAGGTAACAGGATCAGAGAAATAGCTGAGGAAGAAGAACCCTACTTGATGTTCTCTCACCAGGAAAAACAGTGTGCTCTGCTCGCAGATCACACATCTTTCTCGGCCACTCCCAAGCTATAGAATGCATGTCTGAAGTCACTTGCTCCAGTTAGCAGGACAAGAGAAATAACTGAGGAAGAAAAATGCTACCTCATGTGCTCTCTCATGGAAAAACAGTGTGCTCTGATCACACATTCTTTCTGTCACTCTCCAACTATAGAATGTATGTGTGAAGTCTCTTGTGTCCAGTCAGTAGGATCAAAGAAATAACTGAGAAGAAGAATGCTTCTTAATCTGTTTTCTCCTGGAAAAACAGTGTGCTCTGGGTGCTGATCACACATCTCTTTCTGTCACTCCCCAGCTGTAGAATGTGTGTGTGAAGCCTCTTGCCCCCAGTTAACAGGTCCATAGAAATAACTGAGGAAGAAGAACGTAACTTGATGTGCTCTCTCCTGGTTAAACAGTGTGCTCTTGTTGCTGATCACATATCTCTTTCTGTGACCCATCAGCAATACAATGTGTGTGTGAAGTCTCTTGGCCCTAGTCAACAGGATGGGAAAAATAACTAATGAAAAAGAAAGTTACTTGATGTGCTCTCTCCTGGGAAAATGTTTTGCTCTTTGCATTTATCACACATCTCTTTCTGTCACTCCTCTAGTATAGATTGTGTGGGTGAAGTCTTGTTCCTCTAGTCAGCAGGACCAGAGAAATAACTGAGGAAGAAGAACTCTACTTAATCTGCTCTCTCCTGGGAAATCAGTCTGCTCTTGGTGTTAATCACACATCACTTTCTGTCACTCCCCAGTTATTGAATGTGTGTTTGAAGTCCCTTGTTTCTAGTCAACAAGACCAGAGAAATAACTGAGGAAGAAGAAATCTACCTGATGTGCTCTCTCCTGGGAAAACAGTTTGCTCTTTGCATTGATCACACATCTCTTTCTGTCACTCTTCAGTTATAGAATATGTATGTGAAGTCTCTTGCCTCCAGTCAGTAAGATCAAAGAAATAACTGAGAAGAACTCTTCTTAGCCTCAACTCTCCCGGGAAAACAGTGTGCTCTGGGTACTGACCGTGCATCTCTTTCTGTCACTCCTGAGCTATAGAATGTGTGTGTGAAGTCTCTTGTCTCCAGTCAACTGGACTAAAGAAACAACTGAGGAAGAAGAATGCTCCTTAGTCTAGTTTCTCCTAGGAAAACAGTGTGCTCTGGGTGCTGATCACACATCTCTTTCTGTCACTCCTCATCTATAAAATGTGTTTCTGAAGTCTCTTGCCTCCAGTCAACAGGACCAGAGAAATAACAGAGGAAGAAAAACGCTACATGATGTGCTCTCTCTTGGGAAAACTGTACTTAGTGCACTGATCACAAATCTCTTTCTGTCACTCCCCAATTATAGAACATGTTTTTGAAGTCTCTTGCCCCTGTCAACAGGATGAGAGAATTATCTGAGGAAGAATAACGCTACTTGATTGGCTCTCTCCTTTTAAAACAGTTTGCTCTTGGTGCTGAACACACATCTCTTTCTGTCACTTTCAAGCTATTTAACATCTTTTTGAAGTCTCTTGTCTCCAGTCAACATGACCAGTGAAATAACTGAGGAAGAAGAATGCTACTTGATGTGCTACTGCCTGGGAAAACAACTTGCTCTGCGTGTTCATCACACATCTCTTTCTGTCACTTTCCCAGCTATAAAACCTGTCCATGAAATCTCTTGTGTCCAGTCAACAGGAATAGTGGAATAACTGGGGAAGATGAAAAGTACTAGATGTGCTTTCTGATGGGAAAACAGCTTGCTCTGTGCACTGATCACACATCACTTTCTGTCAACCCCAGCTATAGAATGTGTTTTTTAAGTCTCTTGCCTCAAGTCAACAGGACAATAGAAATAACTGAGTAAGAAGAATACTACTTGATGAGCTCTCTCCTGGTAAAACACTGTGCTCTGCCCACTAATCACACATCTCTTTCTGTCACTCCCCAGCTATATAATGTGTTTTTGAAGTCTTTTGCATCCAGCTAGCAGGACCAGTGAAATAACTGAGAAAAGAAGATCACTACTTGATCTGCTCCCTCCTGGGAAAGCAGTTTTCTCTGGCAGCTGATCACACATTCTCTTTCTGTCACTCACCAGCTGTAGAACATGTTTTTGAAATCTCTTGCCTCCACTCATCAGGATCATAGAAATAACTGTTGAAGAAGAACACCACTGAGTCTGCTCTCCTGGGAAAACAGCTTGCTCTGGGCACTGATCACACATCTCTTTCTGTCACACCACAGCTATAGACCCATGTGTTTAAAGTTTCTTTCCTCCAGTCAACAGGGCTGTGAAATAAGTGAGGAAGAAGAATGCTTACTTATCCTGCTCTCTCCTAGAAAAACTGCTCTGGTAGCTGTTCACACATCTCTTTCTGTCAATTGCTAGCTATAGAATGTGTTCTTGAAGTCCCTTACCTCCAGTCAACAGGGCCAGAGAACTAACAGAAGAAGTAGAATGGTACTTGATGTGCTCTCTGCTGGGAAACCTGTGTGTTCTGGGCACTAATCACACATTCTGTTTCTGTCACTCCCCACCTGTAGAACATGTTTTTGAAGTCTCTTGCCTCCACTCATCAGGATCAGAGAATAACTGTTCAAAAAGAATGCTGCTGAGTCTGCTGTCTCCTGGTAAAACAGTTTGCTCTGGGTGCTGATCACACATCTCTTTCTGTCACTCCCCAGCAATGGAATGTGCATTTGAAGTCTCCTACCTGCAGTCAACAGGACCAGATAAATAACTGAGGAAGAAGAAGGCTAATTGATGTACTGTCTCCTGGGAAAACAGTGTGCTCTGATCACTCATCATACATCTGTTTCTTTCAATCCTCAGCTATAAAACATGTTTTTGTGCTGGCCCAGTGGTTCTGAGGGTTGTGACACTGGATGCCACACCTCACACCACACCGGTGACCCAGGTTCAAAAGAAGACTCGAGCTGCCATGGGTTAGCTTGGGGGAGAATGGCTGAGCGTCCTATGACAGCTCGCCTTCTCTGGGGGAGGGTTGGAATCTCACTTGGGTGGTGACCCCTGGCAGAGGCTGGGGGTATGACTGCCTGTCGGCACCTTGGGGTTTGGTTGGTCACAGGCAGAGGCCTGTGGACCAATCACCTCTAAGGATTGCTCCATCAATGAGGAAGATGCTGCAGATGTCAGCACTCATACCTTGACTTCAGGGCATGCAACATCCTCATAGAACAGGGAAAATCCCCTCTAGAACTGGGAAGATGGAGCACTGAGCCTGATCCAATATGCCGATATCTGCCTGCAGTCAAGGGGACCTAACAAAATTACAAAATTCGGGATGTCCTGCCCAACCCTAACCTCACCTGGGGGGGTTATCTGTGGCCAGATGGGAGAACCCGGGCTGACATGTAGAACATTGGCAGGGACAGGCTTCATTGGTGACTCTTGATGGGGCAGCTGTAGCAGGGATGCAGAAGGGACAAATAGAAATAAAAAAACATGTTTTTGAAGTCTCTTGCCTCCTGTCAACAGGACCAGAGAAATAACTGAGGAAGCAGAACGCTATCTAATGTGCTCTCTCCTTGGAAAACAGTATGCTCTGGATGCTGAACACATATCTCTTTATGTCACTCCCCAGTTATAGAACTTGTTTTTGAAGTCTCTTGCCTCCAATCAACAGGACCAAAGAACTAATTGAAGATGAAGAATGCAATTTGATGTGCTCCCTCCTGGAAAAACAGTTTGCTCTGGATGCTAGTCACACATGTCTTTCTGTCACTCCCTAGCTACAGAAAGTGTTTTTGAAATCTCTTGCTTCCATTCAACAGGACCAGTGAAATAACTGAAGAATTACTTAATGTGCTCTCTCCTGGGAAACAGTTTCCTCTGGATGCTGATAACACATTCTCTTTCTATCATTCCACAGCTATAAAAGGTTTTTTGAAGTCTCTTGCCTCTAGTCAACAGGATCGGTGAAATAACTGAGGAAGAAGAATGCTACTTGATCTGCTCCCTCCTGGGAAATCAGTGTGATGTGGTCACTGATCACACATTTCGTTCTGTCACTCCCCATCTATAGAAGGTGTTTCTGCAGTCTCTTTCCTCCAGTCATCAGGACCAGAGAAATAACTGGGAAATTAAAATGCTACATGATGTACTCTCTCCAAGGAAAACAGTGTGCCCTGGGCACTGATCACACATCTCTTTCTGTCACTCCCCAGCTATAGAATGTGTTTTTGACGTCTCTTGTCTCCTGTCAAAAGGACCAGAAAAATAACTGAGAACAAAGAACACTACTTGATATGCTGTCTCCTAGGAAAACAGTGTGCTCTGGGCATTGATCACACATCTCTTTCTGTTATGCCCCAGTTATAGAATGTATTTTTGAAGTCTCTTGCCCCAATCTACAGGATCAGCGAAATAACTGAAGAAGAAGAATGCTGTTTGATGTGCTCTGTCCTGAGAAAACAGTGTGCTGTGTGTGCTGATCTCACATCTCTTTCTGTCACTCCCCAGCTATAAAATGTGTTTTTGAAGTATTTTGCCTCCACTCAACAGGATGAGAAATAACTGAGGAAGAATAACGCTATTTGATGAGCTCTCTACTGATAGAACAGTGTGCTCTGGGCACTGATCACACATCTCTTTCTATCAGTCCCCAGCTATAGAACATGTTTTTGAAGTCTCTTGCCTCCAGTCATCAGGACCAGAGAAAAAATTGATGAAAAAGAACGCTGGTTGATCTCTCTCCCCTAGGAAAATAATTTGCTCTGGGCACTGATCACACATCTTTTTCTGTCACTCAACAGCTGTAGAATGTGTTTTTAAAGACTCTTGCCTCCAGTCAACAGGACCAGATAAATAATTGAGAAAGTAGAACATTACTTGATGTGCTTTCTCCTGGGAAAACAATGTGCTCTGGGTGCTGATCACACATCTCTTTTTATTACTCAAAGCTGTAGAATGTGCTTTTGAAGTTTCTTGCCTCCAGTCAACAGGACCAGTGAAATAATTGAGGAAGAAGATTGCTACTTGATGAGCTCTTTCTTGGGAAAACAGTGTCCCTGGGTGCTGAAAACACATCTCTTTATGTCACTCCCCTGATACAGAACATTTTTTTGATTTATTTTGCTTCCAGTCGACATGACCAGAGAACTAACTGAGGACAAGGAATGCTATTTGATGTACTCCCTTCTGGGAAAAAAGTTTGCTGTGGGTGTTCATCACACATCTCTTTCTGTCCTTCCCTAGCTATAGAACATGCTTTTGAAGTCTCTTGCCTCTGGTCAACATGACCAGGGAAATAACTGAAGAAGAACACTACTTGATGTGCTCTCTAATGGGAAAACATTGTGCTCTAGGCACTGATCACAGATTCTCTTTCTGTCTCTCCCCAGCTGTAGAATGTGTTTTTGAAGAGTCTTGCCTCCAGTCAACAGGACCTGTGAATTAACTGTGGAAGAAGAAGGCTACTTGATGTGCTCTCTCCTGGGAAAATAGTGTGCTTTGAGTGCTGATCACACATCTCTTTCTGTCACTCCCCAGCTATAGAATGTGTTTTTGAAATCTCTTACCATGAGTCAACAGGACCAGTGAAATAACTGAGGAAGAAGAATGCTACATGATGTGCTGTCTCCTAGGAAAACAGTCTGCTCTGAGCACTCATCACACATCTCTTTCTGTCATCCCAGCTTAGTAGCCCCATCATACGCTACTAAGCTGAGTTATTAAACCAGCTATTCCACTTATTACACTTCTGGTGTCTTGCTGTCTTACACCTCCAGTTCATGTAATCTGCACCATGCTCGGATCATCGTGTCTTGTGCCTAACTGTTCCCTGCCTGTAACCCGTTACTGAGCTGTAATTCCCATTAAGCATGCACATTAATGTAATGTAGTAAATGTAATGTTATATGTATCCTACTGGGAAGCCAGCACATTTTCCTCTCCAATGTGCAAACTGTAATGTTAAATGTTTTACTCAGTGATAACCTGCGAGTTATCCTCTCCTATGTTCCCTTCCCCCCAGGTCGCACCGGGAGACGAGCATCGTTTTGCTCAGTGTGCCTTTTCTGGTGAAACAACTCAATAGATAAAAAAGAATGTGTTTTTGAAGTCTCTTGCCTCCAATCAAAAGGACTAGAGAAATAACTGAAGAAGAAGAAGAGCACTACTTAATGTGATCTCTCCTGGGAAAACAGTTTGCTCTGCAATGATGATCATACATCTCCTCCTGTTACCCCCCACATTTAGAAAGAGTTCTTGAAGTCTCCTGCCTCTTGTCAACAGGACTAGTGAAATAAATGAGGAAGAATAATGCTACTTGATGAGGTCTCTCCTGGGAAAACAGTGTGCTCTGGGGCTGAACACACATCTCTTTCTGTCACTCTCCAGCTATTGAACATGTTTTTGAATTCTCTTGCTATCAGCCAACAGGAACAGTGAATTAAATAAAGAAGAAGAACGCTACTTGATATGCTCTCCTGGGAAAACAGAGTGCTCTGGGCACTGATCACACATTTCTTTCTGTCAGTCCCCAGCTATAGAACACATTTTTGAAGTCTATTGTCTCCAGTTAACAGGACCAGAGAAATAACTGATGAAGAAGAAAATTATTTGATGTGCCCCATCCTGAGAAAACAGTTTGCTCTTGGCACTCATCACACATCTCTTTCAGTCATTCCCCAGCTATAGAACATGTTTTTGAAGTCTGTTGCCTCCAGTCAAGAGGACCAGAGAAATAACTGATGAAGAAGAGCACTAAGTAGTCTGCTGTCTCGTGGGAAAACAGTTTACTATAGGAAGTGAACTCACACTTTTTTTTGTCACTCCCAAGCTATAGGAAGTGTTTTTGATGTATTTTGCCTCCAGTCAACAGGATTATTGAAATAACTGATGAAGAATAATGCTACTTGATGTGCTCTCTCTCCTGGGAAAACAGTGTGCTCTGTGTGCTGATTTCACATCTCTTTCTGTCACTTCCCAGCTATAGAATGTGTTTTTGAAGTCTCTTGCCTCCAGTCAACAGGACCAGAGAAATAACTGATGAAGAAGAACACTAAGTAGTCTGCTCTGTCCTGGGAAAACAGTTTACTCTAGGCATGGAACACACATTTCTTTCTGTCACTCCCAAGCTATAGGAAGTGTTTTTGATGTCTTTTGCCTCCGGTCAACAGGACTATTGAAATAACTGATGAAGAAGAATGCTAATTGATGTGCTCTCTCCTGGGAAAACAGTGTGCTCTGGCACTGATCACACATTCTCTTCCTGTCACTCCCCAGCTGAAGAATGTGTTTTTAAAGTCTCTTGCCTCCAGTCAACAGGACCCAAGAAATGACTGAGGAAGAAGAACGCTACATGATGTGCCCTCTCCTGGGAAACAGTTTGCTCTGGGCACTAATGGATATGTTCATGAAAATGCTGTACCAAACTGTGACATGAGAGGTGAATTTTCAAATGCATTGTAGATAATTGTTTTTTAGCATTTTAACATTCCATGACCCTACAGTGAAAAATGCACTGTGTTGCAAGATAACTAACTTTCAAATGACCAAGAAAAATAAGCTTCATTGTTCTGAATGTACCAGTGGACACCAGCCTTGTGTTCTGAATGTACCAGTGGACACCAACCTTGTGTTCCGAATATACCAGTAGACACCAATCTTGTGTTCTGAATGTATAGCGGATACCAACCTTGTGTTCTGAATGTATTGCAGACACCAAACATGCATTGTCAATGTGGCAAAGACCAGCAAACAACAATGTAAGTTCATAAGAGTTTACTAGTTTTGATCGATGTTGTCAAGAATTACATATTCGTGCACTGAAATAAAAAAAAAAATCAATAAGATGTAAAAATAAAAAAGTCATAGAAAAGATTGTGCATAGGAAATGATTATATTGTCCAACACTTTCAATGCTGTCAATTCCAGCATTTCTTGAGCTTTTCATATTTTGTGGTGATAGTTTGCAGTTCATCCTGTGCAATTGCAAAGCGTCCATTTCCTAACAGATGACAGGTCCATGGAAAAGTCTCTGCTGTTGTGGCCATGTGAGACACCGATTTGCATGCTGGTCATGGAATTTGACAGTGAAAGTACATTGTAGTTCATTACATGCAAGCACTTGCCCGATAAAAAAACTGGAATAGTAGATTGCATAGAATTTTTCCAGCTGTATCTTGTCTGGGTTTAATTTTTGTTTAGCAGGTGGACAGTCAGGAAGCACACTAGGGACAGAAGCAGTGGAGAAGGCCATTGCTGAAGTTTCATGAGTAGAAGGAATTATTAATTGCTTTAGTGCCTGAAGCAGCAATCAGATCAGTTGATGAAGTGCTAGTAACAGCAGAGGAGGTCTGTCAGTAGAGTGGCAGGAGCAAAGGAGGGGTCATTCAGTGGGGTCTGTCAGTAGAGTGGCAGGAGCAGAAGAGGGGCCAGTCATTGGAGTGCTGGAAACAGTGAGAGTGTCCTTATCTGCAGTGCTATGTTCATGGACACTCTTTTTTGTGCACCGAGTTACAGAGCAGACTGTCAATGGCATTGCTGAACAGTGTCATTCCTGAGTTCAAGCATTTGAGCTCTCTGAGAAGTACTGGTGCTACTATGTTTCAGTGTGAGCCTCTTTGAAGTCCACTGATCCACATGCTCCATGTTCACACATGGGCCATCATCATTTTGGCACTTGTGGCAGACACAAGAGAGTGCTCTGGTGGCAACCACACCAACCTCCACAGATCTTACGCTCTGGGCATGTCTTGTCCCAGGAGAAGCTATAACATCCAGTCATTTTGGCCTTTTTATGGATTTGTCAGGCACCCAGAAAAATGTTCTCTTGGAATGCCCACACCCATCACTTAGAGGCTCTCTGGTCAAATTATCACAGCATTAAGTGAACATCTCTTCTGCTGTTGAAATGTTAGCGATTCATGATTTCCCGGCCTTGGTTACTGACCATTTCACCACACCACTCTCCCCTCAGAGGGGTGCTTGCTATGGTGTGATCCAAAAATTGGCACACTCGACAGGGACTCCATACTCTGATGGAGCCATTGAAATTCCATAGAAGGACCATTTTGATTTGTACTGACTGGCACAGCCATCTGTGAAATGTACCTCCTTCATAATGTTTATGTGGTGAGTGTTCATGATGTCTTCACTGGCCATCTTAACAAAATGTCAAACAGCATGGTGGTAATGTGTGAAGTCATTGAGATAAATACCAGGTATTCCATGACAAGGTCATTACAATGTAAGCACCTGTAATATGTAACTATCTGATGCACTGTAGCTCACTCGTGATACCAGTGGCAGGTCTGGATCTCATCCTGAGGCATAGTTTTCAGCAAAGTCCAGCACCATGACAACCAAGCCTTGTGGTAGATTTGTCTTGAGTAATGTGAAGTGCATTATTTGCCACAATGCCGCATGTAGATGGCAACCGAGAAACTGTAAGCCTTCTGATAAGTTGTTGTAACATGGTCTTCTTGCTGGCCAATACTTTGCCGGATGTGTCTGTGTTAATGCCATCATTTCTTTCCTTCACTGTGATGGTTTCCCACTGGTGCCATCTCAACATTTCTAACCTATGTTGATTCAATAGATCCTCTGTATGTTTTTCAATTGCCTTCACTGCACAAGTCCCACATACCTTCTCCAGACAGTCTTTTCTGAAAAACATGGAACCTTCATTTGCACACATTGTCAGCCCCACAGTTTGGTAAATATTGGTCACTTTACACTCCAGCAGTTTGTAAAAATCTGCCATGTGGTTTAATGATCACAGTTTTAATGTGACATTTTCACAGTACTCGCATAGGCACTTGTCCAGTGTCTGTTGTCTGGCAAGTTTTATATGCTTGGGGCACAATCTGTTGAACTTGATGGCACTGATATGACACTCTGGGTATTGCTTCAGAAATTCTGCATGTAGTAAATGAAGGTGTTTTTATAGGAACACTTCTGTACAGTGTCTTCTTTTTAAGAATTCCTTTTTGTACAAGCAGAGGGGTTGCTGACTGTTCAAAAAAGCTTTTTACTTTGTAATTTCCTGAGGCAGTGCAGAATTGTGTATGCTTTTTATACGCTTCCATTCACTATGAGATGCATTCATGAGTGTTGCCAGCTACAGTAGTAGCGTCGAATTTGTCAAGCAATTTTGTGAGATTCCCTATTTATCCTTCACAAAATTTAAGGAAAAAGAATCCTCTAAAAGTATTTTTGTTAAACCTACAGAAAGAAGCAAGTTCCTATTAAAGTACTTAAGTGCAATCTGGTAGATTTCCAACTGCACTATCAGATGAGAGCACCCTTTCCACGTAGCAGTGAACACACTAACAAATAAAACAAACTCCCTAACAAAGGGTTTCACAATTCTCAATAGGGATTTTTAAAAATCCTTAAAAATCCCTTGACAAATTCAGTGCTACTACTGTAATTCCAAGGGCTGTGCTTGCATACATAACATCTTGTATTTTTTCAGCACCGAAACTGCTCTGACCCACTCTCATTTTCTGTTGTCATTCTTCATGTTTTCCCTCATGATATCCATAATGTTTGCCTTCAAATTGTGACATCATTTCATGTTTAGTCTTCTTGACACTGCTGCCTGCTTTGCAGGTGAACTCACGTATTACTTTATTGTTGATGCAAACCATGCAGGTGACTTAGGAAGTCCTGCTCGAGCTCATTGAATTGCCTTTTGGATGGCAACATCTGATCAGGTGTCCCCAACTGGAGCTGGATCACTGAAATTTACTTCCACTGCTACTGTTGTGGCTGTGTATGTTTCATAGTGGAGGAAAGAAAGAAACAAAGAGATTGCCCATGACTTACTTCACAGCAGATAAAGCAACAGAACAGAATGTGGATAATTACTTCATAGCAGAGGAAAGAAAGAAACAAAAAGAGATCACTCATCAGTTGCTTCACAGCAGATGAAATGGCGGAACAGAAAGTGGACAATTACTTCATAACAGGGCAAAGGAAGAAACAAAGAGAGTGCCCATCAGTTGTGTCACAGCAGACGAAATGGTAGAACAGAAAGTAAGCAATTACTTCACATTGGGAACAAGAAAGAAACAAAGAGATCACCCATCAGTTACTTCACAGCACATGAAATGACGGAATGCAGAAGGAATGCATTAGATCACAGCTGGTGGAAGAAGATCACCAATCAGTTTCTACACAACACAGTGTGATGAATGTAAGGAGAATGGTGCACTGTAAAAGCAGCTAAATTCCAGTATAACTATCATTTGCATCCCACCACCATCATCACACATGGTCTTAAAGTGAATTTCCAACTAATTGCCATAAGGTATTGGGCTTTATAGTCCAATACCGTATAGCAACGTGAGCTCACACCTGCAAAAAATGTAAAATTTGAAGTTCATAGTTTTAGCAGGGGAAGGGATTGTAACTGGCAACGAACACTCAGCCAGCTTATCCCTTCCAGCTTCTTGGTGCCCCCGCTGTGCCTCAACTCTGCCCCTGTGCTCTCTGAAACTGACATGTGGCCAGGGAGAATGTGGGGGCGAGTTCCATACAAGTCTATGGGGGCTATTTTTAAAGCCATTTTTTTAGTCATTTTTAACAGTCGTAGAGGAAAATTAAAGCCATTACTTAACTAGTAGGGTCCCTACTAGTTAATCGACTGCTTTAATTTTCCTCAAGGACTGTTAAAAATGACTAAAAACAGGCTTTAAAAATAGCCCCCATAGACTTTTATGGGGCTGGCCCCCGTGATCTCCATGGCAACACATCACAGTTTCAAAGAGTACAGGGGTGGAGTTGGGGTGGAGCGGGGGTACCAAAAAAGCTGAAAGAGATCAGCTGGCTGAGGGTTCAGTGCCAGTTACAATCCCTTCCAATGCAAGTGAGCTCAGAACAATATAAGGTACTAGGCTATGAAGCCCAATAACTTATATCAGAAGCTTCATTTAAAATGGCTGCACACTGAGGCCCAGATATTCAAACTGTGCCCAAAAAGTGTGCAACAGCAGGAGCAAGCACAATTCCACTGCGCCCATGTGCAAGAAACGCGATATTCAAAAACTGGGCAGGTCAAGATGCACCTGAAGCACATGACTGAATGTTGCGCCACCTGCACCATAGCGCAACAGGGATGTGCAGAGGCGCAGTCCAGATGTGCCATAGTGCAACCAGGGATGCTCAGTGGAGCAGTTCAGATGCGCCATAGCGCAACCAGGGGTGCTCAATGGAGCAGGGCAGCAGTGCAACAGCACAACTAGGGATGCACAGGGATAGGATGCAGGGGCCCACCACTCATGCCACAGATGAGCAGAGGAGCACACAGCAGAAAAGACATCACCCCCCCACACTCCATGCACTGCACAACTGGTGGAGAGCTGGAATAACTACCAGCCCATGGATACCAGCAACAAACCCACAGCCTGGGTATGGTGCCCCAGCACACCCCCTGGTGAGCTGTGACCAGCACACAAAAAGGGCTGACCACCCCGTGCCACACCATCCCACAGCCTGTACTGTGATCCCCAGACACCCTGCTCAGGAGCAGCATCCACCAGTGCAGGACACCCCATGCATGCCACCACCCCCACTATGACAATGCAACCCTTTGCACCACAGAACCATGGAAGACAGCCCCACCATGAGCACCTGTCAGCGGTGGCAGCACACAGTGATGCAATGACTGCATACACAGTGCCACCACACATGTCCCCCTGAGGTACAGCTGAGAGAATGACCATGCATTGGCACACGAGGTACCCCACATGAGACAGGGCATGCCCCGGACCCCACCACCAGTGGTACATCACCCTGCACACCCTCCCAAGGATGCACCCTGATCCAGCACTGGCCACAACAGCCAGCACAGACACCCACAGTGGTGCATGGAGGCATGCGCCACACAGGATGCAACACAGTGCATGGACAAACACCCACCCATACCCAAGGGCACACCAACACAGGGACACAGTAGCGGGGCAATCAAGCCCCCAGCATGTGGCCATGGAAACCATGTACACACAGCCAGAACCCCTCCATGGCACAGGAGTGCCAGCCACCCTGCACAGGCACCATGGAGCTGCATGCCACCAGCATGAGCCCGGAGCACCAGTGACAGACAGTGGTGCACATCCCCTGTGACACACACAAGTGACAGCATGGAGGTGGGACAACAACAGCGGAGGCCACAGCATCACCCAAGGCAGACATGCACCACACCAGTGACAGGAGGCAACCCAGCATTGTGCCAGGTACAGTGGTTGTCCAGCATGGACAGCCAGCCACCACTGACATGCCAGCAGACCATGTAGGTCACAGACATGCAAGGGTGTCAGATGCACAGGCCATGGATGGTCTGACAGGTGCACCATGGACACAGAGCATGCACCATGGACCACTGCACACAGTCATCCAGTGCACAGAGAACACACATACCACAGACAATGACTGATAGCTACTCCCACACCATAGTCACTTCCCCACAGACACACACGTGCACATGACTGCACCACCCCTGATGCCATGCACACCACTGCAGCTGAGCACCTATAGCCTGCTGAAAATCAGAGACCACCACAGTAGGCATATCAAAGCAAATGTATTGTAAAACATCAAACAAAACTATACACATATATTTACAAAAGGTTGGGGGGAGGGCCACAAACAAGTTGGGGGTGGGTAAGGGACAGGGGTGAACAAATGGTAGAGGGAAGGAGGAGTGTGAGAGTTGGTCCAGGGGGTAGGGGAAATTAGGGGCATTAGTACGCTCAGTGGGTGCCCCGCTCCCCACTCTGGCTGCTCCTCCCACCATGCCACCGTCATACTCCCAGCCAGTCTATCCTTTCAAAGATCTGCAGGGAGGCCCTGGAACTTGCAGGATCTCCTGCAGTGCCTCTCTGATTGCCTGCAGCTGCTGTTCACCTAGGACAAGGGAGCAGAGTCAATAGGTGTGAATGCACAGCCCCTTGCAGCCCACCCACTGTGCATGGCATACAGCCGTGGGACATGCCTCTGTGATGGGGTGTGACCACCCACAGTAATCGTGTCCATAAGACCTGCCCACCCAGGTGCACACAGCCATGTGGACTGCTGCACACATCCACCAGCCAAGTCCTGCATAGCACCACCGTGGCTGTTCAGTGACATGGCTATGCGGTGTGAAGGCAGTGGCATAGCCATGTACCCTTTGCATGCATGGACCACCATTGACACACTCCCAGACATGAAGTGCCACTGGACAGTGCTGACTGTACCAAGTTGCATGCATGGCAGTGGTGTCAATGGATGGTGGCCATGCCCCGCTGCCCATCCTGTTACACAGAATGCAAAAGTAATCATGGGTGTAAGACACTCACCATCATCAGGCTGGTCCCTGTGCCGGTCTGGTCCAGCCACCCTCTCCTCCCTGGCACACCAGCGCTCCTCTGGGCCTAGGGTGAAAACATGGAGAGAGGAACATCAGTACAATCCAGTAGCAAAGTCCCCCCGCCCCCGTGTGTGTACAATCCCACACAGCCATACCCATCCTCCCCCCACCCCGATACCACTACCACGGCCCACAATGGATGGCCCCCCTCCATGTGCTGGACACATGCCACCATGATACCCATATGGACGTTATCAGTGTATGGATGGGGCACCTACCTGGCCATGGCACCGTGCCCATCTTGGCATGTCCCCACAGGTGGGCAAGCCTTTCCAGGTCCCAGCGCTGCAGGTCACCATAGCAGTGCCTGCACTGCTCCACTGTCTGCTCCATGCCAGTGGTCTCCTCCAGGGCTACCACCACCTCCTCCCGCACCACACCCCGGGCCCTGTTCAGGGGTGCATCCCCAAAGAGGGCAGCAGCATGGGGCTCCACTAACTGCACCAGATTGGCCAGTTCTATTTGGCTCCAGATGGGTGCCCATCGCCGTGCAATCCTGCAATGTTTCAGTGTCAAAATGGCACTCTGTAGCGCATGTTCACCACGTGCGGATGCTGCGCGGTACTGTGCTGCCATTCCCCATTGTGCTGTCACCAAAGAGCACGATAGAGGTATATCCATGCAGACGCATGGTGCCTAGGGGCAAAGGTCGGCAAAGGGTCAGGGGTCTCTCGTGCAAGGACCACCACAGCGTGATTGGTACTCACCGCATGTAGCGTGGTAGGGCACCCGTGTGCCACTTTCTGTTGTGGCCTACCGTGCTGTGGCCCCATGCACCTACGGCACCCCAGTGCCAGAGCACCATACATGTGAACAGCGCAGTAGCGCCACTGGCACAATGGTGGCCGTGCCCTGCATTGCCTCCCATGCACAGCACGTCAGCAGTGTGGCAGGCATCAGCATCAGCACCCTGGGCATGCACCATTCAGTGTCCACTGTGCATGTCACAGAAATGCACCCTTGCCTGAGCACGTTCAACACAATTTCACAAAGCGCAACAGTGCGATATTCAGCTGGCATATGTAAATCAACTAATCAGCTATTCAATGGCGCAGATACCACATTAGCATCCACTTAAAATTGCACCTCACCTCATTTGCATGTGTTGCGCTATATAAATGTGACATTGGGCTGCAGAGGCCATAGTCTGTTATTGCAGTCTATTGTGGTGAGTTGCATGCTGTTTGGGAGTGTGGACTGTGGTGTGTGGGACATGCATGGGACTGTACAGTCACAGGTAACACCTGTCATTCCCACAGGATCAAGAATGAGCAATCGTGAGGTGGAGGAAGAGGAACAGAGACGTGGGAGGATGAGGAGGCCTAACTTCACCAAGGCAGAAACAGATTCACTGTTTGAGGCCTACCTTGACCAGGAGCCACTGCTCAGTGGACAGCAGGAAACACCACAGGCCCATGCTACTGCATGGGGAGAGGTGGTGTGTGCTGTCAACCTGCATGGCAGCCACCAACAGTCTGTGCAGGAGTGCAAGAAGAAGGTGGGCATGGACAGGTGGAGGATTAAGGACAAGGTGGCTGCCATCAGGACAGTACAGGCTGTGACTGGTGGGTGACAGCTGGAGGTGCAATGCCTGACCCCACAAGAAAAGTGGGTTGCTGGCAGCATGCAGTGTTGTGCCATCAAGGGTGTTCCAGGTGATGGATTCCAGATGGGTGGTAGTCCATCACTGCATGGTAGGTCCTGATCTGTCACTGGGGGGAAGACAGGGTAGGGCAGATACATTGATGCTACTGTGTTCCCTTACAGCTCTTGAGCATCTACATGGGTCAGTGGTGGTGGGCTTGTCCACTGAAGGTGATACCATGGACATAGAGGAGGGTACATCCACCTCCACAGGTGTCCAAGGATCAGGGCAACAGTGGGCCCACCTGGCTGTCCAGACTGATGTTGGTGGAGCAGGTGCTGAGGAGGCCCTGCCCATGTCCCAGCATGCCAGCATCCATAGATGCCATCATGCTGAAACTCGGACTGGTGTTGGATCCGTCACTGATGATGATGGAGCTCACTTCATGGACAGTGATACATGTGGGCCACAGGATGGCCACACAGCAGGTAACAGCATGGGCATGGTCTTGGGTGGTGCCACTGTGGAGGCCTGCGTGACATCATAGTCCCAGCCTGTGCCTGTCTGCACCAGTGGGGTAGCACTCGTGTGTATCCAGGACAGTGGGGCTGTTGTGGCCGCTGTGGCAGCACCATTGAGCCATGGAGAGTGGCAGCCAGAGGGGCAGTGTCAGCAGTCAGCCAATGGTCATGGGGGTACAGTGTCATGGGCAGCATCAGTGCACTGCCTGTGGAGATGCACAGGTATGGCCCTGGTGTGCAGCACCCACCCTCAAGGGGTGCTGCCCATCAGAGTCATGAACACCGTGAGGGACAGCATGCCAATCAGGCAGATGACCTCTTAGATGAGCACACCCGCATACTCCAAGATTCTGTTGATCAGCAGTTGCGGCTTGTGACGGCGGTGGGTGCACTCAGTGTGGCCCTGCACCAGACAGATGAGTGGTGCAGCAGGGACACCGGTCTGCTCCTGGTAGGAATGGACCGGATGCGGGAAGATGTGACCGCTGCCATTGACAGGCTGACACAGACAATCACAGCTGCCATGGCCACAATGGGCACACAGTTATTTGCCCATGCATCGCAGACACCGTGCAGTGCAATGTCCACCCCCCCATTCCCGGCATCGTGCAACACTCTCCTTGTCGACACCAGGTTCAGCTGAGGGCATCCCGAGCACACCTGGCACAGGCATGTTTGGTGTGCCTGCAGACCCCTGTGTGGGCACAGTCACGTTCACGCAGCGGAACCCTTGGGGGACCATCAGTGCCACCACATGAGGCCATTGGTCAGCCTGTCACTGCTGGCAGGTCTCATCGGGGCCGCCCATGCATCCGTGGTGGCTGTGGCACGTGACTGACCTGTCTCCCACCAAGGCTTCTGTCTGATGCTGCCCTGTGTGCAGTGTGTTGTTCAACATGCAATGCACGGGTGGGGTACCTGGCCCTGCTCACACACACGCACACACACACACACACACACATTCCATCTGCACACCCTCCCAGCTGCTGTCTGTTGTGGCATATGCATAATGATGCCTGCGTTGCACTGTCCGCCACTGTGCATTGGTGCCCAGCATCTGACACATGCACAATGACAGGCACTGGGCATGGTGGTCTGTGGACGTGTGTGTGGCTAGGGGTGGCGGCTGGGATCGGCGTGCCTGCTACCCTTTGTGCATGTCTTGTGGGGTGTGTGTGTGTGTGTGTGTGTATGTGTGTGTGACCACGTACCGTGTTAGAACTTGCCCATCCCTGACGGCGTGTGCAGTTCCATGCTTGGCCAATTCCATTTTCGCCATGGACCCCTGGAGTTTGTCCATGCATGTTTGTGGATTGTGCCCTTGCCACTGGTTGTTGCACATGGTCCCATGACTTACCTGGGTTGGTTGAAGTGCTCCTCTGTGATGGTGTCCTGGTGCAGCTGTGCCATCCGGATCAGTCAGAGGTCCCTTCGACCAAGGGGGGCTGCCCATCACCATCTTCACCAGTGTCCTCATCGTCCCCATTGCTGTCCCCCTCTTTGACCTGTACGGCTATCCCACAGTCGTTGGCCATGTTGTGCAGGATGCAACAGGCCAGCAATAGCCCACAGGCCTTTGAGGGGCTGTACTGTAGGGCACCACCAGATGTGTTCAGGCAATGTAAATGTGCCTTCAGCATCCCGAACACCCACTTGATGACATTGCGTGTGGTGGCATGTGCCTCATTGTAGCGTTGCTGCGATGGGGTCATGGGCCACCGGTATGGTGTGAGCAGCCAGGGACGGAGTGGGTATCCACTGTCACCTGTGTGTAGAGGGTGGACAATAGTTTGGTGATCAGCATCGCCCTGCCATGGGCCATCTAGGCCAGTAACCATGTCACCTCTGACTATGCCCCTCCCAAGCTCCATGTATTTCTGTGTGATTTGCATACTCACTCACTAGGTGGCCAGTGGGGATGTCCCCACTCTCGAACCTGTGGCACAGTGTAGACTGGTGCCAGATGAAGGCATCATGTGCTCCCCCAGGGTATGTGGCACAGACATTGATTATGCGCCCCCTGGCATCGCACACCACCTGGCAGTTGATGCTTGCATACCCCTTCCAATTTATGTATGCAGCCCCTTTGGGGCCAATTGGCATGCAGATGGCCACATGGGTGCAGTCTATTGCCCCGAGCATGCCAGGCATACGTACTACCCTGTGGAACTCCTGTATGTTTGCTGTGTGCTCCGCCGGTGTGCTGGGGAAATGGATGTACTCTGCAGCATGTGACAGCAGTGCACTGAGGAACTGGGTGAGAAGGCATGACGCAGCCAACTGGGTTATGCCTGTCGTCTCCCCTGTTGGTCTCTGGAAGGTACCCATTGTGAGCAGGCACATGACAGCTGTCACTTTGGTCTCCACTGACAGAACATGCCTCCATTGTGTGGGAGCCTGCATCACATCACTGCACAGCTCACAGAGCCACCTTAGGATCGCCCAGTTCAGGTGGTACTGGCCCATGATCTCAATGTCAGTGTACAGCTCGAAGCTGGTGCATGCTCAGTACTGCCTGTTGGGGGCATACCGCTGACAGGCCCTTCCACAGCCGTTCCCCTGTGCTGCCTGCCTTCTTACCCCTCTCATTACTGCCTCCATCTGGATGGTAGTACTGGCCATGTCCCTGGCTTGTGTTACTCCCGGCAACTGTTTTACCATTCCCCCCGCTGTCCTTACTGCTACTCCCCCTGCACGGGAACACCTCCCAGTAATGGCCGTACTGCCCATTGTCTGTGCCTTCAGTGCTGTGTGGCACTTCCCAGTTTTGTCCTGCACAATGGGAAGTGTTCCTGGTATGTCCAGGTGCTCTGTCCTGCTCCTGCCCTGTCCTGCTCACAGTTGCTGTGTGTCTGTGTGCCTGCTTGCAGTTCACCAACATGTGGCTTCCCTTTAGCATTCTTGCACCTCTCTTTTGTTCCTTTTTATTTTGGATCATTTCCGCTATCGCGCAACTTCTGCTTGCTCCCCTATTATGCATGGCGCATGTTGTTGAATATCACATTACGCCATTTATTCATGGTTCCTCCCCCTTCAGTTGCACATGCATTCATTACAATTGCACTCTTGTGCATTGTGATTTTGGGGGGTGCATCTGCCTCCCGCTGAATATCGCACAATGGCGCATTTTCGGACTTGTGCTGGTGCATCCTTGTTGCGCATGGCGTAACCCTTTTGAACATCTGGGCCTGAGTGCCTAACAAAAGAGGACTGTATTCAGCATGCAGCCATCTTAAGAAGCTCATTTCAGCAAAACATTGAGAAACATTTTAAAAACAATGCATATTCTCAGTCAGAGCTCCAAAGTACCTGGACACCCCCCCCCCATTCCAACAACTACATGGTCTGAATATGGCTGAGGGTCAAGAAGCAAACAATGGCCTGCTCAGCACCCAGCCATGTGGAGACAATGCTGTTGGTGGTTACACAAAAGCAGATGGACATCAGGGCCCAGCACCACAGAAAAGGAGACAGCAGGCAAACCATTTCACAGAAAAAACATTTAGTAGCAGACAGGCAATACTTCGCACTTCCCTAGCCCCCAAATAACCACAGACTACAAGGTCTCAAAATAGTTGAAGGTTGAGCAGCAAACATTGACTTGTACAGGATCCAGCCATGTGGAGACAATGCAGTGGGTGGTTACACAAAATTCTGTCACACGTGATTAAGCTGGTGGGATTCTGGGATGCATAGGAAGAGGCATCACCAGTAGAAAACAGGAGGTTGTTATCCCTCAGTACAGACAGTAGGTGAGACCCCATCCGGAGTACTGCTTGCAGTTCTGGAGACCCCTTCTCCACAAGGACATAGACAGGATGGAGGCAGTCAAGAGGAGGGCAACAACAAAGGTGCACGATTTGCACCATAACCTATATGAGGAAAGACTAAAGGAGTTCAATATGTATACAGTACCTCAGAGGAAAGGGGGGGGACATGATAAAGACCTTCAAGTACCTCAAGTGAATCAACAATGTCTAAGAGGGTAGTATATTACAGAAAAAAGATGTACAAGAACAAGGGGCATAATTTGAAGATGGATAGGGGAAGGCTCAGGGCAGCATGAGGAAGTATTGTTTCACAGAGAGGGTGGTGGATGTATGGGATGGCCTTCCTGAGGAGGTTGTGGGGTCAATAGCAGTGGAGGAATTCAAGAATGCATGGGACAGACATAAAGCAATTCTGGTGAGGGTCAGGAAGAAGTAGGCTGTTGGTTAACTAGGATCTGCAGCTTATCCAATAGATCAGGAAATGGGCAGACTGGGTGGGCCAGGTGATCCTTATCTGTTATCAGAGTCTATGTTTCTATGTTAAGCATCAGCACAGCAAAGCATGGATTACAAAAAAATATAATGGACATTACAAAACATCATGGAGACTATTATTACCCATTGACAATGTGGAATGCAACAGAAACAGCATTTTTGGACCAGCCCAAACAATACTTTGCCCCCCCCCCAACAACCACAGATTGCATGGTCTCAACATGGCCTGCTCAGCATCCAGTCATGTAGAGACCATACAGTGGGTGGTTTTAAAAATTGTATACAACAAACCATGGATTTAAACAAGCATGTTGGTAGCAGGAAGGCTGAGTATAACTACTAAATCACCCTGCAGCCACAGAAGCAAACATCAACGGGCAGCGAACAGTAAATAAATCATGTTTCTGGAGTCAAAATAAGCTGCACAATGATCCCTTGTCCCTAAAACTGGAAGACCTGGTTAGAACCTTACCTTTTGGTACTCTGAGTGCACTTTGGATGACTGGGGCTCTTCCTCATTCTGAATGCACGACGGCTGCTCCAAGCGGACACCAACACTTTCTGCTGTACAAAAAACAGCAAGGAAGTGGGCAAGCACTTATGTGCAGCATATTTTACACCTCTGACTGGCTACCTATATCACAGGGAAAATTGGAATCCTGAAAGGATCGGGCAACCAACTGGGGGGAGGGGGCATTCTGAATGTGCCTAATAGGACCATGCACACCATTGGTTGGAAGTTTTGAAAAAGATGAACTGACTCAAATGATAAAGAGCAGACAAGATGTACTAACTGGCAATATAGCAAGGACAACACTGGTAACACACAGGATCATTAAAACAAAGAGATGTACTTGTCAAAAAGTAATTAATTGGCCATGTTCTGAATGTACCAGCTGAGGACACCGACTAATACATTCAGAACACATTTTGGAGGAGCTTCAAACTATAAAAATAATGGGGGAAACAACATAGGTAGGGTAACAAAACTACAGGGCAACATCTGGATTGTTGAAAGCATACTTTATTTAAACAGAAAAATAGCAGAATTGACAGAAAACATATAACTAAAACCTACAGACTATCCATGTCACAGTTTAGGACCAAAAAACAGCAAGAAAATTGGTCTGGACAACAAGAAAAAATGGCATGGGATTAGAGGAAGGCCGATTAAGGGGTAATGTGAGGAAGTTCTTTTTCACAGAAAGGGTGGTGGATGCATGGACTGGCCTACCTCAGGAAGTGGTGGATATGAATACAGTGCAGGGCTTCAAACAAGCATGGGATAGGCATAAGGGAGCAATACAGATGAGTATGAATAGATAGGTCATTGACAGAGCAGAGGCCTATGGCACATTCATATGGAAGAACAAGAAATGGGCAGACTGGTTGGGCCTTGCGGTCCTTATCTGCCATCAACTTCTATGTTTCTATGTTCCAGGCAGCTGCGGACCATGATTTCATTTATGTATCTCTACACATACAAAGCATTAAAACAGCATTTCAAATATTTTTTTACTTTTTTCCTCACTTTACATCACACTCTTAACATTTCCATTCCATTGGCACAAAATTTTCATGAAGATAGCCTAATAATACATCTCCTTCTGTCATACTACAGCTATAGAACCTGTTTCTGAAGTCTCTTGCAACCAGTCAACAGGAGCAGTGAAAAAACTAAGGAAGAAGAACGTTACTTGATGAACTGTCTCCTGGGAAAACAGCTTGCTCTGGGCACTCATCACACATCTCTTTCTGTCATTCCCCAGCTATAGAACATATTTTTGAAGCCTCTTGCCTCCAGTCAACATGACCACAGACATAACTGAGGAAGAAGAATGCTGCTTAATGTGCTATCTCCTGTGAAAACAGTGTGCTCTGGACACTGAACACACATCTCTTTCTGTCACTCCCCAACTACAGAACGTGTTTTTAACGTCTCTTGATTACAGTCAACAAGGTCAGAGAACTAACTGAGGAAGAAGAACGCTATTTGATGTGCTCTCTTCTGTTAAAATAGTTAGCACTGGAAGCTGATCACACATCTCCTTCTGTCACACCTCAGCTATAGAAAGAGTTTTTGAAGTTTCTTGCTTGCAGTCAACTGTAAAAGTGAAATAACCAAGGAAGACGAACGCTACTTAGTCTGCTCTCTCCTGAGAAAACAGTTTGCCCTGGGTGCTCATCACACATCTATTTCTGTCACCCCCCCAGCTATAGAAGCATAGAAACATAGAAGTTGAAGGCAGATAAGGACCGCAAGGCCCATCCAGTCTGCCCATTTCTTTTCCTACCTTATGAATGTGCCATCGGCCTTCGTTCTGTGAAAGGCCTATCTATTCATACTCATCTGTATTGCTCCCTTATGCCTATCCCAACCCTGTTTGAAGCCCTGCACTGTGTTCATATCCACCACTACCTGAGGTAGGCCATTCCATGCATCCATCACCCTTTCTGTGAAAAAGGACTTCCTCACATTACCCCTTAATCTGCCTCCCTCTAATCTCATGCTGTGTCCTCTTGTCCTGCTATTTTTCTTATATTGTAACACGTTAGACTCTTTCACCTTGTTAATGCCCTTAAGGTGTTTGAATGTTTCAATCATATCACCTCTCTCTCTCTCCCCCCCCTTTGCTCTATTGTATACATGTTGAGCTCCATTAATCTGTCCTCATATGTTTTCTGATGCAGTCCCTGCACCATTTTGGTTGCCATTCTCTGGACTGCCTCAATTTGGTTCATGTTCTTGTGAAGGTGTGGCCTCCAGTACTGCATGCAGTACTCCAGATGGGGCCTTACCAGTGTCTTGTAAGGAGGGATTATTACCTCCCTCTTATGACTTGTGATACCCCTACTAATACTCCCCAACATCCCCCTAGCTTTACCTACTGCTTTAGTGGTCTGCTTAGATGATTTCAGGTCATCTGTGATGATGATGCCCAAGTCTCTTTCTTCCCTTGTGACTGCCAGCAAATCCCCTCCCATCCTATAGGTGGCTTCAGGGTTTATCTTCCCTATGTGCATGATCTTGCACTTCTTTGCCTTAAACCCCAGCTGCCACTCTTCCGACCATTTTGCCAGTTTATCTAGATCTCTTCTCATTCTGCCCACCCCATCTGGATCACCTACTCTGTTGCAGATCTTGGTGTCATCTGCAAACAGACAATCCTTACCCTCCAGTCCATCTGCAATGTCACTAATGAAGATATCGAACAGGATTGGCTCCAGGACTGATCCCTGCGGTACCCCACTTGTGACTTGCATATCTTCTGACTGTATATCGTTTACCACCACTCCCTGTTTTCTGCCCATCAACCAGTTTGCCACCCAGTTGACCAACTTCTGACCCACCCCGAGCCTACCCAGCTTATTAATCAATCTTCTATGTGGAACAGAATTGAAAGCTTTTCTGAAGTCAAGGTAGATGACAGCAACTGCTCCCCCTTGGTCCACCACTCTGGTTACCCAGTTAAATAAATCTATGAGATTAGTTTCATAGTTTCATAGTGGGTTACAAGTTCAGTGAGCACATGGCCCTTTAATGAACTTGCCACCAAATCATTGGTGGAAGTGAAATGTCTTATATTTCATATAGTTGTCGAGGTTAACCTTGAAAGTACTCATGTTGGAACTATTTATGACATAGCTTGGCAACTTGTTCCACTTTGTTATCACCCTCTGTGTGTAGCAGTTATTTCATTTAGTTTTGTTGTTTGATTCCCCCATTAATTGTAGCGTATGGGATCTAGTAGAGGTAATACCAGGATTCCTCCTTAACCCAAGGGTTTCTGTCATATAAGGGTCTTGTATGGTTTTGTATACTAAACATAAATCGCCCCTTTCTTGCCTATATTTAGTAGAATAAAGGTTTAATCTAAGCAGCCTATTTCCATAACTCAAGTTCTTAATGGATCTTGTAGATCGAGTCATTTTCCTTTGTATATTTTCATATACTGTCTGAGTCCTCTTGGAGGAAGGGGTACAGAACTGAGAGCAGTATTCCATATGGGGCCTCATCAATGCATTGTACAGTGGGACCACCACCTCAACCTTTCTACTTTTAATATTACCCAAAATGCATCCCATTAGTTTTTGGCATTTTTTAGCCGTAACTAATGTATGGGTATCAAACTTCAAATCATCAGAAACAAATACTCCCAGGTCTTTTTCTTCTTTAACTGTTGATAATATGATGCTGTTTATTTGCTATGTAAACATCGGATTTTTTTTTCCCAAATGCATCACTTTACATGTATCTAAATTAAAGTACATTTCATTCTCATCTGCCCAGTTTGCTATATCGGTCAAAGTACTTTGTAAAGATCTTGCATCCTCATGATCTTTAATCAAGCATCCCAGCTTACAATCAGCAGCATATTTTCCAACCCATACACTCTTAGAACGAGGGAGGAATTAAATCAAAATATTAAATAGTATTGGACCCAGCACTGTTCCCTGTGGGACACCACTAGTAACACACCCCCAGGTCGATGGATATCCCTTAATAGTCACACGCTGAATCCTGTTATTTAACCATGAATGTATCCATCTAATGATATTGTAATTGAATCCAATTTTGAGAAGTCGATTTATTAATACTCTATGGGAGACTTTATCAAAAGCCTTCGAATAATCAAGAAAAATGTTGTCCACTGGGATGTTTTTATCTAAGGCAGCACTAACCAGTTCAAAGAAACTGATTAAATTCGATAAGCATGATCTTCCAGAAATAAATCCATGCTGGGTTGGATCAACATGTCCTTTGTTTACTAACAGGGTGGAAATATGTTTCTGAATTAATTTTTCTAATAGTTTACCCACAACTGAAGTTAGACTAAAGGGTCGGTAATTTCCCACCTTAGTCCTTTTTCCTGCCTTAAAAATTGGTATTACCTCTGCCAGTTTGACAGGACCTTCCTGTTGTAAACCCATGATGTCTTAGATTCTGTGCTCCTATGGATTCCAGGTGTTGCACTATCCTTTCCTTAAGCATTGCCTCCATAATCTTGCCCACTACTGAGGTAAGACTGACTGGTCTGTAGTTCCTTGCCTCCTCCCTGCTACCACTCTTGTGGAACCGGATCACATGAGCCCTTCTCCAGTCTTCTGGGACCTCTCCTGTGCTCAGAGATTCACTGAACAGTTCTGATAATGGCTCTGCTAGTTCTACCCTTAGCTCCTTTAGTACCCTGGGATGCATGCCATCAGGTCCCATTGCCTTGTCCACCCTGAGCTTATTGAGCTCTTGTAGGACCATTTATTTTGTGAAGGGACCAGTGCACACCTCCACTCCCACGTGTCCATGGTGCTGAACTGTGGGCCCTGCCCTACCTTCTCTTTAGTAAATACTGAGCAGAAGTATCTATTTAGGATAGATGCCTTTACATGGTCCTGCTCCTCACATGCCCCCTTATCCCCTTTGATCTTAGCAATGCCCTCTTTGGACTTTCTCCTTTCACTAATGTATCTATAAAACATCTTGTCACCTTCTTCTACTGTTCATGCTAGTGTTTCCTCAGTTTGGGCCTTTGCCTGCCTTACTGCTTTCCCTGCTTCCCTTAGGGAAGTTTGGTATGCCTCCCTACCTTCATCCCACTGCATTGCCTTATATTTCCTGAAGGCCAGCCTTTTGGCTCTGACCTTTTCTGCTACTGTTTTTGAGAACCAAAGTAGTTTCCTTCTTCTTTTGCACTTCCTTTTCTTTCTAACACAATGGGATGTTGCTTCAAGTATTGCATCCTTAATGCTTGCCCACTTTGTCTGCAGCCCCTCACCTGTATTTCTTTTTGCCAGGGTTAGTTTAACTCTGTTGGTCATCTTATCAAAGTCAGCTCCTCTGAAGGGATGATTTAGTTCTAGTGGCCAAATTGAACCATACCATGTGATGGTCACTGGCCCCCAGGTGACCTTCTACCTGGAGATCTGTGATCCTTTCCCTGTTAGTCAGTACTAGATCTAGGATAGCCCTTTCTCTTGTGGATTGTTTTACCAGTTGTTTGAGGCCCTCCCCCTTTAAGGAATCCACTATGTGTCTAGTTCTGGCAGATGTTCCTGCTGGTATTGACCAATCTATATCTGGCATGTTGAAGTCTCCCATTATCAGAACCTCCCCTTTAACTGTCATTTATTTATTTATTTAGATTTTGTTTACCGGGTAAGCCCACTGATACCAGTGGCCCTCTTTCAGGAGCAACCAGGAGTTAGTTACAGAAGAGGACATATAGAAACAGTTATATACAGTAGTTACATTAGTTACATTTGTTGCACAGTTTTTCAATGGCAACATTATACAGGGGTAGCAGTCAGGTTCATATTCAGACTCACACATTATATACAGTATGTATAGGTTCACACATTATATACAGTATGTACATTAGTTCCATCAGTGTACATTGGAAGCAGTATTTAGGGATGGTAATCAGATTACATAAATTGGTCCATATTAGTATTTCATGACAAATCAGAGGGAGAGTTCAGAGCAGTGCAATGACCAAGGGAACTGGTCTGGGAAGCTAGCAGTTACAGCCACAGAGACTAAGATTAAGAAGATATAGTTTGAGTCCATTTTTGAACTGGATGAGGGTGGCTGAGTTCATCAAGCTAGGTGGTAGGGAGTTCCATAGGTGGGGGGCAGCAAATTTGAAGGAACATTTGCCATGGTTGGAGTGCATCCTAGGGATGTCAAGAGGGTGATTTGCAGTTGATCACAGGGTTTGGGTTTGTTTTTTGGGGGAGAGTAGTCATCTAAGATGGGGAGGGGGACCTAGGTTAGTGAACTTGAAAGCTAGGCAAGCAATGGGATAGGCTAGTTTGTGCCGTAGAGTGGGTCAGTTTAGTCATGTTTTGTATATCTTCTAACAGTAATGTGTCTATGTAATCCCCCTGGTCTGGAGGCCTGTAGACAATGTCAGTTTGTATGGCTGTCCCATTTCCTGCTTCCAGGGTGACCCACAGTTCTTCTGGCTCTTTATGTGTATTCTGAATTTCTGTAGCTTTGATATTTTCATTGACATAAAGGGCCACTCCACCCCCCCTTTTTGGCACCTCGGTCTCTTCTGAACTGTATATAACCAGGTACGGAAGTCTCCCAAGTGTGGTTACTGGTGAACCATGTCTCACTAATGGCTACTATATCCAGTTTAGCCTCTGTCATTATTGTCTGCAGGTCTGGGATCTTGTTTCCCAGCCTGCGAGCATTTCTGTACATGATTTTCCATTAGCCAGATTTCAGTGTGTTAGTTGGGTGAGGTCTGGCATTTCCCCTCTGCATTGTATGGGGAGCTGGACCTTTTCCTTACTTGGTGATGTAAATGAACTACAAACATTCTGAACTCCTTTTTGATCACTAGCTGAGGGGTGTTCTTCCCATTCAATGTATCGGTTGCTGCACCCCCTTCCCATTTGCTAGTTTAAATATTCTGCAAAGATGTCAAACTTCTGCCCCAGTGCACTGACTCCCTCCTTAGTCAGATGCAGTCCATCAAATGTAAAGAACTTTCACTCCCAAAACTGTTGCCAGTTACCTACAAATGTGAGTCCTTTTTCCTGGCACCAGCCCTTGAGCCACGTGTTTAGATCCCCTATCTCCCCTTCTCTGACTTTTCATCCATCTGCCCCCCCTCCCAGACTGCCAGAATCTCAGAGAAGGTGATGCTGGATAAAATGGATGATAGTTTGTCCCCCAGCCTGATCAGGTGAATGTGTTTTTGAAGTCTCTTGCCTCCAGTCAACAGGACCAGTGAAATAACTGAGGAAGAAGAATGCTACTTGATGTACTCTCTAATGGGAAACAGCTTGCTCTGGGCACTGATCACACATCTCTTTCTGTCAACCCCAGCTATAAAATGTGTTTTTAATGTCTGTTCCCTCCAGTCAACAGGGCTAGTGAAATAACTGAGTAAGAAGAATGCTACTTGATGTGCTCTCTCCTGTGAAAACACTGTGACATGTGCACTGATCACACATCTCTTTCTGTCACTCCCCAGCTCTAGAACATGTTTTGAAGTCTCTCACATCCAGTCAACAGGACCAGTATAATAACTGAGAAAAGAAGAATGCTACTTCATGTGTTGCCTCCTTTGAAAAGTGTTTGCTCTGGGTACTGATCACACATTCTCTGTCTGTCAGTGCGCAGTTGTAGAATGTGTTTCTGAAGTCTCTCACCTCCCCTCACAAGGATCAGAGAAATAACTGTTGAAGAAGAATGCTACATAGAATGCTCTCTCCAGTGAAAACAGATTGCTGTGGGCGATGATCACACATCTCTTTCTGTCACTCTCCAGCTATAGAACATGTTTTTTCAAGCCTCCTGCCTTCAGTCAACAAGACTAGATCAATAACTGAGGAAGAAGAAGGCTATTTGATGTGCTCTCTCCTGGGAAAACAGTTTGCTCTCAGTGCTCATCCAACATCTATTTCTGTCACTCCCAAGCAGTAGAATTAGTTTTTGAAGTCTCTGGCCTCCAGTCAACAGGATTAGTAAAATAACTGAGGAAGAAGAACACAACTTGATGTGCTCCCTCCTGGGAAAACATTTTGCTTTGGGTGCTCATCACACATTCCTTTCTGTCACTCCCCAGCTATAGAACCTAGTTTTGAAGTCTCTTGTGTCCAGTCAACAGGAGCAGGGAAATAACTGAGGAAGAAGAAAAATACTTGATGTGCTCTCTCCTGGGATAACAGCTTGCTCTGGGCACTCATTACATATCTCTTTCTGTCATATACCCAGCTATATAACTTGTTTTTGAAGCCTCTTCCCTCCAGTCAACATGAAAACAGAAATAACTGAGGAAGACGTACGCTACGTAATGTGTTTTCTCCTGGAGAAACAGTGTACTCTAGGCATTGAACACAGATTTTTTTCTGTCACCCTCCCCCACAACTATAGAATGTGTTTTAAAAGTCTCTTGCCTCCTTTCAACAGGGCCAGAGACCTAACTGAGGAAGAAGAATGCTACTTGATGTGCTGTCTACTGGGAAAACTGTGAGCTCTGGGCACTGATCACACATCTCTTTCTGTCACTTCCCAGCTATAGAACATGTTTTTGAAGTCACTTGCCTCCAGTCAATGGAACCAGGGAAGTAACTGGGGAAGAAGAATACTACTTAATGTACTCCCTCCTGGGAAAACAGATTGCTTTGGGTGCTCATCACACATCTCTTTCTGTCATTCCCCAGATATAGAACATGTTTTTGAAGTCTCTTTTCTCTTGTCAACATGACCAGAGAAATAACTGAAGAAGAAGAAGAACAATACTTGATGTGCTCTCTAATGGGAAAACAGTTTTGTCTGGGTGCTGATGACAAATTATCGTTCTATCTCTCCCCAGCTGTAGAATGTGTTTTTCAAGTGTCTTTCCTCCAGTCAACAGGACCTGTGAAATAAGTTAGGAAGAAGAATGCTACTTGATGTGCTCTCTCCTGGGAAAACAGTGTTCTCTGTGCACTGATCACACACCTCTTTCTGTCACTCTTCAGTTATAGAAAATGTTTTTGCAGTCTCTTGTCACCAGTCAACAGGACCAGTGAAATAACTGAGAAAGAAGAACGCTACTTGATGTGTTTTCTCCTGGGAAAATAGTGTGTCCCGGGTGCTGATCTTACATCTCTTTCTGTCACTCCCCATCCATAAAACATGTTTCTGAAGTCCCTTGCCTCGTGTCAACAGGACCAGAGAAAGAACCTTACTTGATGTGCTCTCTCCTGGCAAAATGGTGTGCTCAGGGCACTGATCACACATCTCATTCTGTCACTCCTGAGCTAGGAATATGTTTTTTAAGTCTCTTGTCTCCAGTAAACAGGACCAGTGAAATGACTGAGGAAGTAGAACACTACTTGATGTGCTCCATCCTAGGAGCACAGTTTGCTCTGGATGCTCATCACACATCTCCTTCTGTCTCTCCCCAGCAATAGAACATGTTTTTGAAGTCGCTTGCCTCCAGTCAACAGGACCAGAGAAAAAACTGAGGAAGAAGTATGCTGCTTAGTATACTTTCTCCTGGGAAAGCAACTTGTTCTGGGCACAGAGAACATATCTCTTTCTGTCACTCCCCAGGTATAGAAAATGTATTTGAAGACTCTTGCCTCCAGTCTACAGGACCAGAGAAATAATTAAGGAACAAGAATGCTTCTTAGTCTGCTCTCTACTGGGAAAACAGTTTAATCTGATCACTGAAAACACATCTCTTTCTGTCACTTTCCAGCTATAGAATAAGATTTTGAAATATCTTGCCTCCAGTCAACAGGACCACTGAAATATGTGTTAATTTTTTTCTGTGACAATGTGGTGCTTAACTGTGTGTTGAATTATCACTGTGACAGAGTGTTGCAAAATTATGGGTTAGATTATTTCACGGACAGTGTAGTTCTGAACTTTGAAACTATCTCTGTGACAGTGTGATTCTAAACCACGCGTTAAATTATCACTGTTCCAGTGTGGTGCTAAACCGTGTTAAAGTAACTCGGTGACAGTGTGTTTCTAAAGTATGTGTTAAATTATCTCTGTGACAGTGTGGTTCTAAACTATACGTTAAATCATGTCTGTGACAGTGCGATACTAAACTATGATTTAAATTATCTCTGTTACAGTGTTGTACTTAACTGTGTGAAATTATCTCTCTGACAGTGTGGTGCTAAACCACGTGTTAAATTTTCTCTGTTCCAGTGTGTCTGAATTATGTGCTTAATTACCACTGTGACAGTGTGATTCTAAGGAATGTGTTAAATTACCTCTGTGACAGTGTTGTGCTAAACTGTTTTAAATAATCTCTGTTACAGTATGGTGCTAAACTATGAGTTAAATTATCTCTCTCTCACTCAATATGGTTCTAAGGTATGTGTTAAATCATCTCTGTGACAGTGTGGTACTAAATTATGTGTTAAATTTCCTGTGTGACCATGTGGTGCTAAAGTATGTGTTGAATAATCTGTGACAGTGTGATGCTAAACTGTGTGTTAAATTATCTCTATGACAGTGTGATGCTAAAGTTTGTGTTGAATAATCTCTGTGATAGAGTGGTGTTAAACTATGTGTTAAATTATATCTGTACCAGTGTGGTGCTGAACTGAGTTAAAGTATCTCTGTGACAATGTGGGCCAAAACTATGCCTTAAATTATCTGTGTGACAGTGTGGTGCAAAATTATGTGTTATTTTTTCTTTGTTATCGTGTTGTGCTAAACTGTGTTAAATTATCCCTGTTACACTGTAGTGCTGAACTATGTGCTAAATTATATCTGTCACTGTGTAATTCTAAGGTATGTGTTAAATTATCTCTGTGATACTGTGGTGCTAAATTATGTGCTAAATTATCTCTGTGACATTGTGATGCTAAGTTATATTGTTAATCTGTCTCTGTTAAAGTGTGGAACTAAACTATGTGTTATAGTATCTCTGTGACAGTGTGGTGGAAAACTATCTGATAATTTATCTGTTTGACAGAGTGGTGCTAAACTGTGTTAAATTACCTTTGTGACAGTGTGGTGCTAAACTATGTGTTACTGTATCTCTGTGATAGTGCGGTGCTGAATTATTTGTTAAATTATCTCTGTGACAGTGTGGTGCTAAACTGTGTTTTAAATTATCTTGGTGACTGTGTGGTGGTAAAGTATGTGTTAAATTAACTTTGTGAGATTATGGGTCTAAACAGTGTTAAATTATTTCTGTGACACTGTGAAGCTAAACTCTGTGTTAAATTATCTCTGTGACAGTGTAATACTAAACTATTTGTTAAAATATCTCTCTGACAGTATGGTGCTAAAATATGTGTTAAATGATCTCTGTGACAGTGTGTTGCAAATTATGGGTTTGATTATTTCTGTGACAATGTGGTGCTAAACTATGTATTCAATTATTTCTTTGTCAGTGTGGTTCTAAACTTTTAAATTATTTCTCTGACAGTGTGGTGCAAAACTATGTGTTAAATTGTCTCGGTGACAGTGCAGTTCTAAACTATATTTTAAATTCTCTATGTGACAGTGTGGTGCTAAACTTGTTTGTTAAATTATCTCTGTGACAGTGTCATGATTAACTGTTAAATTATCTCAGTGACAGTGTGGTGCTAAACCACATGATAATTATCTTTGTTATAGTGTTTGCTAAACTGTGTTAAATTACCTCAGTTACAGTGTAGTGCTAAACTGTGTGCTAAATTATCTCTGTCACAGTGTGATTCTAAAGTATATGTTGAATTATCTCTGTAACAGTGTGGTGCCAAATCACAAGTTAAATTATCTCTATTCCAGTGTGGAGCTAAACTGTGTTGCAGTATCTCAGTGACAGTGTGCTTCTAAGGTATGTGTTAAATTATCTCTGTTACAGTGTGGTGCTAAACTATGTGTTGAATTAGCTCTCTAACAGTGTGGTTCTAAATTATGTGTTAAATTATCTTTGTGACAGTGTGGTGTTAAATCATGTGTTAAATTATCTCAGTTCCAAAATGATGCTAAACAATGTGTTAATTTATCTCTTTTCAAGTGTGGTCATAAACTATGACCCAGATATTCAAACTGCGCCAGGCTGTGGTGCAAGCTTGGGCACAGCTAAGCTTGGCTGTGCAGGGGTGTGGACTGGGTGATATTCAATGGAGCTGCGCCATGGCTCAGCAGCATTGAATATCATACCCTGGCCACCCACAGTGGAGCATGGGGATGCACTAGTGCAAGTTCCATTGTGCTACGCACAGCAACTGCGATATTCAAAACTTGACATGCAAAATGGGGTCATAATGAATGCAAGGTGCAAATGGGGCCATTTTCATGTCATTATGGCCCAATTTGCATGCAGGTGCACTGATCCCCCGATGACTTGCACCTGGCACCCTGCCAGGCAGCAGCTGTCAGGTACTGATGCCCCCTGCAGCCGCCAATGTGCTCCACAGCCTGATCGCGGGCATTTTTAAAAAAAGAAGAACTATGTGCAATATCCCTGGTGGTACAGTGGACCGCTGACTGCCCAATAATGGGCATTTGTAATAAAAAAAACAATAATACCAATATCCCTGGTGGTCCAGTGAACCACTGTGTGCCTGATCATGAGCATTTGTTGAAAAAAAGAAATATTCCCAAACTCCCTGGTGGTCCAGTGGACCACTGTGTGTCCGATCGTGGGCATTTGTAATATCGAAATATCCCCAAACTCTCTGGTGGTCCAGTGGACCACTGTGTGCCTGAGCATGGGCATTAGCAATAAAAACTAATAATATGTCCAATATCTGTGGTGGTCTAGGGGTACCGCCTCCCCACCTGCCCACTGAGTCCCACTGCCCCGCTCTCCCCAGTCAGCCAGTGGGTGGCAGCACCCCACCTGCCTGCCACCCCACCACCCACCAACTGACACCATCGGTAGGGCTGTATGCCCATTGATTCATTCACATATCTGGAATGTGTAGTATGGTACAGGCTGCATGCCCATTGGCTCATTGTGAACCAATAGGCGTGCAGCCCTACTGACGGTGTCAGTCAGTGGGTGGTGGGGCAGCAGGAGGGTGGGGTGCTGCCACCACCAGCTGACTGGGGGGAGCGGGGTGGTGGGGCTCAGTGGGCAGGTGGGGAGGGGGTAATGTGGCAGCTCACCTGTGGGTGGCCATCCATTGTTCCTTTTTTCTGGATCAACTTTGTGCTGGTGCAGGTAGGGGCTTCACATGCATGGCTCTGCACATCCTGGGCTGAATATCGGGCTGTGCGGGTATGCATGGGCATGCCCCCCCACCTGCACCTGCATACATTACTGATGTGCTCTGGCACATCAGGATTTGTGCGGAGCACTTTTTCCTTTTGAATATCATGCTGGGGTGCATCAGTGGGTTGCACATGGTGCAACCCTTTCGAATATATGGGCCTATGTGTTTAAAGTATCTCTGTGACAGTGTGGTCCTAAACTATGTCCTAAATTATCTGCATGACAGCATGGTGGTAAACTATGGTTATATTATCTCTGTGACAGTGTGGTGCTACACTATGGGTTAAATTATCTTTCTCACAGTATGGTTCTAAGGTATGTGTTAAACTATCTCCGTGAAGTGTGGTACTAAATTAAGTGTTAAATTTCCCTCTGTGACCATGTGGTGCTAAAGTATGTGTTGAATAATCTCTGTCATAGAGTAGTGTTAAACTATGTGTTAAATTATATCTGTTCCAGAGTGGTGCTGAACTGAGTTAAAGTATCTCTGTGACAGTGTGGGCCAAAACTATGCCTTAAATTATCTGTGTGACAGTGTGGTGCTAAACTATGTGTTATTTATTTTTGTTACCGTGTTGTGTTAAACTGTGTTAAATTATCCCTGTTACAGTGGGGAGGGGGGTACCCCTAGACCACCATGGATATTGGACATATTTAGTTTTTATTACTAATGCCCATGATCGGGCACACAGTGGTCCACTGGACCATCAGGGAGTTTGGGGATATTTCTTTTTTTCAACAAATGCCTGCAATCGGGCACACAGCAGTCCACTGGACCATCAAGGAGTTTGGGGATATTTGAACTATGTGCTAAATTATATCTGTCACAGTGTGATCCTAAAGTATGTGTTAATTTATGTCTGTGACAGTGTGGTGCTATATTATGTGTTAAATTATCTCCATGATACTGTGGTGCTAAACTATGTTGTTAATCTGTCTCTGTGAAAGTGTGGAACTAAACCATGTGTTATATTATCTCTGTGACAGCGTGGTGCAAAACTGTCTGATAATTCATCCATTTGACAGAGTGGTGCTAAACTGTGTTAAATTACCTCTGTTGTGGTGCAAAAGTATGTATTAAATAATCTCTGTGACAGGGTGTTGCTAAATTATGTGTTACTATATCCTCGTGACAGTGTGGTGCTAAACTAATAGTTAAATTATCTCTGGGACAGTGTGATGCTAAACTATGTTTTCAATTATTTTGGTGACTGTGATGGTAAACTATGTGTTAATTTATCTCTCTGACACTCTGGTGCTAAACTCTGTGTTAAATTATCTCTGCAACAGTGTGGTGCTAAACTATCTGTTAAATTATCTCTATGACAGTGTGGTGCTAAACTATGTTTATCACCATGACAGTGTGGTGGTAAACTATGTGTTACTTTGTCTCTCTGACAGTGTGTGATCTAGAGATCTAAAGAGTGCGACAAATCTGTAACTTAAATTACCTGTTGGACAGTGTGGTTCTAAATTGTGTTAATGTATCTCAGTGACAGTGTGGTGCAGACTGTGTTAAATTACATCTGTGACAGTGTGGTGCTAAGCTATCTGTTAAATAATTTATGTGACAGTGTGGTGCTTACCTATGAGTTCAATTTTCTCTGTGACAGTATGGTGCTAAACTATGTGTTAAATTATCTCTGAGACAGTGTGGTGCTAAACTATGTGTTAGTTTTTCTTTGTTACAGTGTGATGCTAAATTATGTGTTAAATTATCTCTAAGACAGTGTGGTGCTAAACTATGTGTTAGTTTTTCTTTGTTAAAGTGTGGTGCTAAACTATGTGCTAAAGTATCTCTGTGAAAGTGTGGTGCTAAAGTGTGATAAATCGTATCTGTGACAGAGTGTGGCAAATCTGTATCTTAAATTATCTGTCAGACAGTGCGATGATAAACTGTTAAATTATCTCTGGGTCAGTGTGGTGCAAACTGTGTTAAATTACATCTGTGACAGTGTGGTGCTAAACTATCTGTTAAATTATATGAGTAACAGTCTGGTGCTAAACTATGTGTTAAATTATCTCTGTAACAGTGTGGAGCTAAACTTTTAAATGATCTCATTGACAGTGTGGTGCTAAACTATGTGTTAAATTATCTCTGTGAAAGTGTGGTGCTAAACTATCTGTTAAATAATTTATGTGACAGTGTGGTGCTTATCTATGTGTCACATTATCTCTGTGACAGTGTGGTGCTAAACTATGTGTTAGTTTTTCTCTGTTAACCTGTGGTGCTAAAGTATGTGTTAAATTATGTCTGTGACAGTATGGTGCTAATTTATCTATGTGTTAATTTATCTATGTGAAAGTGTTGTGATAAACTGTTAAATTATCTCTATGACAGTGTGGTGCTAAACTCTGTGTTAAATTATATTTGTTGCAGTGTGATGCTAAACTGTGTTAAATTATCTCTGTGACAGTATTGTGCTAATTTATGATCTCTGCAACAGTGTGGTGCTAAATTATGTGTTAAATTATCTCTGTGACAGTGTGGTGCAAATTGTGTGCTAAATTATCTGTGTAACATCTATATGTTGCTTTATCTCTGTGATAGTGTGGTGCTAAACTATGTGTTAAATTACTTCTGTGACAGTGTGGTGTTACATTATGTGTTAAATTGTGTTTGTTTTAGTGTGGTACCTTAACAAGGTGTTAAATTATGTCAGTGACTGTGTGTGGCAAAACAAAACAAATTATCTGTCTGACAGTGTGGTACTAAACTATGTTAAATTATCTCTGTGACAGTGTGATGCTAAACTGTGTTAAATTATCTCTGTGACAGCATGGTGCTAAACTATGGATTAAATTGTCTCTGTGACAGTGTGGTGCTAAAATATGTGTTAAGGTATCTCTGTGACAGTGTGTTGCAAAATTATAGGTTATATTATCTGTTTGACCATGTGGAGCTAAACTCTGTTAAAGTTTCTCGGTGACAGTGTAGTTCTAAAGTATGTGTTAAATTATCTCTGTTACAGTGTGGTGCTAAACTATGTGTTAAATTATCTCTGTGACAGTGTGGTGATAAATGGTGTTAAATTATCTCTGTGGCAGTGTGGTGCTAAACTATGTGATAAATTGTCTCTGTGACAGTGTAGTCCTAAACTATTTGTTGAATTATCTCTGTGACAGTGTGGTGGTAAACTAAGTTGTTAAATTATCTCAGTAATGGTGTGGTGCTAAACCATGTGTTAAATTATCTTTGTTACACTGTTGTGCTAAACTGTGTTAAATTAACCCTGTTGCAGTGTAGTGATAGACTCTGTGTTAAATTATTTCTATCACAGTGTGATTCTAAGCTATGGGTTAAATTATCTCAATGACTGTGTGGTCCTAAACAATGTGTTAAATTATCTTTGTGGCAGTGCGGTGCTAAACTATGCATTAAATATTTTCTTTTTGACATTGTGGAACTAAACTATGTAAAATGATATCACTGACAGTGTGGTGCTAAACTATGTTTTAAATTATTTGTCTGACAATGTGGTGCTAAACAATGTGTTAAATTATTTTTATGAAATGGACATTGAAATTCAAGCATTCTAATTGGTGACTGACTGTGTGCTAAAGTGTCCAAGAACACAGGAATAAGACCAGGCAATACCAACTGGGCATTGATATGGGTGATAGTGCCCACAAAGAATGTTCACAAATTAAATAGTGATCAAACAATCATCTTGTTTTGTGCCACAAGTGATGCCACCCTTACTGTGATGCTAAAAACCCAAGTGAAATGCACAAGCTGCATCATTAAAAAAAAATAACTGCCACGATCACAATCGTTGTCTTGTAACCCACCTGCTTGTTCAACACAACACTGCAGTGTAATTGCTGCATTACACAGACTGGGCCTGAGCCCTCCCCATCTTTCTGGCTGACAGATGCTGAGCGACAGCTGCAGGAGCCAGCGCAGCACCCCCCACCCACTGCTGGAGCCACAAAGGAAGTGCTCAATTGATAACTCACTTTTAAAAATGGGACTTAAAATTCTGAAGCCAGTCTGCTATGGACTTGCCGTCCCGCTCCTCGGACTGCGGCATCAGCTCATGGTGGCAAATGGCAGGATCAACCAGATACTTTTTTTTATGTTAAATAAAGGTAAGATTAACCAGATTAAAAAAAAACTGGGAGTGCTGCAAGTTGGATAGTGGGATGGGGGGGCGTAAGGGTGGTGCCATGACAACTACATGGAGAGAAAAATATAAATACAGAAGCCTAAACAGTTCAAAAGTCCTCAACTCAAAAAAAAAGTAGGCATTGGAACTATTTTATTAAAAATTTAAACAAATATTTAACTTTTTGACTATTAAATACCATAAATTTTAGCTATCACATGCATCTGTATTTTGATAGCCATTTCATAAGTGCAATAAGCCACTCCAGGGTCTGTGTGTTAGACACGTTAACACATGGATAGGAGGATGGACATACTCGGCCAGTGGGCTCATGCCTGACTACGCTTTCTAGTCATGTGTTAAAGAGTCTGTCACATACCCTGTCATGTCTTATTGCTTACCTAGGACAGTGTGCTGCTAAACTATGTGTAACTTTATGTCTCTGACAGTGTGGTACTAAATTATGTGTTAAATGTTCTTTGTGACAATGTGGTGCTTAACTGTGTGTTGAATTATTACTGTGACAGTGTGGTGCTAAACTACACGTTAAATTATCACTGTGACAGTGTGGTGCTATTCTGTGTTAAATTATCTCTCTGACATGCTGGTGCTAAACTCTGTGTTATATTATCTCTGTGAAAGTCTGATGCTAAACTATGTGTTAATTTATCTCTGTTAAAGTCTGGTGCTAAACTATGTGTTAAACAAATTGGGTGGGATATTCAAAAGGGTTGCGCCATGCGCAACAGAGTTGCGCATGCACAAGTCCGAAATTGCGCCATTCTGCGATATTCAGCAGGAGGCAGTTGCGCCACTGAAAACAGGCTGAGCAACAGTGCAAAGCAAATGAAGGCATGTGTAACTGAAGGGGTGGACCCATGCATAAAGAGCGCAATGCGATATTCAAAGACTTGCGTGCGCACAGCAGATGAGCCAGAAGGTGCGCTACAGCGAAATGAGCCAAATAAAAGGCTCAAGGAAGAGGTGCAAGAACGCTAAGCAGGGAAGCCACATGAGGCAGGAAACAGGAGACAGTGGCAAACAGTGCAGGCCTGGGAGTGCACAGAGAGAGAGGACAAGGGAGGGTGTGGGGGACACAGACTGCAGAGGCCAGTAGGTGTACCGGTGCAGTGGAGGTAGCAGTCAGGACAGCGGGGTAACAGAACAACAACAGCCGGGGACACAAGCCAGGGAGATGGACAGTGCCAGCTTCCACATGGAAGCTGTAATGAGGGGGTGAGAAGGCATGCTGCAGGGGCGTGGCGTGGAAGGGCCCATCGGTAGGTATGCCCCAACAGGCAGTACCGTGCCCGCATCAGCTTGGAGCTGTACTCAGACGAGATTGGGGCCGGCACCGCCGAACAGGGTAATACTGAGGTGGCTCTGTGAGCTGTGCAGTGATGTGATGTAGGCACCCTCACGACGGAGTCACGCTCTGTCAGTGGAGACAAAGGTAACAGCCTGCATGTGCCTGCTCACCACGGGTACCTTCCAGAGGCTGACAGGGGACACCACAGGCATAACACAGTCGGCCACGTCACGCATCCTCACCCAATTCCTCAGCGCATTGCTGCCACATGCTGCGGAGTACATCCATTTCCCCAGCACCGCAGCAGAGCTTGCAGCAAACATGCAGGAGTTCCACAGGGTAGCACATATGCCTGGCATGCTAGGGGCCATAGACTGCACCCATGTGGCTATTCGCACACCACCTGGCCTGATGGGGCTGCATACAGGAACAGGAAGGGCTTTTCCAGTGTCAACTGCCAGGTGGTGTGTGATGCCACTGGGCGCATAATCAATGTCTGTGCCACACACCCTGGTGGAGCACATGATGCCTTCATATGGTATCAGTCCGCACTGTGCCATCAATTCGAGAGTGGGGACATCCCCACAGGCCATCTAGTGGGTGAGTACGCATGTAGGAATTGCAAAATTGGGGCAAGGGTGGGAATGCCACAGGTGCCATGGTAGTGGCACACAGGGATATGGGCAATGTGGACCTGAACATGAAACTTATCTCCACTATCTCCACACAGGTGACAGTGGATACCCACTCCGTCCCTGGCTGCTCACACCGTACCGGCGCCCCATGACCCCATCGCAGCAACGCTATAATGAGGCACATGCCGCCACATGCAACATCATCGATGCCTACACACCTCTGGCGGTGCCCTACAGTACAGCCCCTCAAAGGCCTGTGGGATATTCCTGGCCTGTTGTATCCTGCACAACATGGCCAAAGACTGTGGGATAGCCATACAGGTCGAGGAGGGGGACAGCGATGGGGAAGCCAGCGGCGCCGGTGATGATGGTGATGAGCAGCCCCCCCTTGGATGGCGGGACCCCCGACTGATCTGGCAGGCCCAGCTGCACCAGAACACCATCATGGAGGAGCATTATGCATGACACAGGTAAGTCAAGGGGCCATGTGCAACCAACACTGTCCAGGCGCAACCCACAGGCACATAGGGTAACACACCAGGGGTGCATGACGGCAAGGGGAGTGGAAGGGTCCAGGCACATGAACACACCATCAGGGAGGGGTGAACAGTCATATGGACACACACACACACACACACACCAGGCACAAAGCGTACATGGGCAGGTGCACAGCAGAGCAGGAACAGACATGGCAAACACCCAGATCCACAGACCACCCCCACCACCTGTACTGTCCAAGTACGTGTGTCAGATGCTGGGTACCCTTGCACCTTGGTGTACAGTACAATGCAGGCATCATCATGCACACACCTGTGGACAGCAGTCGGGTGGGTGTGCAGGTGGTCCGCGTGTCAGTGTGTTGGGCAGGGCACCCACCAGTGCACTGCCCACCATGACACACATTGCACACAGGGCAGCACCAGACAGGGCCCACACTGGGAGACAGGTCAGTCATGTTGAACTGTTCCACGGCCACCGCGGATGTGTGGGCGGCCCCGCCGTGTCCCAGCAGCACTGGCAGGCTGATCATGGGCCACATAGGGTGGCACCAATGGACCACAAGGGGTCCCACTGTGCGATCATGACCTTGTCCGCACAGGGGTGTGCAGCATGCCGAACATACCTGCACCAGGTGTGCTCAGGATGCCCACAGCAGAACCTGGCATCGACAGTCTGGGTGTCGCATGACGCTGGGAATGGGGAGTGGAGAGCGTACTGTGTGGGTGTGCGGTACAGGGCACCTGACTGTGCCCAATGCGCCACAACAGAGACCACTGCCTGGGTCAGCCTGTCAATGGTGGCGGTCACATCCATCCACAGTCTGACCATCTCTGCAAGGATCAATGCATTGTCCCTGCTGTTCCACTCCACAGCCACGTAGAGTGCCTCCACGCGTTGCAACCCACATCTGCTGCTCTACTGATGCCCACAGCAGGTGGGTGTGCTCATCCAATGGGTCCTGTGCCACATCGGCATTCTGTCCCCCAGGGTATGGAAGGGCCTGATGCTCAACACCCCTTGAGGGTGGGTGCTGTTCACCAGGACCAGGTGTGGGCAAGTCAACAGGTGGTGTGCATGTGCCACCGCTGGACCCTGTACCCCCAGATCTGGTGGGTGACTGCTGCTGCTGCCCCTCCAACTGCTGTGCCCCAGGGACCACTCGTTCCACTGCTGTGGCCGCAACAGAGCCAGAGACCTGCACAGCCACCGGTGCTGCCCCACCAGTGCAGACAGATACAGCCTGGGACTGTGCTGACGTGCTTGCACACATGTTGGAACCAGCTAGGTCCAGGGGCACATGCTGGCCTGCTGTGTGTCCGTCATGGGACACACATGTGTCACTGCCCATTGCAGTCCTTGCATCATCAATGGTTCAGGTACGTGCTACAGCCACAGTCACAGTGTGCTGGCATGCTTGCATTGCCAGACTGCTGAGACACAGGCTGTGCACCCCCCACACCTGACTCACTAACAACAGAGGTGGCAGCCAGGCGTGCATGCTGGTGCAGTGCATGCCGGCTGGTGACAGAGGTGGATGGACCCTCCTCCACCTCTGGCAGGTCTTCCTCACTCCATGGTCCCACCACCACCATCCCCTGCAGACAAACGGGATCTGTAACAGAAAGTGAGGACATGTTAGTGCATATGATCAACCTTCCCCCCCCAACACCACCACCATGTCATACCGTGCAGTGATGGGCTTCCACCTGTCTGGAATCCACCTCCTGGTATGCCCTCTACAGCACTCCACTGCATTGATGCAGCCAGTCGGTCCTCAGCCGGGGTCAGCTCCGCCACTGCTGGCTGGCCCCCACCTGTGCCAGCACGTGCCGCCCTGAGGGCTGCCACCTTCTCCTTCACCCTTCTGTGGTCTGTCCCCATCTTCTTTTTGCATTCCTGCATGGAGCGCTGGTGGCTTCCGTGCAGGTTCACTGCCCGAGCTACCCCCTTCCATGCAGCTGCACGGGTCTGAGGGGTGCCCCGCCGTCCACTCAGTAGTGGCTCCTCTTCCAGGTAGGCCTGGAAGAGGGCCTCTGTCTCCGCCGTGGTGAAGTTAGGCCTCCTCCTTCACCCACCATCCTCACCCTCACCTTGGCTCTGCTCGGTCATGTCGGTCTGTATGGGTGGAAGTGGACACCTGTCACTGTGCAGTCTACAGCGTTATCCCATGACCATTGGCCAGAACATCACACAGCATGCAACTCACCTCTCACCTGCAGCAACCGAATCTGGCCAGCGCAGCCCAATGTCACGTATTTATAACGCAATGCATGCAAATTAGGAGTGGCACAACTTTAATGACATGCTAATCGCACCACTGCACCTTTGAATGGCTGATCAGATGATTTGCATGTGTCGGCTGAATATCGCGCCGTTGCGCGTTGTGCAATACGGTTGAGCCAGCTGAGCCAAGGGCGCATTTCTGTGACTGTGTGGTACACTGCATTGCGCATGCCCAGGTAGCTTACACAGGCGTCTGCCGTGCTGATGACGTGCTGTGCGCAATCAGCAATTCAGGACACGGCCACCATTGTGCCAGTGGTGCTACAGCGCTGGTCACCATATGGCACTGTGGCAGTACTGTGCAATAGTCCACTGTGGCACTGGCACGCAGGTGACTGATTGCGCAGGACGTGTGGACATCCGATGGCGCTGTGCGTGGCCTTGCACCACTGACCCATGACCTTGTGGCCGACCTTTGCCCCCTGGCGCTGTACGTCTGTCATGTGTACGGCTCTATCGCGCTGTTCGGTGACAGCGTGATGTGGACCTACGGCGCTGTCCGAACAGCGCGATAGGCAGTGATGGAGTTGTATTGCGCAACATTTCCATGTGGGGTTGCCGTGCTGTGGAGCGCCATATTGCCACTGTACATTTTGAAAATGGCATGCAGGAGAGCACCACAATGGGGGGCCTTGGAATTGGCAAACCTGGTGGCTGTGGTGGAGCCTCACCATGGCTCACTGGTTGAGGGAGTGCCCCTGCAGGTGCCATGCACCCATGTGTGGCAGCAGGTCGCCACTGCCCTGGAGCAGGCCACTGGGTGGAGGAGGACCCCTGAGCAGTGCAGGCACCACTACAGTGACCTGCAGAGGAGGGAGCATGCTCTGCTTGAGCACCTCAGGTCACGTGCCAGGAGGGGCGTTGTGCCCAGGCCAGGTGGGTGTGCTGTGTATGCACCGTTATTGTCTGCATGGGTGACTGTGTAATGTGATCTGCGCATGGGGGTGGGTTGGGCTATGGTTTGCTGTGAGGGTGTTTGCAGGTGTGTGCTGTTTGGGTCTGGTTGTGTGGGCAGGCACACTCAATGGGGCAAGGGGCTGTCTGCTTTGGGATCTCACTGATGTGTTTCTCTTCATTTGTCTCCCACAGGCATGGAGGAGCAGAGGTGTGCACGGGCTGAGACCTGGGATGGCGGTGCCAGGATGGCTGGTGGAGGAGGTGTGCCACAGCCACAGCCACAGCAGCAGCTGCAGCCACAGCAGCACCTGCTGCAGCGGCTTGATGATGGTGAGTGTCATTACATCATGGATGCTATTGCATGCTGGAGGGGGCACGGACACCTTCCATGGACGACACTACCATGCATGCAACATGTGACAGTCATCACTGTCCAGTGGCACTGCATGTGTGTGTGTGCATCACTGGTGGTCCATGCATGCACTGGGCACATGGCTGTGGCACTAGCATCCCACCATGTAGCCATGTCACTGGGCAGCCTTGGTTGTGCTGTGCTGGACATGGGCGGTGTGTGTGTGCAGTGGTACACATGGCCATTGCTGGCTGGTTGGGCATGTCTTGTGCACGGTCACTGTGGGTGGGTGCAGTCCATCACAGAAGTGGGGCACTTGGCTGTATGCCATGCATGATGGGTGGCATTCAGGGATGTGGACAGTCACAGCCATTGACTCTGATCCCTTGTCCTAGGTATCCAGATCCTGTGCATGTTGGAGCAGGGCATGCGGAGGCTGACTCAAGTGGCCATGGACTCGCATACCATCCTCCTCAACCTACAGCAGCATGGCATGTGGCACCAGAGGAGGCCATGGGCACAGCACCAGGCAGAAGGAGGAGGGCAGGCTGCCAGGTGGTAGCCAGACATTGGCAATCCCCACCTTCCCTCTCCCAGTTGTTCACCCCTGCCCCTTACCCACCCCTACCTCATACCCATACCCCCACCCCTGCTTTATACTTATGTTACTGTTTGTTGTTCTTGTTATGCATCTTTATTACATATATATTTTGATATGAATACTGTGGTGGTCTCCAATTTGCAGCTGGCTATAGGTGCTCAGTTGCAGTTGTGTGCATGGCATCAGGTGTGGTATGGTCATGGCTATGTGTGTGCATGTGTGTGGGGCGGTGTCTCTGGTGTGGGTGAGGCTGCAAGTCAGTATTGCTGAGTGCTGCCACCCATTGCTGGGTGGTCATGGTGGGTTTGGCTTGTGTGGTTCTGTGGTTCACAAGGTTGCAGTGTTCCGGGGGGCCTTGGGATTCCTGCAGTGCTGGTCACTGTGCATGGGTGGTGTCTTGGGGTCACAGTGCTGGGAGTGCTGTGCACGGGGGGGGCTGCTGGACACTGGGGTGCTCCGCCCCCTTTGTGTGCCAGTCTCAGGTTGACAGTAGGTGTGCTGCAGTAACATGGCCGGGATGTGCTTTGTTTGCTTGTCCCCATGGCCCAGTGGCTGCTCCATCCCTCCCCCAGTTATGCTGTGCTTGGGGTGTGGGGGTACATTGTTGGTTTGGCAGTGTGTCCCTGTGCCCATCTGTGGCATGGGTGGTGTGCCCCTGCCTACCTCCCTGGTTGTGCACTTCATTGCTATGCTGCGGGGTCTCTTTGCTTGTGCTATGGCACCTCTGGACTGCTCAGCTGGCCTTGCCTTGTTGCGCTATGGTGCATCATTTCTGCTCAGCTTCCCTTCTGGTTGGCTATGGTGCAGTTGTGCGATATTCAGAGCGTTGGCTGCTTGCGCAATTGGCCTTGCTCCATGTTTGAATATCACGACAATTGCGCATGTGCGCAAGTGACTTGCGCTTGCTCCTGCTGTTGCACACTTTTTGAGTGCAGTTTGAATATCCCACCCATTATGTGTTAAATTATCTCTGTGAATGTGCTTTGCAAAAACTGTGTCTTAAACTATCACTGTGACAGTGTGGTGGTAAACAATGTGTTACTTTATCTCTCTGACAGGAGTACTGCTAAATTATGAGCTACATTATGTCTGTTACAGTGTTCTAGTAATCTGTGTTAAACTAACTCTCTTCCAGTGTGAAGCTAAACTATGTGTTAAATTATCTATATCACAGTGCAGTTCTAAAGTATATGTTAAATTATCTTTGTGACAGTGTGGTGCTAAACTATGTGAAAATTTATCTGTGACACTGTGGTGATAAACTGTGTTAAATTATGTGAGTGACAGTGTGGTACTAAACTATGACATAAACTGTTACAGTGTTGTGTTTAAATGTGTGAAATTACCACTGTGACAGTGGGGTGCTAAATCATGTGTTCAATTATCTATGTGACAGTGTGGTGCTAAACTATGTGTTAACTTAGCTGTGTGATAGGTGGTGCTAAACTATGTGTAAAATTAACTATATTACAGTGTGGTGCTAAAATGTGTTACAATATCTCTGTGACAGTGTGGTGCTAAACTGTGTTAAATTACCTCTATGACTGCATGGTGCTAATATATGGTTATATTATCTCAGTGACAGTGTGTGCTTAAATATGTGCTAAAGTACCTCTTTGACAGTGTGGTTGTAAATTATATATTACATAATATCTGTGATAGTGTGGTGCTAAACTGCAAAATTATCTCTGTGACAGTCTGGTGCTAATGTATGTTTTAATATATATCTGTAACAGTGGTGTGCTAAACAGTGTTAAATTATCCCTGTTACAGCATGGTGCTAAACTATGTGCTACATTATCTCTGTCACACTGTGGTTCTAAAACAACATGTTCAAATATTTTTGTTCCAGTATGGTGCTAAAATGTGTTAAAGCACCTCTGTGACAGTGTGGTGCCTAAACTATGTGTTAAATTATCTCGGTGACAGTGTGGTGCTAAACTATGTGTTAAATTATGTGTGTGACAGAGTGGTACTAAAGAGTGTGTTAAATTATCTCTGAGACAGTGTGGTGCTAAACTATGTGCTATATTACCTCTGTGTGTATACACTAAATGTTAAATTATCTCTGTCACAGTGTGTTTCTAAACTATGTGGTCAATTATCTCTGTCTCAGTGTGGTGCTAAACTATATATTAAATTATCTATGTTACTGTGTCATCGTAAACTATGTGTTAATTTATTTATGTTAAAGTTTGGGGCTAATCTATTTGTTAAACTGTCTCTGTGATGGTGTAGTTCTAAACTATGTGTTAAATGATCTCTGTGACAGTGTGGTGCTAAACTATGTGCTAATTTATCTCTGTCACAGTGGTTCTAAAGTACGTGTTAAATTATCTCTGTGAGATGTGGATGAAAAATATGTAAAACGTTATCTCTCTGATAGTCTGGGGCTAAATTACGTATTACATTATCTCTATGACAGGGTGGTGGAAAACTATGTGTTAAATTATCTCTGTGACAGTGTGGTGCTAAAGTATGTATTAAATTATCTCTGTATCAGTGTGATTCTAAACTATTTGTTAAATTATTTCTGTCACAGTGTGATTCAAAAGTATGTGTTAAATTATCTCTGTGACAGTGTGGTACTAAATTATGTGTTAAATTATCTCTGTGACAGTCTGGTGATAAACTGTGTGTTCAATTGTCTCTCTGACAGTGTGTTCCTAAACTATGTTTTAAATTATCTATATGACAACATGGTGCTACAATATGTGATAAAGTATCTCTATGACACTTTGGTGCTAAGCTATTTGTAAATATATCCCTTTGACAATGTGGTGCTAAACAACATGTTAAATTATCTCTGTTACAGTGTTGTGCTAAACTGTGTTAAATTATCCCTGTTACAGTGTGGTGCTAAACTATGTGTTAAATTAACTCTCTCACGGTTTGGTTCTAATGTATGTGTTAAATAAGCTCTGTAACAGTCTGGTGCTACATTATGTGTTAAATTATCTTTGTGATAGTGTGGTGCTAAATTATGTGTTAAATTATCTTTGTTCCAATGTGGTGCTAAACTAAGTTACAGTATCTCTGTGACAGTGTGATACTATACTATGTTTTATATAATCTGTATGACAGTGTGGTGCTAAACTATATTTTAAATTATCTCTGTGACATTGTGGTGTAAAGCTATATATTAAATTATCTCTGTTACAGTGTTGTAGTAAAGTATTTTAAAATTATCCTTGTTTCAGTGTGGTGATAAAGTATGTGTTAAATTACATCTGTGACAGTGTTGTGCTAAACTATGTGTCAAATTTTCTCTGTGACAGTGTGGTGCTAAAGTTCTGTTAAAGTATCTCTGTTCCAGGGTGGTGCTAAACCTTCTTAAAGTATCACTGGGACAGTCTGGTGCTAAACAGTGTGTTCAACTATCTCTCTGACAGTGTGTTGCTACACTATGTGTTGAATTGTCTCTGTAACAGTATGGTGCTAAACTACATATAAAATTATCTCTGTGACACTGTGGTGATAAATCATATGTTAAATTATCTCTGTTATAGTGTGGTATGAAACTATATGTTAAATTATCTCTGTTCCAGTGTGGTGCTAAACTCTGTTAAAGTATTTCTGTGACAGTGTGGTGCTAAACTATATGTTAATTTCCCTCTGTAACAGTGTTGTCCTAAACAGTGTTAAATTATCCCTGTTACAGTGTGGTGCTAAACTATGTGCTACATTACCTCTGTGACAGTGTGGTGAAAATGTATGTGATAATTTATCTGTGCGATAATGTGGTGCTAAACTGTTTGAAAATATCTCAGTGATAGTGTCCTGCTAAACTATGTGTTAAATTATCTCTATGACAGTCTGGTGCTATACTATATGTTAAGTTATCTCTGTGACCATGTGGTGCTGTGTTAAATTATCTCTGTTGTTAAGTGCTGCTAAACTATGTGTTAAATTATCTTTGTCACACAGTTGTGCTAAACTGTGTTATATTATCTCCATGGCACTGTGGTGCTACACAATGTGTTAAATTATCTCTGTGAAATGTGGTGGTAAAATATATGATCTTTTATCTCTCTGGTAGTGTGGGGCTAAACTTTGTGATGAATTATCTCTATGACAGTGCGCTGATTAACTATGTGTTAAATCATCTGTATGATAGGGTAGGAGGAAAATAAGTGTTAAATTATCTCTGTGACAGACTGGTGCTAAACTGTGTGTTCAATTGTTTCTCTGACAGTGTGTTCCTAAACTATGTTTTAAATTATCTCTGTGACAGCATGGTGCTAAAATATTTGTTAAAGTATCTCTGTGACACTGTGGTGCTAATCTATTTGTAAATATATCCCTTTGACAGTGTGGTGATAAACTATGTGTTAAATTATCTATGTTGTAGTGTTGTGCTAAACTGTCTCAAATTATCCCTGTTACAGTGTGGTGCTAAACTATGTGTTAAATTAACACTGTCATGGTGTGGTTCTAAAGTATGTGTTAAATTATCTCTGTGACAGTCTGGGGCTAAATTATGTGTTAAATTATCTCTGTGACAGTGTGGTGCTAAACGATGTGTTAAATTATCTTTGTTCAAGTATGGTGCTAAACTGAGTTTAAAGTATCTCAGTGACAGTGTGATGTAAACTATGTTTTAAATTATCTGTGTGACAGTGTGGTGCTAAACTATGTGTTAAATTATCTCACTCACAGTGTGGTTCTAAAGTATGTGTTATATTATCTCTGTGACAGTCTGGTGCTAAACTATGTGTTAAATTATCTCTGTGACAGTGTGGTGCTAAACAATGTATTAAATTATCTATGTTCCAGTGTGGTGCTAAACTAAGTTAAAGTATCTCAGTGGCAGTGTGATGCTAAAGTATGTGCTGTATAATGTGTGTGACAGTGTAATGCTCATCTATGTGTTAAAAAAATCTATGTGACAGTGTATTCCTAATTTACATGTTAAATTATCTCTGTGACAATGTTGTGCTAAACTGATAAATTATCTCTGTGACAGTGTGGTTCTAAACCATGTGTTATTTTGTCTCCATTAGAGTGTGGTGCAAAACTATGTGTTAAATTATCCCTATGAAAGTATGGTTATATTACAGGTTATATGAACTCTCAGTCAGTTTGGGCTAAAATATGTGTTAACTTATCTCTGTTAGGGTGTGGTGCTAAAATAAGTGTTAACGTATCTCTGTGACAGTGAGTTGCAAAATTATGGGTTAAATTATCTCTGTGACAGAGTGTGCTAAACTATGTGTTAAAGTATCTCTGTGACAGTGTGGTGCTAAACTAGTGTTACATTACCTCAGTGACAGAGTGGTACTAAACTATGTGTTACATTATATCTGTGACAGTGTGGTAATAAACTGTTAAATTATTTCATTGACAGTGTGGTACTACCCTATATGTTAATTTATCTCTGTTAAAGTCAGGTCAGAAGGAGAAGGAAACATATCAATTTCAGTGCTTTACAGTAATTGTACATTGCTATTTTTGTTTTAAGCTTAGATTGTGGGCTTTTCGTGACACTGTAATTTCATTGCTGTCTGTACTTAGAATTGTTTTGGGGCTGTTGAAAATTTAAAACCTAGTTTGTTGTGCTTATAGTGGTGGTGTATTTCTTTGCTGTCTTTAATTGCTGCAAATTTTGTCTTGACTTGTCTGACTTGCCCTATAGTTTGGGTGAGGGGTGCTAGTTGTCTGGCCTCTGACCTCAGCTATGTGATAATTGGAGGTGGGGCTTAGTCAGAGTTGAGGTAGCAAGTAATTTTTGTTTTCTCAGAAGAAGCCAGAAGGGGAAGGAAACAGATTCATTTCAGTGATTTACAGTAATTGTACATTGCTATTTTTGTTTTAAACTTAGATTGTTGGCTTTTAGTGACACTATTATTTCTTTGCTGTCTTTACTTAGAATTGTTTTTGGGCTGTTGAACATTTAAAACCTAGTTTGTTGTGCTTGTAGTGGTGGTGTATTTCTTTGCTGTCTTTAATTGCTGCAGATTTTGTCTTGGCTTGTCTGCCTTGCCCTGTAGTTTGGGTGAGGGGTGCTAATTGTCTGGCCTCTGACCTCAGCTATGTGATAATTGGAGGTGGGGCTTAGTAAGAGTTAAGGTAGCAAATGATTTTTTCTCAGAAGAAGCAGAAGGGGAAGGAAACAGACTCATTTCAGTGCTTTACAGTAATTGTACATTGCTATTTCTGTTTTAAACTTAGATTGTGGGCTTTTAGTGACACTGTAATTTCATTGCTGTCTTTACTTCTCAAGCCACTCCTGTGGCCTTGGCTCTCTCCGAGCAGGCCACAGCTAACAGACCACCTGACTGAGCCCCGGACAGATTCAGACAGCCCATCTGTGGGCTTCCCAAGCTGCTCCTGTGGCCTTGGCTCTCTCCGAGCAGGCCACAGCTAACAGACCACCCGACTGAGCCCCGGACAGATTCAGACAGCCCATCTGTGGGCTTCCCAAGCTGCTCCTGTGGCCTTGGCTCTCTCCGAGCAGGCCACAGCTAACAGACCACCCGACTGACCCCCGGACAGATTCAGGTACACACCGGACCTCCGAAACTCGTGGTTTTGAATGCCACTGTTTTGACTGGATGCCCAGTGGAGGAACCAGGCACTGACTGGCAGCTGTACTCCTTGGCTGATTTTCCAACGCCTGGTGCTTCCTGGTCTCAGGGAAATCTCTTTCTGTGCTTTGTTCTGGACTGAATTTTTGTTAATGTAATCTACATATGTTATGCATCAATTGGTCTTACTTTACCTGCCAGCTTAGCTAGTCTATTACAAGCCACTAGTCTAGCCTCTCAGTGTTACTTAGTGCTTGACAAACTGTATTGTATAGTAGCCGATGTTTGACTGCTTGACCTAGCTACTGAGCAAGACTGCTGCAGTTTTCCATTTCTGCCCTACTGACGAACGCTGCCCCTTCCCACTGGTCACTCTGCCAGTTATTAATTTCTCTGCCCACTTGTAATGCTGTCTCTCTAAACACCTTACTTTCTTCTCTGCCTTACCTACAAACCCTTTCCTTACACCCCCTGCTGCTGCTGCTGTCCTCCTCAGACATCCCGGTGCCAAAGCACAGACGGCCCCCCCATTAATCCTCTTCTAGCTCCAAATAATTGCCCTGCATTTACCACCTCTTTACCTCATGCTTTGTCTTTCCCCATTGCCTGCCCCCCCACTGAGCTTGCTATTGTACTCTAGCTGTATTTAATCCTCTGTGTTTCACTCCTTGTTCCACAGACAGCCCATCTGTGGGCTTCCCAAGCTGCTCCTGTGGCCTTGGCTCTCTCCGAGCAGGCCACAGCTAACAGACCACCTGACTGACCCCCGGACAGATTCAGGTACGCACCGGACCTCTGAAACTTGTGGTTTTGAATGCCACTGTTTTGACTGGATGCCCAGTGGAGGAACCAGGCACAGACTGGCAGCTGTACTCCTTGGCTGATTTTCCAATGCCTGGTGCTTCCTGGTCTCAGGGAAATCTCTTTCTGTGCTTTGTTCTGGACTGAATTTTTTCACCAACCTCCCTTCCCCCTCCTCCTCACAGTATTAAATAGACCCTTACTCCACCCCTTCCTCAGCCTAGCAGCAGATTGGTCACTCCACTGCTGCACATTTTCATGCTATTGGCCTCCTGTCTTCAATACCTGACTTGACCCACTTTCTTACCGCCCTTTTAAAAGCAGTCCACCCACAGGATCACATTTCCTCTCAACCTTTTCTCCAGCCCTCCATCTAACTCCTCTCAATTACTGCTCTACCTGCCTATTGTTAGGGACCTCACCCTAATTCGACTATATACCCTTTCAACTATGAACCAGCTTGCAGTTAAGCAGGCCAGCAACACCAAACAAACTACCTTGAGGTGCAACCACCTACTACTACTCGTCACTACCTCTTTTGGCATTGCTGGTACCATACACATCCTTTTGTTCTGCAAATTTTGGACTCCCACTGTTCTGTCTAACCCTTTATGTGAATCCACTTTATTAACCTCCTCTCCTTCTCTCCCTCAGCTGAAACTGTTGCCCAGGCTCCCAGCTCCTAAGCCACGGGATTCCCTGCTACCCGGGTCGGCGCCCCTCTAGCCGATGCTCGAGACTGCAGACATGGACCCAAGGCCCTACAAGTGCGGCAACTGCGCAACTTTTTCGACTGCCCCCCTCCCCACCTATGCTGATTATTAAATACAGTAGCTCCCTGCCAAAATATTAGTCCACGTCCCTGGCGCGGTGCCCACCAATGGAGACTTAGCTCGTGATCCCCTCTTCTCTATCCAACCTCTGGGATCCAACTCTCAGGGCCTTGCCTTACTAAAATGCATAGGCTCTCCTTGGCTGTGCCTTCACCACTAAATATCTTTAATGCTATCAAATTTGGGTCAACCTGGATCGGAAGCTACTGATAAGCTGCATTAATCCAGCAACCCACTGGACCCTGGGCTAATTGAGTGGCTCCTTTTGAGGGTACCATCATGTCGGGCCCTATAGGCTCCTTTTACTGCCCCTTCTTCTGCTGATACCAGCTGCCCAGCATTGGACACCTGAACTACCATCATGTTTGGTCTACAGCGGCACCTTGTGCTGTATACCACATGGCAACTTATCCTTTAATTGCCTCCGTGATTCCAAGTACCAGTACCTCAGACCCTGCTCTTGGACCACATACCAGTAGTACTTATAACATTCCCCACCACAAGGCCCACCTCCCCACCGCAGACTTCTATCTCCTCCCGCCCTATTGTGGTAGGTGCTAAGCTCTTGCTACAACAGATCAGCTCTTCTATGGTGGCTACTTTCCAGTCCTAAAAACATCAGATCTACTAGGCGGGAGAAGGCAGGAATTACAAGCTTATAATTAGCTCTTAGAAAAATCCTACTTATCCTCCTGCTTTGTTCAGGCAACGTGAGAACTCAACCCTGGCCCCAGAAGCTATTGCTTTGCCAGCAGAACTAGCAAATTTAAAAGGAATAAGCTTCTTGCATATTAACGTATATAGCCTCCTTAAATAGATAACCTTAATACAAACCTGGGTAAAATCATATGCCTTTCCTGACAAAGTTGTGATTTCCAAAACTTGGCTTAGACCCAGCACCACTGATAGAGAAGTAAACATACCCAACTATGCCTTGTTCAGAGCTGATAGGCATGCCAGAGGAGGAGGGGTAGCTATCTATGTTAAAGACAAATTTTCTGCCTCCTGCTTATCCTCGGCATCTTTCACCAGCGAATTCGAATGCCTAATTCTCAAAGTGGAAATTACACAGACTACTGCACTCTGCGTAATAGGATGCTACAGACCACCGTCTGCTGGCCTACAGCTTGTGTCATATCTAAGTGACAAGTTGGGACAGGGGCTGCCAGAAACTATTATTTTAGGAGACCTCAACTTTGACTGGCTCTCTAACACGGCTGCCCCCCTTGCATCCTTCTATGATGAACATGGGCTGACGCAACTTATTACTGAACCAACACACCAAACGTGAAGAACCCCAGTAAAGTACACTTTTGGATGTGCTAATGGTGAAGCAAACCTCATCTCTTCTCCACGCTGATGTCTTCTTCTCAGACGCCAGCGACCATTGTTTTATTGCGGGAGTAAGATCCACCAACAACCCAGCACCCATCAGCAAGTTCTCTATGAAGAGATCCAGGCGCAACTTCAATGAACATGCCTACCTAAACGAGCTTAAGTACTCCCCTGAGTGGCAAGATTTCTACCTGGCCAAAACAATTAAGTCAGCTTACAATATCTTCCACAACATTCTATCAAGGGCCCTTAATAAGTATGCTCCCCTTATTAAAGTTAGAACTAGGACCAAAACCTGTAAATGGTTCACCCCTCAGATCAAGTACTTGCTTCTAGAAAGAGATAAGCTCTGGAAAAAAGCATGCAGACTGAACACTGCAGAGGATTGGAACCAGTTCAGGAGACTACGAAATTTATGTACCAAAACAATCAGAATCGAAGGCCACCTTCTTCAAATCCGAACTCGACTCTGCCACAAACAGCCCAATCAAGCTCTGGAACACAATCAGTGATCTGCTAGGCCACTCCCCAGGAAATTCACTCCCTACCAAGATTACCTCTGGCAACTTTACTATAACCGAAAAGATGGATATACTTGACGCATTCAATAACCACTTTGCTACTGCAGGCATGGCATTTAAATAACTCCCCTGCAAACATACTTCACTCCCAGACTGCCAGCCAACTGCCTGAAACTCCGATAGCTTCACCGCCTTTCTCACTTCAACCTGCCACTCTGAAAGAGGTAGAGGACCTCTTGCTTCAGTTGGATACTAGAAAAAGTGCTGGGGCCGATCCCTTGACCCTACTTCCTAAAAGTACCTACCACATACTAGCAATACCGTCACCCACCTTTTAAACTTATCCCTGTCTCAGGGCACCTTACCACCTATGTGGAAGACAGCACATGTCATACCACTGTTCAAATCAGGTGACCGTGGCGATCTCAATAACTACAGGCCAATTTCCTCCTTCGGTCCTGTCCAAGCTCCTAGAAAATTGTAAATGCACAGCTGAGGACTCACCTTGAGTCTAGGGAACTGCTAAATCTATGCAGTCCAGATTCAGAGCTAAATATAGCACTATCTCAGCCCTCGCCTAAAGTTACTAATGACTGGCAGCATAATCTTGAAGCAAAAACTTTATTTGTGCTGTTTTCCTTGATCTAAGCAAGGCTTTCGCACCGTCGACCATGATCTGCTCCTCTCCATGCTTCAAACCATAGGTGTGGACCCCTCCTCTCTCGTTGGTTCACTGACTATCTTACAGAGCCTTCAACAAGTTAAAGCCGAAGGAGGCCTGTCCCCATAAAAACTCTGCAAGAGGGTACCTCAAGGTTCTATATTAGGGCCCTTACTTTTGCAATCTACATTAATAACATCGACTACTGTATAAAAGAAGCCAACATCCATCTATTTGCAGATGATACAGTTCTCTACATGAGTAGCCCAACACCTGAAGCTGCCTGCAATGACCTACAGTCGAATTCAACCTTTACCAAGCCAACTCCTCCAAAAAAAGCTACTCCTTAATGCCAAAAAAACTAAAGCGATGGTCCTCTCTCCTTTTACAGCTAACCCTGTGTCCAGTGGGACAGTTCCCCAAATTACCACAGTTCTAGGTGAAAAACTAGAATTTGTTACAAAATTCAAGTATCTGGGAGTTTGGATAGACCAAAGACTCTCTTTCATTGAACATATCGAGGACTTGCTAAAACGACTTCGGAAAAGGCTTGGACTGTTTTTTAGAATCAGCCAATTTCTCACCAGAGATGCCAAGAAACAACTGGTCCAATCCATTTTCCTATCATTGGTTGATTATGCTGACTTCCTCTACAGCCAATGCCCTAACTCTTACATGGCTAAACTGGACACACTCTACCATCGACACTGGGGTTTATAGCAGGACTCCCCTTGACACACATCCTGCACCCTATATGCGACAGTGGGATGGACATCACTAAAGTTCATGCATACAGAAGCGCCGCTCTCTGGACCTATAGAGCCATCCTCTAATAAGCTGCCTTACTATATCTCCTGCTGTCTTCCCCTGAGTATAATTGGGAAATATGCTTTAAGAAGTTACTCAGCTATTACATTAAAAGTGCCCAAAGCAAAATCCCACTTGACAGGGCAGCCATAAGCTTCGATGCTACCTACCTTATGGAATGATCTAAAAACCCTCAATTACACACTCTAATCGGTATAAATGCTTTCAAGATGCTTTATTTCCATACAATCAGAGAAGTAATGTAACTGCTTCACCCATCAGACCTAGTACCGTGTCTGCGCAGTTATATAAGCCACACCTAGACCCAATTTTAAGTACTGACTCCCAGCTTGCTCCTCACTGCCCTAATTGTTCTCTCTCTTATCCCCCTGTCTTATCAACACTAGGCCCATCCATCCCCCTTATTCTTCCTTTCCCAACCGGATAGGAGCTCACTACCCTGGGTTGTGACATCCTACATGTCCCGTACTTATAGCATTCAATCCAGGCTCCACACATCCTTTTCTCCATCCACCTTCTCTACATCCAGCTTTACCAACTCCTTTCTGTGCACGTGCCCTCCTAGCCTTTCTTTCCTACTTCCCTCCCTCTCTTCCCCTACCTTCACCTCTACCCAGTGTATATTTTTATTTTTATTTTTTCTTCAGTTACTTCCTCCTGCAGCCTTAGATAACCTGCATCTTCCTATGAACACTTCTATGTATGTAAATACCGTGTAATCTGTACAATATCTGTATAATTCTATGTACATATGAACTTCTTTTTCTTCCTCTCTGCAAAGAGTATTATCTGTATTGCCTTGTAAATACCTGTGTTGACCTGTATATACAATTGATCATGCTCCACCCAGGTCCATCTTGCAAATGAGCTTCTGCTCAATGATGAATGCCTGGTTAAATAAAGACTTGATTGATTGATTGATTGATTGATTGACTTAGAATTGTTTTTGGGCTGTTTAAAATTTAAAATCTAGTTTGCTGTGCTTGTAGTAGTGATGTATTTCTTTGCTGTCTTTAATTGCTGCAAATTTTGTCTTGGCTTGTCTGACTTGCCCTATAGTTTGGGTCAGGGGTGCTAAATGTCTGGCCTCAGCTATGTGATAATTGGAGGTTGGACTTAGTCAGAGTTGAGGCAGTAAGTGATTTTTTTTCTCTCAGAAGAAGCCAGAAGGGGAAGGAAACTGATTCATTTCAGTGCTTTACAATAATTGTACATTGCTATTTTTGTTTTAAACTTAGATTGTGGGCTTTTAGTGACACTGTAATTTCTTTGCTGTCTTTACTTAGATTTGTTGTTGGGCTATTGAAAATTTAAAACCTAGTTTGTTGTGCTTGTAGTGGTGGTGTATTTCTTTGCTGTTTTTAATTGCTGCAAATTTTCACCCTTCCCCCAACTCTTAATTATATGCCCTGTTAAATCTGATTTACAGGAGCTAAACATGGGATATAGTGGTGTTGTGGAGTAGGAGAGGCATAAAGGGGAAGAAGTCCGCCCTCAGCATAAGTATTTTGACTAATTTTTTTTTTTTTTTTTCTTTTTTAAAGAAAAGTATCTGAGGAGCAGTGGCAGGATTTTTAGGACAGTAAATTAATAAAAAGGAAACTAGAAGAGTTTCAGTAATGGACAAGTACTGGAATAGCAGTAATAGTGTATAAGTGTAGTATAATGTGGGGAGTGGTGCAATGCAGTGGCTGTGGAGCAGCCATGTTCTGGCAGACCTTCTGGATGCTGAGGTGCTGCCCTATCTGCATGCATCTCTCTGGATGAAGTAGCCAGACTCAGATCAGAAGTAAACTGGGTCAGGAGTACCATCACCCCTATCCAGTGACCACATGTCCAATGCCACTGCCACAAAGGATGCCAAGAACGAGGAGCACTTGGATGACAGTGGGCTCAGGGAGGGTTAGGGTGGTCAGGCAGAGGCACATCCCAGATCCTATTCCACTCAAGAACTCATATGCCACACTGGAAAATGGGGACAACCAAATAGAGGCACCCAGAGAAGTGGAAGGAAAGGATGTGGAGGTTAACCAAGGAGGTGACCTCAGTGGGGAGAGCAGTGAACCCCAGAGGAGGAGGAAGTGGATCCTGGTGGGGACTCCATCATAAGAGGGATCCAGCTAGAAACACAGGAGGGGGAGAACAGGGAGGTGAGGTGCCTACCAGGTGCCACGGCATGGAGGGATGGGAGAAAGATCCTGGGGATCACTGGAAAGGCAAGATGGGAGGGTGAGCTCAATGTCATTATCCACCTAGGTACTAATGACCTAGCAGATGGGGAATCAAAAGAAGTTCAGGAAGAGTCTAGAAAACTGGGGAGGGGTCTCAAGCAAGTAGCTACTTCTGTCACCTTCTCAGAAGTACTACCTATGAGAGGTATGGGAGAGTATAGGGTGCATGCACCAGGAACTTTAACTCATGGTTGAAAAACTGGTGCTATGAGGAAGGGTTTGGATTCACTGGTGACTGGGAACCCACCTGGTGGGATGGAGGCTTGTTCAAGCCTGATGGCCTGTATCCACCCTGGAAGGGAATCCAAGCACTCAATGATAAGTTTAAATGCTACATTGACAAGCATTTAAATTAGCCAAGGGAGGTGGCTGTCCAGCAAGGAGGGTACCTAATTGCCCACCCCCACAGCTTGCAGTGGAATCAGTGAACTGGAGGAGTGGATATCTCTACAAAGCAGTGTGCAAAAGATGGAGATAAGTGCCCAGGAGTTGAATAGGCAGAAAAGGGGCAAAATTCAACCAAAGGGCAAACAGCAAGGAGAACCAGGGATAAAGGACAACTAGGGAAGGGGCTGGAGTAGAACAGCTAAGCAGTCTAGGGAGGTCAAATCATGGAAAGCCACGTGTGCCAATGCCAGGAGCCTTAGCAACAAGATGGAGGATCTGGAGGCTGTCATGGTGCAGTCAGACCTGGACATTGTGGCCATCACAGAAACCTGGTGTAATGATAACCATGACTGGGAGATGGCCATACCTGGCTACAAAATATTCAGAAGAGACAGGGCAGGTAGGAAGGGAGGAGGAGTGTGAAAAATGACATAAGGGCCACAGAGATCCAGAAGGAACAAAATGTGGGAGAGATACTGTGGGTTAAGCTGGAAAGGAAAATGGGGCCAGTCATCCACACAGGTATGGAATATAGACCACCAGCCCAGGAGAAAGAAACAGATAGGGAGATGATGCTAGCCATCCAAAGGATGGTAGACAAGGGTGAGGTAGTGCTGGTTGGAGACCTCAATATTCCAGATGTGGAGTGGAGCATTCCAGTAGCAGCAACAACTAGCAGCAGATTTATCCTGGACTCCCTTCAGTGTGCCTTCCTCAAGCAACTGGTCATGGAACCAACTCAGCAGAAGACAATACTGGACCTTGTGCTCACAAACAGGGACAGTGTGATGGGGATAACAGTGGGGGAGCACCTGGGGAACAGTGACCACCAGTCATTGTGGTTTGAAATCACAGAAGGAGCAGAACCAAACCACACAAAAACACGTATCCTGGATTTTAGGGGACAGACATTGGGAAAATGGGGAGATGCTTGAAAGAGGCTTTAAGGGGAATGGGGCAGGAATCAGGATTGAGGAACAGTGGGCAGTATTTAAAATGAGGATTACAAGAACAACAGAATTATGCATTAAGCAGGTTAACAAGGGGAAAAGGAAGAGGAGGCCATTATGGTTTTCCAAGGCGGTAGCGGAGAAAGTGAAATCCAAAAAGACTGCATTCAAGCAATACAAAAAGACACAGGCAGAATGGGATAGGGAGAAGTACCAGGAGAAGCAAATGGAGGTAGGAAGGTCAGTAAGGGAACCCAAAGCTAAGCCAGAAGAGGACATTGCAAAATCAGTGAGTAGAGGGGACAAACCTTTTACAGGTACATAAGTGAAAAAAGAAAGGCAAAGGGAGGGATAGTGAGACTGAAGGGGGAGGATGGTGGCCACATGGAGGATGACAACAGTAAAGCTGACATATTGAACAGGTATTTCTGCTCAGTCTTTACTGAGGAAGAGGAGGGTAATGGGTCTGAAGGGAGTATAAGGGGTGGGAATGGTGCAGAAATGGACAGGTCCCTTTACAGGAGAAAGGGTCCTGAAGGAACTGGAAGTAATAAGAGTTGATAAAGCAATGGGGCCAGATGGGGTGCACCCCAGGGTCCTTAAAGAACTAAGAGAGGTGATGGCTGAACCTCTGGCAATCCTGTTAAGTCGATCACTTGAAAAAGGGGAGGTACCCAAAGACTGGAGGAGAGCAGATGTAGTCCCCTTATACAAAAGTGGGAACAAAGAGGGAGCGGAGAACTATAGACCAGTCAGCCTCACCTCAGTAGTGGGGAAGATCATGGAAGCACTACTGAAGGAGAGTTTGGTGGAACATTTTGTTGTCAATGGACTACAGGACCCAAGGCAGCATGGTTTCACCAGGGGGAGGTCATGTCAGACCAACCTCATTGAATTTTTTGACTGGGTGACTAGGGAAGTGGATCACGGGAGGGCAGTGGACATGGCCTATCTGGACTTCAGCAAGGCCTTTGACACTGTGCCACATAGAAGACTATTACACAAACTGGGGAATATGGGTGTGGGCAGGACAGTAGTGCAGTGGGTAAGTAACTAGCTGGGTGGTGAGACACAGAGGGTAGTGGTAAATGGCTGTCACTCCACAGGGGGAAGAGTGACCAGTGGAGTACCACAGGGATCAGTGCTGGAACCGGTCCTATTCAACATCTTCATCAGTGACATTGCGCATGACCTGGAAGGCAGAATTTCCCTGTTTGCTGAAGACACAAAGCTCTGTAACAGTGTAGATACACCAGAGGGTATAGACAGAATGAGAAGAGACCTGCAGAAACTTGAAGAATGGTCAGGGGTTTGGCAATTGAAATTCAATGCAAAGAAGTGCAAGATAATGCACATGGGGCACAAAAACCCTGGCACAATATATCAGTTGGGGGGTGAGGATATAGCATGTACCAAGCAGGAAAGGGTTCTTGGAGTTATCATCTCTGATGACCTCAAGGTAGGGAAACAGTGTGACAAGACAACAGATAAAGCAAATAGGATGCTGGGATGCATAGGCAGGGGCATTACCAGCAGGAAAATGGAGGTCATAATTCCACTATACATGACACTAGTGAGGCCCCACCTGGAGTACAGTGTACAGTTCTGGAGACCTTACTTATGTAAGGACATAGACAGGGTAGAGAAGGTTCAGAGGAGGGCAACAAAGATGGTACATGGATTGCATCACAACAAGTCCTAAGAGGAAAGGTTGAAGAAATTGATTATGTACTCCCTGGAGGAGAGGCGGAAGAGAGGGGATATAATAGAGACATACCAGTATCTTACAAGGAGGACAAGGGTGCAGGAACACACTATTTTAAAGTGAAAAATATGTTCCAGGACTAGAGGGCATGGGATGAAGTTGGAGGGAGAACAATTCAGAGGAAACGTGAGGAAGAATTTCTTCACAGAACAGGTGGTGAACAAGTGGAACTTCCTGCCAGAGGAAGTGGTGGGGGCTGAAACAATCATGGGAATGCATGGGATAGACATAAAGGAATTCTGGAGGTCAGGGTTAAGGGGCAACATACTTCTAGGAAAACATAAAGTAAACCTACAAGCTCAAATGGGCAGACTGGGTGGGCCGTAGGCCCTTATCTGCCGACACTGTCTATGTATCTATGCATCTAGGTCCTAAACTGTGTGTTTAACTTATCTCAGAGACAGTGTGGGCCTAAACTATGTCTCAAATTATCTCTGTGACAGCATTGTGCTAAACTATGGTTATATTATCTCTGTTACAGTGTGGTGCTAAACTAATGTTAAAAATTCTCTCTCACAGTCTGTTTCTAAAGTATGTGTCAAATTATCTCTATGACAGTGTGGTGTTAAACTATGTGTTAAATTATCTCTGTTCCAGTGTGGTAATAAACTGAGTTAAAGTATGTCTTTGACAATGTGGTGCTAAACCATGTCTTAAATTATATCTGTGACACTGAGGTCCTAAGCTGTATTAATTATGTATATTACAGTGTGGTGCTAAACTGTGTGTTAAATTATCTCTGTGACAGTGTGGTTCTAAACTGTGTTAAATTATGTATTTGGCAGTGTGGTGCAAAATTATGTGTTATAGTGTCAGTGTTGCAGTGTAGTGCTAAAATATTTATTACATCATTTCTGTGAGATTGTGGTGCTAAACTGTGTTAGTTTATCTCTATCACAGTGTCATGCTAAATTGTGTTAATTTATCTCTATGACAGTATTGTTCTAAACTGTGTTAATTTATCTCTGTGACACTGTTGTGCTAAACTATATGTTAATTTATCTCTTTGACAGTGTGGTCCTAAATTAGTGTTAAATTATCTTGGTGACCGTGTCATGCTAAACAATGTTTTTAATTTTCTCTGTGACAGTGTGGTGCTAAACTATGTTAAATTTTATCTGTGACACTGTGGTACTAAACTATGCATAAAATTATCTCTCTGACAGTGTCATGATAAACTAGATGTTAAATTACAGTGTGGTGCTAAACTATGTGTTAAAGTATATCTGTCACAGTGTGGTGCTAAACTGTGTTAAAGTATCTGTATGACTGTGTGGTGCTAAAGTATGTGTCAAATTATTTCTGTTACAGTGTGGCACTAAACAATGTGTTAAATTATATGTGACAGTGTGGTGCTAAACTTTTAAATTATCTCTGTGACATTGTGGTGCTAAACAATGTATTAAATTATCTCTGTCACACAGTAGTGCTAACTTATGTGTTAAATTAGTTCTGTTTCCATGTGGTGCTAAACTGTGTTAAAGTATGTCTGTGACTGTGTGGCTCTAATGTATATGTTAAATTATCTGTGTGACAGTGTGGTGCTAAATGATGTGTTAAAATATACCTGTCACAGTGTTGTGCTAAACTATGTGTTAAATTATCTCTGTGACTGTGAAGTGCTAAACTGTGTTAAATTACATCTATGACAGTGTCGTCCTAAACTGCGTGTTAAATTTTCCCTGTGACAGTCTCGTGGTAAATTATACCTTAAATTATCTATGTGACAGTGTTGTGCTAAACTGTTTTAAAGTATCTCGCTGACAGTGTGGTGCTAAACTTTGTTTTAAATTATCTGTGTGACAGTGTGGTGCTAAACAATGTGATAAATTATCTATGTTAGTGTTGTGCTAAACTGTTTTAAAATTATCCCTGTTTCAGTATGGTGATAAACTATGTGTTAAATTACCTCTGTGACAGTGTTGTGCTATTTTATGTTTTACATTATCAGTGTGACACTGTGGTGCTAAACTGTGTTAAATGTCCCTGTCACAGTGTGATTCTAAACTGTTAACTGTGTTACAGCATCAGTGGAACAGTCTGGTTCTAAACAGTGTGTTCAACTATCTCTCTGACTGTGTGTTAAATTATCTCTGTGACAGTATAGTGATAAACTATGGGTTAAATTATCTCTGTTACAGTAAGGTGGTAAAATATGTGTTACTTTATCTCTCTGACAGTGTGGTGCTAAACTATGTGTTACTTTATCTCTATGTCAGTGTGCTGCTATACTGTGTTAAATTATCTCTGTGACAGTGTGGTACTAATCTATGTGTTAAATTATATCTGTGACAGTGTGGTGCTAAACTAGTGTTATATTACCTCAGTGACAGAGTGGTACTAAACTATGTGTTACATTATATCTGTGACAGTGTGGTAATAAACTGTTACATTATTTCAATGCCAGTGTGGTGCTACACTATGTGTTAATTTATCTCTGTTAAAGTCAGGTCCTAAACTGTATGTTTAAATTATCTCAGTGACAGTGTGGGCCAAATTATGTCTCAAATTATCTCTGTGACCGCATTGTGCTAAACTATGGTTATATTATCTCTGTGACAGTGTGGTGCTAAACTGGTGTTAAATTTTCTCTCTCACAGTGTTGTTCTAAAGTGTGTGTTAATTTATCTCTGTTACAGTGTGGTGCTAAACTATGTGTTACATTTTCTCTTTCACAGTGCTGTTCTAAAGTACATGTTAAATTATTTCTCTTCCAGTGTGGTGCTAACCTGAGTGAAAGTATCTCTGTGACAATGTGGTGCTAAACTGTTAAATTATCTCTTTGACAGTGTGATGCTAAACCATATGTTAATTTTCTTCTTTTACAGTGTGCTTCTAAACTGTTTTAAATTATGTCTTTGACAGTTTGGTGCTAAACCATGTCTTAAATTATCTCTGTGACACTGAGGTCCTAAGTTGTCTTACTTATGTATGTTACAGTGTGGTGCTAAACTATGTGTTAAGTTATTTCTGTGACAGTGTGGTTCTAAACTGTGTTAAATTATGTCTTTGGCAGTGTGGTGCAAAACTATGTGTTACAATGTCAGTGTTGCAGTGTAGTGCTAAACTGTGTGTTAAATTATCTCTGTGACAGTGTGGTGCTAAACTGTGTTAGATTATCTCTGTCAGTGTGGTGCTAAACTCTCAATTTATCTCTGTGACAGTGTAGTGCTCAACTATGTGTTAAACTATCACTGTGACAGCGTTGTGTTAAATTATGTGTTAAATCACTACTGTGACAGTGTGCTGATAAACTGTCAGTATGGTGCTAAACTATGGGTTAAATTATCTCTGTGACAGTGTGATACTAAACTATGTATTGAATCATTTCTGTGAGATTGTGGTGCTAAACTGTGTTAATTTATCTCCATCACAGTGTCATACTAAACTGTGTTCATTTATCTCTGTGACAGTGTGGTGCTACACTATGTGTTAATTTATCTCTTTGACATTGTGGTCCTAAATTAGTGTTAAATTATCTCAGTGACCATGTTGTGCTAAACAGTGTTTTAAATTTTCTCTTTGACAGTGTGCTGCTAAACAGTGTGTTAAATTAATCTCTCCGATAGTGCGGTGGTAAACTTTGTACGAACATACGAACATATGAAATTTGCCAGCAGATAAAGGCCTAGAGGTCTATCAAATCTGCTCGAATGTGCAGCTAGCACCCCTTATTCTGCAGCTGCCCATCCCTTCCACCCTTTCCCTACAGTGACCCTCCCCCTTGTCCTGTCCCATCCCCTTTTGAAGCAGTCCACTGTTCTACTGGATACCACTTCTGCAGGTAACACATTCCACCCAGCTACTACCATCTCTGTAAAAAAGTGTCTCCTCATCTCCCTCCTGAACCTTCCTCTCTCTAGTCTCATGTCATGGCCCCTGGTGTCCCTCCCCTCCCTTACTTTGAATAGTCCCTCTGTATCTGTCTTATTTCTTTTTTTCATGTACTTAAAGGTTTCGGTCATGTCCCCCATCCCTCCTCTCCTACAGCGAGTACATGTTCAATTCCCTCAGCCTCCTCTCTTTTGTTAAGTACCCCAGCCCCTTGATCATCTTTGTCACCCTGTGCTGCACCTCATCCCATAACTTAATATCCCTTTTCAGATATGGGTGCCAGTACTGCACACAGTACTCCAGGTGCGGTCTAACCAATGACCTATACAGTGGCAGAATCACCTCCTCCCTCCTAGAGGATATACCCCTTGCAATGCAACCTAGCATTTTGTTGGCCTTTGAAGCTGCCTTCCTACATTGTACCAAGTTGTCCATTGACCCTGTAATGATCACACCCACTTCCACTATCCTCCCAAAGTCAGCCATCCTGAAGTCCAGCACTCTTGTGTCAGATTCCACTCCTTCCTTGCCCATATCCAATGTGAGCCATACTGAGTGGTGGTCACTCCCTGACAGAGGTTCTTCCACTGTAACTTCTCTCACAAAGTCCCCATTTGCCAGCACAAGGTCAAGGGTATTGTCTAACCTGGTTGGTTCACTGACTATTTGCAGCAGGAAGCTGTCCTGGAAGGCATCCAGCAGTACCTGCTGCCTTCTGTTCCTGGTTGTTGGGATACTTCAGTCCACTCCTGGCATGTTGAAGCCTCCCACAATCACCACACTACCCATCTCACAGGTCCTCCTGATCTGTCCCGCTAGTTCCCTGTCTAACTCCTCTGTCTAAGATGGCGGACTGTACACCACTCCCATTTTGAGAATCTTTTTCTTGGAATCCTGGATTTGCATCCAAAGTGACTCTGTACTACCCTCCTCCCCTTCCTTCCTTACACACTTCAGTTCTTCCTTCACATATAGTGCCACTCCCCCTTTCCAAATCACCCTGTCCCTACAAAATAACCTGTACCCTGGTACAGACAGGTCCCAGTCATTGAATTGGGTGGCCCATGTTTCTGTGATGGCTGCAATATCCACCTCTCCCTCTGCCATGAGCACCTGTAACTCTGCAGTTTTCCTCCCAAGGCTCCTAGCATTAACGGTGACCACCTTCCACCCTTTCCCACCCCTCCCATCCTGCCCTCCATTTCTAGCATCACCAATAGTACTTGCCATTTGTCCTTTGTCACTGTTATTGGGGTAAGCTCATATGGTTTCCCAACCTGTGGTCTCTGCATGTCTCTTGCCCACTTGCCACCCCCCCTCGCTACTAGTTTAAATTCCCAACTTCCTCTATGCACTCCTTCATCCTCTGTTTCACACTTTCTTTCCCGTCACACTCCTCGGCATAGAGACTACTGTCCTCCCAGGTCCCTCCCAACCCCCCAACAGCCCATACCCTTTAGCATAACACCAGGTTCTTAGCCATACGTTACATTCCTCTATTCTCAGCTTTCTTGTTGTGCTTGCCTTGGGCACTGGAAGTATCTCTGAAAAAGTTACTGATCTTCCTGCCCCCTCACATAATTGTCCTAGTACCACAAACCTCCTCTGGACTATATCTACTGTCATGTCAGCCAGGTCGTTCGTCCTAAGGTGTATAATTAAATGAGGCTTGTCCCTACCCCTTCTAGCATATTTCAGAACAGATTGTCCCACCCTTTCCACTGTCATTCCTGGCATGGCCTCCACCCAAATGTGACTATGCCTCTCCCCTTGCTACCCCATCTGACTCCTCTTAGTATTGAGTCCCCCAGCACTAAGAATCTACCCCTCTTACTCCCTGTTTGCTTCCATTCATCTCCATCTCTCATTTCCGGCTCCCCTTTTTTCTCCTGCACATTATTTCCCCCTTTTGCCCCTGTTGCAATTCTTCCAGCAGAACTTCCCCCCACACCGGTTTGGTCCAGGCATTTATCAATTACTCCTCCAATTGCATCATTTCCAATTGCATCATTTCCCTCCTCCTTCTTCCTCTCTAGCAGTGCAAAACTATTTTCTGAAGACCCTTCACAAATGCCCACTCCCTCTCTCTTCATAGTGATCTGTTCTCTCCTTTTCACTGCATAACTTTTGCCACTTCTTCTCCTCCTACCCTCACAAGTCCCTATCTCCTCCTTCCATTTGTCTTTTGTCTCCTGACCTGGTTTCCCTGGCAATCATTCTTCCTGTCCTGGGCCTCTTCATCTCCTCTTCCCTTCTTTTGACCCTCTCCTCACCACTGTTGGCTCAAATCACACTCCCTTATCTCCCCTCCTCCCTCCCTCCAGTATTGGACTAAACCCACCCCCAGTCTGCCTTTTCCGCCTTAGTTCCTCCTGCAAACCCTCAATCTCCTTTCTAAGTTTCTCTATGTGGTTACATACTAAGACTCAAAATCGGCTAAGGACAGCAGCTCCGAGGGTCCCCACCCCACAAATCCTCAGATTTGAAATCAGCCAAGGACAGCAGCTCCAAGGGTCCATGAGGGCTCAGGATGCCCTCCCCAACCCCGCAAATCCTCAGACTCAAAATTGGCTAAGGACAGCTGCTCTGAGGGTCTGTAAGGGTTCAGGACACCCTCCCCCACCCCACAAATTCTCAGACTCAAAATCAGCTAAGGAGAGCAGTTCTGAGGGTCCGTGAGGGCTCAGGATGCCCTCCCCCACCCTGTAAATCTTCAGGTATGATGGCAGAAATCGTCATTCGCAGAGCTGTGTGACCCTGCTCAGTGCTCAAATGGACTTGGCGCCTTCATTTAAAACTTAAAGTGCAGTCCCTTTTAAATGTATTTAAAACTTAAAGTGCAGTACCTTTAAATGTTTAATTATATTCCCCACACAAATGAAGACTGTTTTTTATCCATGAAATTTTCTGTTTTCCCCTCAAAAGAGACAAAGTGTTGCCTTGTCCCCTCTGCTGTGATTTATAAGTTTTAGAAAGTCTGCAGCTTGTTAAAAGCTAAAACTTGGATTTCTGCTTTCCAGCTGTGATTTTAAAAAAAGTTATAGTAATTTCTGCAGCTGTTATAGGCGGAAAGGCTGAAACTAGGATTTCTGCTTCTTGGCTGTGATTTAAAAGCCACAGTGGAGACACAAAAGGGTGTTTGCCTTGTTCCCTTGGCTGTGATTCAAAAGTCTTAGAAATCCTGCAGCAAATAAAGCTAAAACTAGGATTTTTGCTTCCCGGCAGTGATGTTAAAGTTATAGTAAACTTCTGTAGTTTGTTATAGTAATTTCTGCAGTTTGTTAAAGGCAATAAGGCTGAAATGAGGATTTTTGATTCTCAGCTGTGATTTAAAAGTTATAGGCTTTTTCTCCCCTCCCCCTCTGGCATCTCACACAGCCCCTCCTCAGAATCCTACCTGTTTTCATATCTAAGCCCTGTTTTCTGCTTCCATTCCTCAGACTCGAAATTGGCTAAGGACAGCAGCTCCAAGGGTCTGTGAGGGCTCAGGATGCCTTCCCCCACCCTGCAAATCCTCAGGTACAATGGCAGAACTCATCAATCACAGAGCTGTGTGACCCAGCTCAGCACTCAAACGGGCTTGGCCACACCATCGCTGCACTCCAGCTCCCCACTGCCCCCACCACCACCCTTGGTCATCACTCTATTATATAATTAGTGACATATGACCATTGAAAACCAATTAGCCCATTTCTCCATCTGCAAGCTATCAATTTCAACCACTAGTGGCCCCTGCTAGTTCCAAAAATCCTCCAAACTTGCAAGTTATCTAGCTCCATTACTAGAGGTCACTGAAATTTTCCCAAAAATTAAAAAAATAAAAAAACTCATTGACCATGTCACTCATAGCATTATATGTTCTTGCTCTACACTCTTGCATGCTATTTCTATCCCTTCCCTCACACTCAAACATCACCACCCCATCTTGTTCTCCCATCACCTACCCCCCTCTTCCCCGAACCCCCCTGTGAAACCCCCTCCCCTCTCTCCCTGGCACATTACCTCAACTCATATCCATGATCCTCCTCCCCCTCGCATCTAACCCCCTTTCCTCTTCCTTCAACCCTCCCCAATCTTTCACCCTTCCCTGCTCCACTCACACATGCTCAACCTAAAGGCCTTTCTCCAGCGCCTAAACTTGTGAGCTCCACCCACAAGGCACTCTAACAGCAGACACAAGCAGCCCACCCACCTCTTCCTACCCCTGCTTCTCCTACTCCTGGCAGGGGATATACATCCTAACCCAGGCCCCACAGCTACAAAAGTTTCCCCAGCGTTACCCACCCCACCACCCAGTTTCTCACCAAACTTGCTCCCAAAGGTTCTCTGCATATTCCACATAAACATCAGGAGCCTTCTCCCCAAATTAGACACCCTCTCTGTCTGGTCAGCACAGTACAAACCAGACATACTTTGTATCACAGAGACTTGGCTCTCAGTCAAAATCTTCAACCCATCTCTCGCCATTCCTAACAATATCTTCTTCCAGCAGGACCATGGCAAGTGAGGTAGGGGGGTAGCACTGTATATCACACACTCCAATTAAGTGCACTGTTATTTTTAAAGAATCGCACTCATTCTCCCATGAATCCTTAGTCACTCACCTATCCTTCCCCTCATCCACCCCTCTTTACATAGGTGTTCTATATACCACTCCAAAGCCTTCACCTGACTCCCTCATCTCAGCCATCTCCACCATCTCTTCAACCACCTCTAATGGCAAACTCATTCTATTATGCGATTTCAACCTAAATTGGCTCTCCACCACCAAACCAGCAGCCCTGAGGATCGAAGCCCTAAATCTCACCCAGCTAATCCAGGAACCCACCCATCTAAATCACTGATCAGAAAAACACACCCTTCTTGACTGGATTCTAACCTCCCACCCCCACAGGATCACCACCTCAGGTATACTTTCCGATGCCCTTAGCGACCACTACATAACCTATTGCACCCGTAAAATCCATTCACTCCACTCCGGCCCCAAATTCATCGTAACCCGCCCCTACACCTCCTTGATGAATCTGCGCTTCAACATGACCTATCAAACACAGACTGGCTCCCTGTCCTTGCCTAACTCGATGTCAACACCGCCCTCGCCCACTTCTGCCGTATCTTCTTAAGCATATGGGACCACCGCGCCACGCTCAGGAAAGCCAGAGTTAGGAAATATCACAACCTTTGGATAACAGCCAACCTCATCTCCCAGGGTCGCGTCAGGGATAAGGCCTGGAGGCATTACAAAACCTCTCTAGCTTCCAGCGACCTCCTATCTTACAAAATTCTTAGAAACAACTGCACTAAAGCTATTCAACAATCTTAGGCCCAGTATTTCAAGGCCCAACTCACTGATCACCAAGCCTCCCTGGCATGCTTCTGGAAGGTGATAAACTCTCACATAAACCCACGCTCAAATCAAGCTAGCCCTAGCCTAAACATTGACGGCAAAATAGCCTCCGATCCTGCCATAGTCTCCAAACTCTTCAACTCTTTCTTCATCTCCTGAGCCATGCCCGACTCACCTCCTCCTCCAACCTCCTCCACAAATCCCCAACCCTCACACCGCGGCTTCCACTTTCCCCATTCACTCCACTAGAAGTTTACACTTCTATCACCTCTTTAAACCTGTCAAAAATCCAGTCCAGATGGCTTGCATCCCAGCCTGCTCCGTATCTCAGCAGCGGCTATAGTCGCAACCATTACCCACATACTAAACCTCTTGATCAACACAGCCACTGTCCCCTCCTCATAGAAACTTGCCAAAATCCTACCTCTCCATAAAGGTGGTGACCCCTCCCTCCCAGGAAACTATAGACCCATCTCTCTCCTCCCCTCCCTTGCCAAAATCCAAGAATCCCTCATGCTATCAAAACTGTCCCCTTTCCTCTCTACAAACAGCTCCTTCTCCCCTTTTCAATCAGGTTTCAGAAAATCTCATTCTACCACTACCACCTTACTATGAGTAACTGACACCATTCTCTCCACCATGGACAATGGGCAAACCACTACCGCCATTTTTATTGACCTAGCTAAAGCCTTTGATTCAGTCTCCCACCCTCTACTGCTAGGCAAATTGAGCTCCTTCAGCCTTGCCAAACAGGCCATAAACTGGTTCCATTCCTACCTCCAAAACAGGATGCAGCAAGTACAAATAGGAGACACCCTCTCAAACCCTCAACCCATCCTCATGGGCATCCCCCAAGGCTCCATCCTTGGCCCCATCCTTTTCTCCCTATTAATAAATTACCTCCTCTCATCCTCTCTCACCTCAAACATGCACCTATACACTGATGATACCATAATCTATGCCTCAGGCCCCTCCCATGTCAGTGTTCACCCAAACCTTCAAAGCAATTTCAACCGAGTACAATCCTGGCTCCGGAAAAATCAGTTAAAACTCAATGGAAAAAAAGCAGTCTCCATGGTATTCAGCACAAGACAAAAACTCACCTCCCTGCCTGCACCCCACCTCTGATCTCTACCCTGGAAGAAATACCCCTTGAGTCTGTACCAACTTTTAAGTACCTGGGAGTCTGGCTGGACACAAACCTCAACTTCTCCACCCACGTCAATGAACACTGCATCAAACTCTGGCCAAAACTTGCCATTCTCTACCACCACAAAGACTGCCTCCCCCTTCCTACTCGGAGTGAACTCATATGAAAAACCATCCTACCAGTACTGGACTACATGGACGTCATTTACAGCACAGCCCCTTCCTCCTCCCTTGCAAAACTTGACATCCTGTTAAACTCCTTCATGTATCTCACCACTGCCTCCCCCCACTCACTCATCACTGCCAACTATTCTCAATTCTATTTCTGATGCCACTCTCACACAGGTGGACCACCCACCATGCTTAAATCATAGCAAAATATTGGCTAGGCTCCTTTCCCCTCTACCTCTCCTCCCGCCTGTCTCAAGCCAACTCCACTGGCTACTCACTTCACCACAGACATGCACGTACTTTCCATATCTCTCACCCCCTCTCAGCCTCAGGGCAAGCTGCCTTCTCCTACCAGCTCCCACTGCTATGGAACAACCTCCCACCCAACCTCCACCTGGCCCCCTCCATATCAGCTTTTAAACAGCTCCTCAGATTTCTCCCTCCCACTCCCTGCCACAGCTGTGCACCAACCCCCTCCTTACCCAGACCTATTACTACCCTCAGTAGCCTCACCAGGTATAAATTAAACCCACACGCCAGCTCTTACTGCTAAACCACCACCCCCCCCACAGTACCCTCTCCCCGAAAACTCACATTTTTCGGTAAATCCACTAATGTAAATATGTAAAGACATGCACTTGGGATTTAGGGTAATAAATTGTCTAGAAAAGAAATGAATCAATGTTTTTCCACTCTGCTGTTCAAACAAAAGTGTAACCTCTCCACCAAACGCCACATAATCTACTATACTGTATTATAAGTCTGTTATGTTATATTTTGCTGTATTTCTCTGTCTCCCACCTTGTACTACTTGTACCCGGGTCACACCTGGAAATGAAACTCGGCTCAGTGAGCCTTTCCTGGTCACCAATTTTAAATAAATAAATAAAATAATAAATAAACATCCCCAACACTCCAGGCAAGTTTTAGAAAGATTGGTGCACCTCAGTTGTTGCAGCCTACCACCCTACCCATTGCTGTTGTTGCCCACCAGTGACCCCCACCCTTCCAGATGAAAGATACCAAACACTCCCCAAGTCTCCCCTTCCCCCTCTATCAGTGCAAAACATTATTTTCTTAATTTTCCTTACCTTTTTGTTGTACACATTTAGATAGCTTGAGCAACTGCTTTTTACTTTCTCATCCTTCCTATCCACACCCAAAAAAAACTTTAAGTAACTATTGCACAACCTTCTTCAAACTCCTACTCCTCCTTTCCACAATGCAAATAGCAATACAAAGAAGTAACAACGAAAGCTCCTTGATTTGCAGTTACTTCCCTTCCACTGAGATAGCAGTCATCTCTTCAGTCACTGCTGTTTCTTTCCTGGATATCTGCTTCTGCTATGACAGGTTCATGTCCTTTGCCCATTTGATGAAGTGATGTCAGAACCCCTGGTATAAAGGAAATCATGGACCTGGGAGGGTGGGACCAGCCCAAGTCTTCCAGAAACAATCAGGTAGCTGAGGCCCCTGGTCAGACCATTAGCACCCTACCCCCACTATGCACTAAACTTTGCAGCTAGTGAAGCCAGTAAACAGGAATCACAATTCTACTCAAAGCCCCAAAAATAGGTTTGCTACCAAAAGAAACAGGTCCCCAATTCAAACAGCTTCCCCAACAACACATTAAAATAGGCTTGAATTTAGAAGATATAGGTCTCCAATTCAAAGAAACTGCCACAATTAAATCACACCAAATAGGTTTTAAATCAGAAGAAATAGGCCTCAACAAGTGCAGCCTGCTACACAGTGAAACATCAAACAAATGAGCCCACTTATAGCCACCAAAACAGGTTTCAAAATTCCAACAGCCCCCAAAACAATACCCTGCTAGCCCCTTAGAAGTAGTAAGACAGGAAGAAAAGAAATAACCTTCTACCAAGTAAAATTCACAAGAAACAATGTAAAAACAGCAAGAAGAAGCTACTATACTGGAACTGATATGATTCCTTCCCCTTCTGGATACATTAACACATTTATTTATCACCACAATGTCAGATATATAATTTAAAAGTTTATCTGACAGTCTCATGGTAAACTATATGTGAAATTATCTCTGTGGCAGTTTGGTGCTATACAATGTGTTGCATTATCTCAGTGACACTGTGCTGCTAAACTATGTTTTAAATTATCTCTGTGACTGTGTGGTGCTAAACTGTGTATTAAATTATCTGTAACAGTGTGGTGCTGAATTTCTAAATTATCTTTGTGACAGTGCCAAACTGTGTTGTTATTTTATCTCTGTGACAGTGTGGTGCTAAACTTTTAAATTTTCTCTGTGACATTGTGGTGCTAAAGTATGAGTTAAATTATCTTGTGTCAGTGTGGTGCTAAACTCTCAAGTTATCTCTGTGACAGTGTAGTGCTCAACTATGTGTTAAACTATCACCGTGACAGCATTGTGCTAAATTATGTGTTAAATTATTACTGTGACAGTGTGCTGATAAACTGTCAGTGTGGTGCTAAACTATGTGTTAAATTATTTCTGTGACAGTGTGATGCTGAACTATGTATTAATTTATCTTTGTGACAGTGTGGTGCTAAACTATATGTTAATTTATCTCTGTGACACTGTGGTGCTAAATTATGTATTAATTTATCTCTTTGACAGTGTAGTCCTAAATTAGTGTTATATTATCTCGGTGACCGTGTCATGCTAAACAGTGTTTTAAATTTTCTCTGTGACAGTTTGCTGCTAAACAATGTGTTAAATTAATCTCTGTGACAGTGTGATGGTAAACTTTGTGTTGAATTATCTCTCTGATAGTCTCATGGTTAACTATATAGAGGATACTGTATGGGCAACAGTGAACAACAACACTGCTGTTCACTTCGAGAGGTTGTCATGACAACCAATAAAACCTCGAGAGTGAAGCTCGAGAGGTTTTTGTTTGGCATGAAAACCTCGAGAAGTGAACCAGTGTTTTCGTTCACTGTTGCCCATACACTGTATTTTATAGTGGATGGGGAAAAGTAACAACAAAACAACTCACGGATTTTTTTGAGGGTCACACTGTGATGTTGGGGAACCCCCCCACCAAGATGGTGTAAGTGACAACTGAGCTCTTACTCCGGTCCACATTTTAAATAAAATAATTTGACTCTGCTGTGTGCTGGCTAACAAAACAAAATGGTATTTTATGGTATGGTAAGGTATAGTATAATATAATATAATATAATATAATATAATATAATATAATATAATATAATGTAATAATATAATACAATATAATAAAATATAATATAATATCACATACCATTGTATAATATAATATAATATATTATGATATATGATATGATATAATACAACATAATATAATGGTGTGATGTTATAATATTATAACTATTAAAATAATTAACAGTGTGTTAATTTACCTCGGTAACAGTGTGGTGCTAAACTATGTTTTAAAATATCTCTGCGATAGTGTGGTGCTGAACTATATGTAAAATTATCTCTGTAACAGTGTGGTGCTTAAATGTATTACATTATCTCTGTGATAGTGTGGCACTAATTACTGTGTTAAATTTTCTCAAACATAGGTTCAATTGTCTCTGTTGCAGTGTGATTCTAAACAATGAGTTAAATGCTCTCATTTACAGTGTTGTGCTAAACTTTGTGAAATCATCTCTGTTACGGTGCAGAGATTAGTATGATATAATATAATATAGTATGATATGATATGATATGATATATGATGTGATGTGAAGAGATATGATGTGCTATGATATGATGTGATATGATATAATGGTGTGGATGTTATATATGATAACTATTAAATTAATTAATTGTGTGTTAATTTATCTCTGTGACAGTGTGGTGCTAAATTATTTGTTGAATTATCTGAAACCTGGGATAAATTGTCTCTGTTGTAGTGTGGTTCTAAACAATGAGTTAAATGTTTCTATATTAGTGTTGTGCTTACCTGTGTGAAATTATACCTGTCACTGAGTGGTAATTAATATAATATAATGTAATATAATATAATATAATATAATGCAATGCAACATAATGTAACGTGATGTGATGTGATCTGATGTGATGTCATGTGATATGATATGATATGATATGATATGATATGATATGATATGATATGATATGATATGATATGACATGATATGATATGATGTGATATGATATGAGATGATATGATATGAAATGATATGATACGATATAATATAATGGTGTGGTATTATAATATTATGACTATTAAATTAATTAACTGTGTGTTAATTTATCTCTGTGACAGTGTGGTTTTAAACTATGTGTTAAAATATCTTAAACATGGGTTAAATTGTCTCTCTTGTTGTGCGGTTCTAAACAATGACTGAAATGGTCTCTATTACAGTGTTGTGCTTAACTGTGTGAAATTCTGTCTGTTATGGAGTGGTGATTAATATAATATAATATCATACCATATGATATGTTGTGATGTGATGTGATATGATATAATATGAAATATAATATAATATAATATAATATAATGTAATGTAATATAATATAATATAGTATAATATTGTGGTGTTATTATATAACTCATAAATTAATTAACTATGTGTTAATTTATCTCTATAAGAGTGTGTTGCTAATTTATATGTTAAATTATCTGAAACATGGGTTAGATTGTCTCTGTTGCAGTGTGGTTCAAAACAATGGAGTTTGCCCTTTAAGGGGCAGACCAGGTTGTCCTGGTGCACCCCTTCCCTCTGTCATGGAATGGTTGTGCTCAGGAGGAGAGAGGGAAAGAAGGGAAGGGGTTAAGAGCCAGAACAATGGACAGGTAACAGGAAAGGGAGGGGCAAAAGGAGGTACATAAGTGACAGCACAAGAGGGGGCCTCAGCCACTTTTTGCTGGAGTTTTTGATTTACAGAAGCTGCAGCACGTCATATTGGCAGAACTATTGGTGGAGGTTTGTGCACCAGGAAAACAGGTAAAATTTAAAGGAGAGAATAATGAGGTTTGGATGTGTTTTTTTTTAAAAAGGATTGCATACAATGCTGGAAAGAGAAGATGTTTACAATGGTTGATAGTTGTTTATAAAAAAAAATGAAATAATTTATCTGTATAGGTGGTTTCTTTGTTTAGTTGCATGGCTTGGCAAGATATTGTGTAGATTGCAGGGCCAGGAGCAGAGCGAGTGGAGCAAGCAGTGCCTGAGCTTATCTAGGCAGGCTAGGCGAGGGCTGGTTGGAAAAAGTACCTGGAAGTAGCATTCCTGGGGAGAGCAAGTTTAGGTTAGAGAGAAATGAGCATTTTTGTTGTGGCACATGGCTGAGAGTAGGGGCAGGTAGCAATCCTTTGATAGCAGATGTTCCAGAGGGAATAGAGCACTAAAAAAAAAATGAGCATTTGTAGCACATGGCTGAGAATAGTCAGTAGCAATCCTGTGGAGTGCAGTTTAAGAGAAATCGAGCATTTTTTTAGCGCATTGGCTGGGAGCAGTGTTGAGAAGCAATCTGGGAGAGCAGTTTTGTCAGAGAGAAATTAGAGTTTGGTTCCAGCACATGGCTGGCGGTATTGTCGAGGGGCCTCAGCGGTAGCAAGCGGCTGCATTAGCAAGCACTGAGCAACAGAAAGGATCACAGGGAAAGGGCTAATTCCACCAAAAATTAGCGTGGTGGTGCAGCGCAAGGCTGATTCAGGGGACAATGAGTGTTGGGTGGCTGGTGTGGGCCTAGAGAGGATGAGGCTGGATGGCAGGGCTGTCTAAGCCGGAATGGTGCAAGGATAGCACACTGAACTTGTGGGGCAGCATGACATGGGGTCTGGGGCTGGTGTGGGGTCTGGGAGGCACCTGGATGGGAGACTAAGAGGCCATTGGGGAGAAGGGAGCAGCAAACACAGGGCTGGAAGACCGGGGACAGCAAGCTGCTGGGTTTGATGGCAAGGGGCCCTCATGAGGGAGGTGGGGAAAATGCCCAAAAGCATGCAATGGGCCAGAAGTGAATGGAACAGGGAGCAGCGCCTGGCTGGAGAGAGCTGGAGGGGTTTTAAAAAGAAAAAATCCCTTGGCCAGCGCTGGGGTAATGGGATATTGGGTGACTAGCAAAACGCGGTTACAAACCATGGGGGGAAGGGGGGAGAGACCAGGATGGGAAGAGGCCACAAATAAAGGGGATTTTTGTGTGGGGGACTGGTGCATTCAGCCACGTGGCGTGAAGGAGCATGCCATGGGTAGGCCGTGAGGCAAATGCTTTCAGGGGTATTAGGAGTGAGGCCTCGGTAGACATGAGGTTTTGGGGGGAGTGTTCTCTACGAAAGGGCCAACGGGGAGAGGCACATTAAAGGAAGGAACAAAATTTTGCCATAGCGACCCACGGGTGACGTGGGGCAACAGCAAGTATGGTAATTGGTGGCATGGGGCCTCATGAGGGGGGGTGACAAAAGGTCAAAATGCCTGAGGGAGCCAAAAGAGAAAATGGAGCTGGTAGCAGTGCAAGGCTGCAAACCAAAAAAAAAAGGGTGTAGGCCACGAGGCAAGCATTTTGGGGGGGCATAGAGGCAAGGGTTTTGCAGACACAAGGACATAGTTTGATGGGTTTTTCCAAAGAAAAGGGAAAGGGGGGCCAACAGAAGGTGGCCCAATACAGGGAGGAGTTAAGCAGGTATAGTGACCCTCGGCTTGACATCACAAGCAGCGTGATGACCCAAAGAAAAGAAGACATGCAGAAAGGAAAGAAAAGCTGAAAGGGTACGAGGGTGCAAAAAAAAAGGGGGACCCAAAAAAATTATATATATATATATATATATATATAGTAATGCAGGCATAGAATGACACTTGTTCTCTTCCTATAGTTGCCTTCACAGGGAAAAAGCAAAGGAAATGGCACCAAAGAAAAGCAGGCCATCAAAGGAGGACACCTACAGGGCCATAATCGAGTTGGCAGAGAAGGCCAACTGAATGTGGGAGCTGGTCAAAGGGGAGGAACCAGGGAGACCTGGGAAGAAAAGGAAAGTGGGCCCGGAGAAAGGGGGCAGAGGGAAACGACCAGCCGAAGGGTGGCTTGCAGTGGAACCCTCAAGGGCAGCCGCCAGTACCTCTGCAGCCCATAGATTCAGGAACACCTGCACCTGCCCCCGATCAAGGTGAGATCTTCCCTAGGGAACCCGGGCCAGACCCCCAGAATGTGGTTTTCCCTCTGCAAACCATAGGAATTCACCCTCCTCCTCAGCCACAAGGAGAGAAAAGGGAGCTGTTGGAAGAGGCCAGGCCGCATGGCCTGGACAAGGTTACAGGTAATGCACCCAGCGCAGTGGGGGATAGTATAAAAGAATACATAGGTCAAATTGTAGCAGCACTGGGGACAGGAGGTTTAGGGCAGATGGAAATGGCTCTGGCGGAAAATGGGGGGAAAAGAGGTGCCAAAAAGTAATGAAGAGAGTGCAGAAAAAGAAGGGAAAGGTACAAGGGAGATGGGGCACCCAGGATGTGGATAGGAGAGCATGTCCCACTGGCGATGAAAGAGAAAATATGGAAAGGGGAGTATGTGGATATACTCACTTTGGTGAGCCGTGAAGCGGCAGCAAAGTATGAAGAAGCCAAGCACATAGGTAAGAGTAAAATGGCAGCAGCAATAGTGCTTTTAGGAAAAAAGGAGGAGGACAAGTTCATGAAGGGAAAGACCTGGGACGGATGGTTTGTAAGTTTTGCCACTTTCTCAGCGATTGTCTTGGAGAAAAGGCCAGAGCTGGGTATTCCACTCATCACGTATTCCTTGATAATAAGGAGGGCAAAGGCAAAGGCTATATTATGATGAATTCTTTAGACAGAGAATGGCAACATTCGGGGATGTGAGATGGGACATGAAGCAGTTAGATTTGTGGACAGACTACGTTAATAATCAGTCCATGCCTGAAGGGGAATGGGGGAAGAAAGGGTCGACACCCCAGAGATGTTGTTGGGCCTACAACAGGGCTTTTTGCTCATGGCCCCAATGTCATTTTTGCCACGCTTGCTCAAAATGTGGTGGAGGACACCCGGCGAGTAGATGCAGGATGGCATGGACCCAAGGGGCACAGGGACACGGGGACAAGGGTCAGGTCAACAGTACTTTCGGGAAGGACAGGGATTTAAAGGGCAGACATGGAATAAGGGTGGGAGGGGTAGAGGGAACATGAGCAGGGGGGGTCAGAACCACTGATCTAAAGAACCCTGCACATGATGGGAGGAGGGCTAGGGAGCAGAAAAGGGGGGATAGACAAGGAACATTTCAGGGTAGCTAGAACCCCCATCAATGTAGAGGCATGGGCAACCTGTTTGGACAGATATCTGAACAGAGCAGTACGGGGGATGATGTTATAAGGTTTTAAGATGGGGTTTTCACTACAGTGTGATGGGCCCAGGCAAGTGAGAGAGGCGGGCAACTTGGGATCCATTAAAGGAAAGGAAGAAATGTTGAGACAGAAGATAGAAAAAGACAGGGCAGCAGGGAGGGTAGAGGGACCATTTGACACCCCCCTCTGTGAGATATGTGGATCTCACCATTGGGTTTGGTACCCAAGAAGCAAGAAGAAGAGTACAGGGTGATTCACCACCTGTCTTATCCAGAAGGGGATTCAGTGAATGACTTCATCAGGAAGGAACACAGTAGGGTGACATATGTGACACTGGAGGATGCAGTTCAGATAATCCGGGCTACTGAGGATGCATGGATGGCAAAGATGGATACTGAGTCAGTCTTTAGACTGCTACCAGTTAGGAGAGAAGACTGGTATCTATTGGGTTTTAAAATTGGGGAGCAGTATTATTTTGACAAAGCCATGCCAATGGGATGTTCCATAGCATGTGTGACATTAAAAGCTTTCAGCACATGTTTGCAATGGATATTCCAAGAAAGGATGGGTTATAGAATGGTCATTCATTATCTAGATGACTTCCTTTTCATTGGGAGGGGAAAAAGGGAGATGCAGAATATGCTGGGTAAGTTTCAGGAATTATGTAGGGAACTGGGGTGCCACTGGCTCTGGAAAAAACAGAAGGGCCCAGCAGGGTGATGGAATTTCTGGGGATTGAGATAAATGTACCAAAAGAGATATTCAGGCTGCTAGATGATAAAGTGAAGAAACTGAAGGAATTAATTCAATTACACACCAGCAGGAGAAGGGTACAGCTGAAACAAGTTCAGCAAGTATTGGGGCACCTGAACTTTGCCTGCAGGGCCATTGGACTGGGAAGGGCATTCACACAGAGGTTAGCTAGGGCTACATCAGGGGTCACCAGACCACATCACTGGATGGACCTGACAAAAGGTGTCAGAGAAGATTTTGGGAAATGGGAGGAATTCCAGAAAGAATATAACGGCTGTTCGTTCTGGCAAGAAGAGTGGGTGTACAACACAGACCTCAATCTCTACATAGATGCAGCTGAGGGGTCTGGCATGGAGGGTTGCCTGAGGGGCAGGTGGTTCACAGAACCATGGCCTGGTAGCTGGGTAGAGGATGGGACAATAAGAGATATAACATTGCTGGAAATCATGCCCATATGGGCATGCTCCCTGGTATGGGGGGAGGAACTACGGGATCAGAAAGTGACCTCTGGTGTGATAATAGATCAGTGGTAGAGGTCCTAAACAACAGAGAAGCCAGGTCAGAGACGCTCGTGAAAGTATTACAACATCTAGTTTTAAGGGCTTTGCAGCTGAACATGTCATTCAAAGCAAAACATATAGAAGGGGTACACAATACCCTGGCTGACAGCCTTTCCCATCTGCAGCTGGACCATTTCCAGAGGCTGGCACCAGCAGCGGAGGAACAAAAAACACCTATACCAATGAACATCTGGGACATTGGCAAGAAGGAGCAGAACTGCTGTTTCACAGCTCATGGGCACCTTGGATTCTAAGGGCTTATGATGGGGCCTGGCAGGTGTTTCAAACATTCAGGGCTGACCACCAGATGGAGGTAAGTGGGCCACTCACAGAGGAACAGTTGGGAATGTTCACCGTGGAGCAGTGGCAGAAAGGGACTGCCCACACCACAATAGGGGTTTATCTGGCAGGGATTAGTGTTATCTGCTGCCTAAAGGGGTGGAAGGACCTGACAAAATCACTGCTCATCAGTAGAATGATGCAGGGATGGGGCAGGTTGAAACATGGGCCAGGAGATAATAGGAGGCCAATAGGGGAGCAGTGGCTAATAAGGCTAAAAGAGGTGCTTCCTCTTTTAGCCTTATTAGCTATTATTTGATATGTAGATCAAAGGCTGAGGCCCAGCTATTTCACATGATTTTTGTGATAATGTTTGCAGGGGCAATGAGAGTGAGTGAGGTGGTAGACCATGGGAAAGAGGACAAGGAAGGAGGTTTGGAATGAGACGATGTAAGCTGGGGGGTGAAAGAGATATGGATCAAGCTCAGGTGATCAAAAACAGACCAAAGAGGGCAAGGTTGCATGGTGACACTGAAAGGGCAAGTAGAGGTTGCAATATGCCCAGTGCAGGCTCTGTGGGCTTTCTCCACAGAGCAGGGGACCAGGACGGGAAAGCTATTTGTACATGGTGACGGGAAAAGGGTCACCGGCTATAAAGTCACAGCACTGTTTAAAAAGGGCATGCAAGTCATGGGGGAGGACCCAGCTAATTACTCATCCCATTCCCCATGGATTGGGGCTGCCTCACATTGGGCAGCAATGGGGGAACCTGTGAAGACTATTTTGGAAAAAGGGTGCTGGTGGTCAGCCAGTTATAAGAGATACATCAGAGCACTGAAGTTAAAAAAAAATGTGGTATTGAAGGTAGTGCTCCTAGGGGGAATTGCAGGTCAGGGGGAAAGGGAAAAGTTGGGGGCAAAAGGGGAAAGAAATGGGGGGATAATATGGTGATGACACTAAGAGTATGTGTAAAATAATTAATTTTCCTTGAACTCCATAGGTAGAAGGAGGAGCACGGAAGTCTGCATCTGTGGCCATTCCTATATTTATTGGGCTGGAAAGAGAGCAGAGAAGAAAGCTGGGGGAAAGCAGCTGTACCAGGATGTGAGACAGTGTAGGTTGGTCTGGCACGGCATACGTGGGATGAGATGGGCACAGCTGCTTCCCACTTTGAAGGAACTCAAGGGACGTCGGCCCAGTCCAGACCTAATTATTATACATCTAGGGGGCAACCACCTGGCGGGCAGATCATGGGTACACACATACCTACAGATAAAAAGGGACCTAGTGGCAATACGACAGTGGTGGCCTCAGGTGTGCCTCTCCTGGTCAGATATGATACTGAGAAGGGTATGGAGACAGGAGCACAGCCACAGGGCAGTGGAGAGGGCCAGAAAAAAGATGAATAGATGGGTGGGGACATTGATAAGGCAGATGAGGGGACAGGTGATACTGTGGGGGGTAGAAGAATGGGTGGAGGACTTCTACAGGTCAGACGGTGTGCACCTTATGGCTCTAGCCATAGACATGTTCAATACAGAAACAATGGGTTTCATAGAGGCATGGAGAAAACAGGCAAAAACTGATATATAACAAAAAGGAAGAAAGGATCATCCCTGAGGTAAGGGAGAGTGATACCCTAAGTATGGGGGAAGCCAGCCATCAACACAAGCTGGAGACTGGCTAATGGGGAAAAAGGGGGAGAGGAGGGGAGGGGGAAGAAAAAAGGAATAACACAAGAAGAGGAAGAAGGGGAAGAAGAAAGCAGTCTTGGTTTTCACCGTTACCTAGCAGAAAAGGAGAAGCAGAAGGCACCCAGGTTTTCACATGGGGGAGGGATAATCAGAGATTGATATGTAGATGGAAATAAATTAAATTTCTGGAAATATGATAGTAAAGAAATGGAAAATGGAATATTGGATTATGAATATAAATAAATGAATTGCTGATCTGAGCACAACAACAAACAATGATCTCTGTCTTTTTGTGAGGGAAAAGGGGGGAATCCGGGATGAGTTAAATGCTGTCTTACAGTGTTGTGCTTAACTGTGTGAAATTATCTCTGTTATGGTGTGGTGATTAATATAATATATTGTAATATATGGAGATGGCCTAATAATACCATCTCATCCCATACAAAAATTTTCTTGTAATAGCACAGTACTGAAAGTGATAATACCATCATTCCAAACTGATAATACTATCGTTCAGAGCTGATAATACTACAGTTTCAGCTCTCAATGATAGTATTATCACTACAATCACAGAGCACATGTCCAGATCTTCCTGCCAACAAACCCAGTTGCCATGGTCACACGTCCTTCCTGCACAACCGTACTGTTGGTGATGCATCTCCCGGCTGGCAGCTTTCTTTGGTAGGTGGGCATAACAGCATGAAAAAATATGATGTTTTTTCCTCTCTAGCTAGAGGAATCTGTTCAATTTGTACTTTCATTTTTTGAACAAATAATGACTATGTCACTCATCCTGCATTTCCGAATGACAAAAAAAGCTGAAAGGTAGGACTGCCTACTAAATTAAGGAAACCAAATTTTTTGAAGCAGTGATGGGACACTCGTTCAGTGCTGTGGGCAGTTCAGGAGACAGCGGCGATGCTGAGTCTGGCCGGGCCGCCCGTTTAACAAAAAGCACATCAGAAAAAGAAATCTCCGTAATGGGTCCATATATTACAAAAACTGGCTTAAATAAAGGACTATGTATTATAAAAGGCAATCAGACCATCTCAAGGTTTTGGGACTTTAGGAACCTCTCTCGAGTTTCGCTCTCAAGGTTCCAAGTCCCCAAAACCTCTCGATGGTCTTACTGCCTTATAATACATAGTCCTCTATCTATTATTCTATTTATAATATATTATGATTCGATATGATATGATATATGATATTTTATAATATGGTAAGGTATGGTATAATATAACATAACATAACATAACACAACACAGTAGAGTACAATACAATATAATATAATGGTGTGGTGTTATAATATTATAACTAATAAATTAATTAGCTATATGTTAATTTATCTCTGTGACAGTGTGGTGCTAAGCTATGTGTTAAAATATATCTGAGATAATGTGGTGCTGAACTATGTGTTAAATTATCTCTGTAACAGTGTGGTGCTTAAATGAGTTACATTATCACTGTGACAGTGTGGCACTAATTAATGTGTTCAATTTTCTCAAACATTGGTTAAATTGTCTCTGTTGCAGTGTAGTTCTAAACAATGAGTTAAATGCTCTCATTTACAGTGTTGTGTTAAACTTTGTGAAATTATCTCTGTTGTGGTGTACTGATTAATATGATGTGATGTGATGTGATGAGATATGATATGATATGATATGATATGATATGATATGATATGATATGATGTAATGGTGTGGTGTTATAATATGATAACTATTAAATTAATTATGTGTTCATTTATCTCTGTGACAGTGTGGTACTAAATTATGTGTTAAATCATCTGAAACATGGGATAAATTGTCTCTGTTGTAGTGTGGTTCTAAACAATGAGTTAAATACTCTCTATTTCAGTGTTGTGCTTACCTGTGTGATATTATACCTGTTATGGAGTGGTGATTAATATAATATCATATAATATAATATAATATAATATAATATAATATAATATAATATAATATAATATAATATAATGCAATGCAACATAACGTAACGTGATGTGATATGATCTGATCTGATCTGATCTGATGTGATGTGATGTGATGTGATATGCTATGACATGACATGATATGATATAATGGTGTGGTATTATAATAGCATGACTATTAAATTAATTCTGTGTTACTTTATCTCTATGACAGTGTGGTGTTAAACTAAGTTTTAAAATATCTCTGTGATGGTGTGGTGCTATTCTATGTGTTAAATTATCTTAAACATGGGTTAAATTGTTTCTCTTGGTGTGTTGTTCTAAACAATGAGTTAAATGATCTCTCTTACAGTGTTGTGCTTAACTGTGTGAAATTATGACTGTTACGGAGTGGTGAATAATATAATATAATATAATATAATATAATATAATATAATATAATATAATATAATATAATATAATATAATATAATATAATATAATATAATGTAACATAACGCAACGTAATGTAATGTAATGTAATATAATATAATAATATGATACGATACAATATGATATGATGTGATGTGATGTGATAAGATGTGATATGGTATGATAAGATTTAGGATGAAATTATACGATATGATGTGATATATAGTATGATATGATATAAGATATAATATAATGTGATGTAATATAATATAATAATATATAATATAATGTAATGTAATGAAGTGCACTGTAGTGTAGTGTTGTATAGTATAGTATATTATAGTATAGTATGATGTGATGTGATGTGATGTGATATGATATGATATATGATACAATATTAAATGATATGATATATGATATATGATATGATAAAATATGAAATTATATGATATGAAATAAGGGTGTGGTGTTCTAATATCTCTGTGACAGTGTACTGCTAAACTATGTTTTAAATTATTTCGGTAACTGTGTGGTGCTAAGTTGTGTATTAAATTATTTGTGACAGTGTGGTGCTTAATTTCTAAATTATTTCTGTGACTGTGCTAAACTATGCTGTTATTTTATTTTTTATTTTATTTTATTTAAACAGCAGTTTGGAAAACCTTTGAGCCATAGGCTCATTTACAAAGGTACCTTGTCACAGATTTTATCTCTGACAGTGTGGTGTTAAACCATGTGTTCATTTTTCTGTGTTATCGTGTGGGTCTAAACTGTCTTAAATTATGTTTTTGAGAGTGTGATGCTAAACCATATCTTAAATTATCTCTGTGACACTGAGGTCCTAAGTTGTCTTAATTATGTATGTTACAGTGTGGTGCTAAACTATGTGTTAAATTATCTCTGTGACAGTGTGGTTCTAAATTGCGTTAAATTATGGCTCTGAGAGTGTGGTGCAAAACTATGTGTTATAGTGTCACTGTTGCAGTGTAGTGTGAAACTATGTGTTAAATTATCTCTGTGACAGTGTGGTGCTAAACTGTTAAATTATGTCCGTGACAGTGTGGTACTAAACTATGTGTAAAATTATCTCTCTGACAGTGTCATGGTAAACTAGATGTTACATTATCTCTATGACTGTGTGGTGCTAAACTATGTGTTAAAGTATCTCTGTGACAGTGTAGTACTAAAGTATGAGTTAAATTATCTCTGTGACAGTGTAGTGCTCAACTGTGTGTTAAACTATCACTGTGACAGCGTTATGCTAAATTATGTGTTAAAGTATTGCTATCTCTGTGACAGTGTGATGCTAAACTATGTATTTAAATCATTTCTGTGAGAGTGTGGTGCTAAACTATGTATTAAATAATTTCTGTGAGAGTGTGTTGCTAAACTGTTAATTTATCTCTGTCACAGTGTTGTGCTAAACTGTGTTAATTCATCTCTGTGACAATGTGGTGCTAAACTATGTGTTAATTTATGCCTGTAACACTGTGGTGCTAAATTATATGTTAATTTAAATCTTTCACAGTGTGGTCCTAAATTAGTGTTAAATTATCTCGGTGAAAGTGTGGTGGCAAACTTTGTGTTAAATTATCTCTCTGACAGTGCCATGGTAAAGTATGTGTTAATTTATCTCTGAGACAGTGTGGTGTTTAAGTATGGGTTAAATTATCTCTGTGACAGTGTGGTGCTAAACTATCTGTTAAATTATATCTGTCAGTGTGGTGCTAAACTGTTAAAGTATCTCTGTGACTGTGTGGTGCTAAATTATGTGTTAAATTATCTCTGTTACAGTGTGGCACTAAACTATGTGTTGAATTATCTGTGTGACAGTGTTGTGCTGAACAACTATAGTACCTCTGTGACAGTGTGGTGCTAAACTATGTTTTAAATTATCTGTGACAGTGTGGTGCTTAATTTCTAAAGTATCTATGTGACAGTGTGTTGCTAAGCTATGTTGTTATTTGATCTATGTGTCAGTGTGGTGCTAAAGTATGAGTTAAACTATCTCTGTGACAGTGTGCTGCTAAACAATGTGTCAAATTATCTGTGGGAGTATGGTGCTAACCTTTTAAATTATCTCTGTAGAATGTGGTGCTAAACAATGTGTTAAATTATCTCTGTCACAGAGTGGTGCTAAACTGTGTTAAAGTACCTCTGGTGACTGTGTGGTTCTAAAGTATGTGTTAAATTATCTGTGTGACAGTGTGATGCTAAATTATGTGTTAAATTATCTCTGTCACAGTGTTGTGCTAAACTATGTGTTAAATTGTCTCTGTGACAGTGAGGTGCTAAACTGTGTTAAATTATCTCTATGACAGTGTTGTGCTAAACTGTGTGTTAAATTTTCCCTGTGAAAGTGTAGTGGTAAATTATATGTTAAATGGTCTCTGTGACAGTGCGGTGCTAAACTGTTTGTTAATTTAACTCTGTCACAGTGTGGTTCTAAAGCATGTTTTACATTATCTCTGTGACAGTGTGGTGCTAAACTACATGTTATATTATCTCAGTTCCAGTCTGGTGCTAAACAGTGTTAAAGAATCTCTGTGATAGTGTGGTGCTAAGCTATTTGTTAATTTATCTCTGTAACAGTGTGGTGTTGAATTATTTCTGTTACAGTGTCATAGTAAACCCTTTGGTAAATTATTTCTGTAACAGTGTGGTGCTAAAGTATGGGTTGAACTATCTCTGACTGTGAGATACTAAATGATGTGTTGCTTTTAAACTATGTGTTGAATTATCTCTGTGACAGTTTGGTGCTAAAATATGTGTTAAATTATCTCTGTGAGGTTGGGGTGCTAAAATATGTGTTAAAGCATCTCTGGGGCAGTGTGTTGCAAAATTATGGGTTAAATTATCTTTGTGACCCTGTGGTGCTAAACTAAGAGTTAATTTATCTCTTTGACACTGGTGCTAAAGTATTTGCTAAATTATATCTGTGACAGTAGTGCTAAACTATGTGTTATATTTTTTTCTGTGACAGTATTATACTAAACTACATTTTAAATTATCTCTGTGACAGTGTGGTGGCAAATTGTTACTTTATCTCTTTGACAGTGCCATGGTAAACTAGATGTTAAATTATCTCTGTGACAATGTGATGATAAACTATGTGCTCCTTTATCTCTCTGACAGTGTGGTGATAAATTAAGCTAAATTATCTCTATGTTGTTAATCTAGCTCTGTTAAAGTGTGCTGCTAAACTATGTGTTAAACTACATCTGTGACAGTGTGGAACTAAACTTTGAGTTAAATAATCTATGTTATAGTGTTTTACTTAAGTGTGTGAAATTATCTCAGTTCCAGTGTGGTGCCAAACTATGTTCAAGTATATCGGTGACAGTGTGGTGCTAAACTATGTTTTAAATTATCTGTGTGATAGTGTGGTGATAAACTATGTGTTAAATTATCTCAGTGACAGTGTGTTGCTAAACTGTGGTAAAGCATCACTGGGACGCTCTGGTGCTAAACAGTATGTTCAGCTATCCCTCTGTTGCTGTGTTGCTAAACTATGTGTTGAATTTCTCTCTGTGAAAGTGTTTTCCTAAACTGTTAAATAATCTATGTGACAGTGTTGTACTAAACTATGTGTTAAATATTCTCTGTGAGAGTGTAGTGCTAAAATATGTGTTAAATTACCTCTGTGACAGTGTCGTCATAAACTGTTAAATTGTCTCCATGACAGTGTTGTGCTAAACTATGTGTTAATTTTTCTCTGTGACATCTATGTTTTACTTTATCTCTGTCACAGTGTGGTGATAAACTATGTGTTAAAGTATATATTTTACAGTGTGGTGCTAAATTATTTGTTAAATTATCTCTGTGACATTGTGATGCTAAACAATGTGTTAAATTATTTCTGTGACAATGTGGTGCTAAATTATGTGTTAAATTATCTCTGTTATAGTGTTGTATTGAACTGTGTTAAATTAGCTCTGTGACAGTGTGGTGCTAAACTATGTGTTGAATTATCTCTGTGACAATTATGTGCTTAACTGTGTTAAATTATCTATGTAACTTTGTGGTGCTAAACTATGTTGTTAATTTATCTCTGTTAAAATGTGGTGATAAACTGTGTTGAATTACCTCTGTGACTGTGTGGTGCCAACCTGTGTTTTAAATGAATGCTGTGAAAGCGTGGTGCTCAAATATGTGTTAAAATTTCTCTCTCACAATGTGTTTCTAATGTATCTCTTAAATTATCTCTGTGACAGTGTGTTGCTAAACTATGTGATAATTTATCTCTGTGACAGTGTGGTGTTAAACTATGTGTTAAATCACCTCTGTTCCAGTATGGTAATAAACTGAGTTAAGTACCTCTGTGACAGTGTGGTGCTAAAACTGTGTTAAATTATCTCTCTCACAGTGTGGTTCCAATGTATGTGCTAAATTATCTTTGTTACAGTGTGGTGCTAAAATATGTGTTAAATTTTCTCTCTCACTCTGTTGTTCTAAAGTATGTGTTAAATTATTTCTGTTCCAGTGCGGTGCTAACCTGAGTGAAAATATCTCTGTGGCAGTGTGCTGCTAAACTATGTGTTAAATTATCTATGTGACAATGTGGTGATAAACTGTTAAATTATGTCTTTGACAGTGTGGTGCTAAACCATGTGTTAAATTATCTCTGTGACACTGAGGTCCTAAACAGTGTTAAATCATATCTTTGACACTGTGGTGCAAAACTATGTGTTATAGTGTCAGTGTTGCAGTGTAGTCCTAAGCTATATGTTAAATTTTCTCTGTGACAGTGTGGTGCTAAACTGTGTTAAATTATCTCTGTGACAGTGTGATACTAAACTATGTGCAAAATGATCTCTGGGACAGCATGGTGCAGTGTGGTGCTATGTGTTAAATTATCTGCCTGACAGTGTGGTGCTAAACTATCTGTCAAATTATCGCCATTAAATTTCTTGTGTGACAGTGTGGTGCTAAACTATGGATTAAATTACCCCTGTTACAGTGTAGTGCTAAACTGTGTTAAAGTATCTCTTTATGTGTTAAATCACCTCTGTTCCAGTATGGTAATAAACTGAGGTTATAAAGTATGTGTTAAATTATTTCTGTGACACTGTGGTGATAAACTGTGTGTTAAATTATCTGTGTGACAATGTTATCTCTATTACAGTGTTTCCTAAATTGTGTTAAATTATGTATGTTACAGAGTGGTGCTAAAGTACTTATTAAATTGTCTCTGTGACAGTGTGGTTCTAAACTGTGTTAAATTATGTCTTTGACAGCGAGGTGCTCAAATATGTTTTGTTAGGGAGGCAGTATAGCGCAATGGTTTAAGGCTCTACGCTGCAAATCTGGTGACATCCCACAGACCAGACCTGAGTTTGAATCCCACAGCTTCCACTTGCATACTGTGTGACCCTGAGCAAGTCACTTAACTTCCTTGTGCTCCCAGGTTGCTCCTGTAAAAAAATATTTCATCTTGGTGTGTTACTCCTAGTTAAACAACTAAAAAAAAAGGAAGTATGGTTGTTGCAGTGTAGAGCTAAGCTGTGTGTTAAATAATCTCTGTATCAGTGCTCTGCTAAACTGTGTGTTCAATTATCTCTCTGACAGTGTCATGCTGTTATGTTCAATTATCTATGTGACAGTGTGGGGCTAAATTGTGTTAAATTATCTCTTTGATAGCATGATGTTAAACTATGGTAATATTATCTCTGTGACAGTGTTGTGCTAAACAATGTGTTAATTTATCTCTGTTACAGCGTTGCGATAAACCGTGTTAAATTATATCTGTCACAGTGTGGTGATAAACTGTGTTAAATAATCTCTGTGACAGTGGGGTACTAAACTATGGCCCAGATATTCAAAAGGGTTGCGCATGGCGCAACAGTGTTGCACCATGTGCAACCCACTGATGCGCCCTGGCATGATATTAAAATGGGAAAAGTGCGCGGCACAAATCCCGATTGCACCGGAGTGCATCAGTAATGTATGCAGGCGCAGGTGGGGGGGCTTGCCCATGCATACTCTGCATAGCATGATATTCAGCCTGGGATGTGCAGAGCCATGCATGTGCAACCCCTACCTGCGCCAGCAAAAATTTGATCCAAAAAAAAGGAACAACTGATAGCCACTCACGGGTGAGCTGCCGCATTGCAAGGTGCAACACGGCAGCTGCCATGTGTGGGTGGCCATCCGAGTTCCGGCTGCACCTAGTGGTGCCCCCCATGCCCGATCATGGGCATCTGTAAAAAAGAAATAAGGAAGTCCAATATCCCTGGTGGTCCAGTGGACTGCTATCTGCCGATCGTGGGCATGTATAAAAAAGATGATATTCCATCCAATATCCCTGGTGGTCTAGTGGACCACTATCTGCTCAATCGCGGGCATGTGTAAAAAAGAAGGTATTCTGTTCAATATCCCTGGTGGTCCAGTGGACCGCTATCTGCCCGATTGCAGGCATGTGTAAAAAAGAAGCTATTCTGTCCAATATCCCTGGTGGTCCAGTGCACCGCTATCTGCCCAATCATGGGCATTTGTTAAAAAAAAAAATTATTCAAATATCTCTTGTGGTCTAGTAGAACCCCCCACCTGCCCACTGAGCACCCAGCCCCACTCCACCTGGTCAGCTTGCGGGCGGCAGCACCCCACCCGCCTGCCGCCCCACTGCCTGCCGACTGACACCATCGCTAGGGCTGCACACCCATTGGTTCACAGCGTGAGCCAATGAGTGTGCAGCCCCTGCCGTACTAGACATTCCAGATATGTGAATGATTCATTCAATAGTAGGACACATTATTTAATTGAACAGGTTTTTTTATTTGTACGTTTTAACATAGTGAAACAATTGTTGTTTGAAACCATGTAGACATTAAATAGTCCCAGTTTTTTTAAGAGTTATTGGTATAATGTTTAATAAATAATCCTTTATCAGAAGAAATGAACTGGAAATGTTTACATAGAGCAGTGTTTTAAAAGTTAAACAGAAGAAATTAACTGGAAATGTTTAGCTATACTAATTTTTTAAAACATTTAAAATTGTTAACTTGACAACGTTTTTAACTAGTGCTTGAATTTAATACAGGAACTAGTTCACTATCAATGTAATAGATGACTACGTTTTTTATTTTGTGTAGTTAATAAATTCAACATGTTCCATATAACAATTCTGAATAATGAAAGGAGAAGTGGTGTTTGTTTCTTTAAACTGTTGGATGACTGCTGTAAGTGGCTGGCTTTTTCGATCTTCTGCTGCGTCTGCTGTCTTCGTGGTTGAGGACATCAGGGAATTTCCAGTCTCTTTTCGGCAGTTTCTGGAGCATGGCATTTCTGAAGTAGGAGTTTCTCAGTGTTGTGCTTCCTCAGCTAAGGTATTTGCTTGAAGCTGTTGCTCGTTTGGTTTGCTCAGATGAAAATAGCTCTCAAAGGGTCTCTGTGTTTCATGGTGTGTCTGTTGTTTTGCTTGCAGGCAGAGATTTGCTGCAGCATGCAGTTTCATCATTGCCACTTATTTCAAATTCTGGTTGTTTGGACAGCGTGTGTGAGTGGGATGCTTGATCTCTTGTTTTATTTGCCAAAATATTGCTCCACAACTGTCTGTCTTTTGGAGTAGCAGCCCAGTATGAGTGTAAGCTGCTTTCTGCTAGATGGCCCATTGCTGCCATTATTTCATGGGAGTTGAGGCCTGCTGTAGAGAATAATTGTACAGCTGTAGCTCTGACTGAGTGGTTCATATAGCATGTTGAGAGCTTTGCTTCCTCACTGATTTTTGGCATCAGGCTTGCTAGGTAGTTTAGTCCTAATGGTTCCCGAGTGTACCAGATAGTTGAGGTAGGTGGTAGATTGTTTGCTATTTTACGAGGGTGTAAGTAGAAAGCAGGAGGGTTAGGTGGAAGCTTGGCAATGTATTTTTTAAAGGAAGCAACTGGGCATACAGGGCTGTGTGGTATTTCATATATGTAGCCTCTGTGCTGTTGCTTTGTGGAGTCATTTTTCTTGTGATTCTTAGTGTATTCGTTGAAGCTCAGTGTTAGTATTCATACCTTTCGTCATCTTTTTTTATTTCAAAATGTTCCAGTTTCAACTGTCTGAGACCTTCTCGGCCTCTCTGTGCCATACAGAGCTGAATATTGAGCCAAACTTTGTACAGCAGTCCTCAGGCAGTGTTTGGTGAGAGGACTGGGGATGATCGTAAAATTTCTAAATCTCTCTCATTTATTGCAGGGTGGTGGGCTGCTCTGTCTTTCCCTTCTCTCCTGTATTTTTTTAAGACAGCTGAAAACATATTGTTAGCTGGTTGCATATCAGGGTGGTTGTGGAGATTGATATTTCTGGACAGTGGGGGTGAATTGATATGGCGATTCCAGCCTGCTCTGAGGCAATGATACTAGCTAGACTGTACTCTGTGCCATCGCTTTGCCTGATCTCTGCATAGAATTTGTGGAGGATGTCTGCTGTATCAACCTTGAAAGACTGCTACCACCCATGATGTTGTTTTTTGAGTGTTAATTTCATCTTTCATTCGCTCTATTTGGTCCAGCTCTTGTGAACTTAGACTTGGGAATGTTGCTATGTTTTTAACTTTTGATTTCCTTTTTAGGTACTGGTGTTTCACTTTCCATGCCTGCTGTGGTGAAAGGAGGATGGTTGACGTCTGCTGTTACAGTCAGCTGTTGAAGAGGTGCAGTGGGTTGAGTCTCCGTGATGGTATCAGTGCGGGCAGATGCTTCAGCTTCAGGTGAGGTACTTTGAGGAGGCTGCTCTTCTCACTGTGGAGATAGTTCGGTGAGTATTTCTTCAAATGCCAGTGAGAAAGTAACATCCATTTTTTTACTACACCGATATACGGCTCCTGAATGACAGAGTTTTTGATGTTTGGCAGATCCGTTACTTTTCCATTGTGATTGAATGCTCGTGTTGTCGGGAGATTGCCGCTTGGGGTTTTTGTCACAACGGACTACAGATTTCCCGCTGAGCTGTACAAGGCTGTGTTTTTTTTCTGCTAGGCACAGCTCAATGATTTGTTGTTGTCAAGGGGCATGGTGGCAGAGGTTAGTGCCGGTTGGATGGAGTATCATTTATTAAGGACACGGCTGAGAAGGCAAAGCAACCAATCTGTGCTTTCTATTTTAAAGCCCATTTTATAAACTTTGCTAAAGTATCTCTGTGACTGTGTGGTGCTAAATTATGAGTTAAATTATTTCTGTTAGTGTGGCCTTAAACTATGTGTTAAATTACCACTGTGACAGTGTGGTGCTAATTGACTAAAGAATCTATGTGACTGTGTGGTCTAAACTGTGTTAAATTATCTCTGTGACAGTGTGGTGCTAAACTGTGTGTTAATTTATCTCTCTGACATTGTGGTGCTAAAATACATGTTAATTTATCTCTGTGACAGTGTGGTTCTATACAATGTATTGAATTATCTCTGAGATAGTGTGGTGCTAAATTGTGCATTAAAGTATCTAGGACAGTGTGGAGCTAAAATTTCTAAAGAATCTCTGTGACAGTGCGTTACTAAATGATGTTAGTTTATCTCTGTGACAGTGTGGTGCTAAACTATGTGATAATTTATCTGTGTTACAGTATGGTGCTAAACTATGTGATAAATTATCTTGGTGGCTGTGGTTCTAAAGTATGTGTTAACTGTGTTCTAATTTATCTCTTTTAAAGTGTGGTGCTAAACAATGTGTTGAAATAGCTCTGTGGCAGTGTGGTGCTAAACTGTCAAATTATCTATGTGACATTGTGGTGCTAAACAATGTGTTAAATTATTTGTAGCAGTGTGGTGCTAAACTTTTAAATTATCTCTGCAACAGTGTGGTGCTAAACAGTGTGTTCAATTATCTCTGTCACAGAGTGTTGCTAAATTATGTGTTATTTCTGTTACATTCTGGTGATAAACTTTGCTAAAGTATCTCTGTGACTGTGTGGTACTAAAATAGGTGTTAAATTATCTGTGTGACAGTGTGGTGCTAAACTATGTGTTACATTATCTGTGTGACAGTGTGTTGCTAAATTATGTGTTAAATTATATTTGTCACAGTGTGGCTCTAAAGTATGTATTAAATTATCTCTGTGACAGTGTGGTGCTAAACTATGGGTTCAACTATCTCTGTGATTGTGTGGTGCTAAACTATGTGTTAAATGCTCTCTGTGACAGTATGGTGCTAAAATATGTGTTAAACTATCTCTGTGATAGTGGGTTGCAAAATGATGGGTTAAATTATCTCTGTGACAGTATGGTGCTAAACTGTGTGTCAATTTATCTCTGTAACACTGTAGTCCTGAACTATGTGTTCATTTACCTCTTTGACAGTGTGGTGCTAAAGTATTTGTTAAATTACCTCTGTGGCAGTGTGGAGCTAAAGTATGTGTTAATGTAGCACTGTGATAGTGTGGTGCTAAATTATGTGCTAAATTATCTCACTTAAATTGTGGTGCTAAAGTATGTGTTAATGTATCGCTGTGACAGTGTGGTGCAATTGTGCTAAACAATGTTTTCATTATCTCTGCGGCAGTGTGGTGCTTATCTGCATTAAATTATTTCTGTGACAGTGTCATGCTAAACTGTGTTGAATTAGCTTTGTGACTGTGATTTTGTAAACTGTGTGTTGCTTTATCTCACTGACAGTCTTGTGAAAACTAGTGTTATATTATCTCTGTGTCAGTGTGGTGCTAAACTATGTGTTAAATTCTCTCCTTGACAGTATAATGCTAAACTATGTGATACATGACCTCTTTGACAGTGTGTTGCTAAAGTGTGAAAATGTTCTCTGTGACAGTGTAGTGTAAACTGTGTGTTAAATTAGCTATGTGGCAGTGTGGTGCTAAACTATATGATGATAAACTATGTGTTAAATTACCTCAGTGACAGTGTGGTGCTAAACAATGTGTAAAATTGTCTTGGTGCTAGTGTGGTGCTAAACTGTATTAAAATATCTCTGTGACAGGTTGGTACTAAACTATGAGTGAAATTATCTCTGTTACAGTGTTGCTCTCATCTGTGTTAATTTATCTCTGTTAAAGTGTGGTGCTAAATTTTCTTTAAAATTATCCCTCTTCTGGTATGGGTCTAAAATGTGTTAAACTATCTCTGTGACAGTGTGGTGCTAAAACATATGACAAATTATCTATGTGACAGTGTGGTTTTAACCTGTATGTTAAATTATTGTTGTGACAGTGTCATGATAAACTAAATGTTAAATTGCCTGTGTGAGTGTGGTGCTAAACCATGTGTTAAATTATCCCTGTTACAGTCTTGTGCTAAACTGTGTTCAATTATCTCTGTGACAGTGTGGTTCTAAAGTATGTGTTAAATTATTTCAATAACACTCTGGTGATAAACTCTGTGTTAAATTATCTATGTGACAGTTTGTTGATAAACTATGTGTTAAATTATCTCTGTTACAGTGTTGTCCTAAACTGTGTTAAATGATGTATGTTACAGTGTGGTGCTAAAGTATTTGTTAAATTATCTCTATGACAGTGTGGTTCTAAACTGTGTTAATTTATGTCTTTGACAGTGTGGTGCTAAACTATTTTTTGAAGTATGGGTGTTGCAGTGTAGAGCTAAGCTATCTGTTAAATTATATCTGTGACCGTGGTCTGCTAAAATATGCATTAAATTATCTCTGTTAAAGTGTGGTGTTAAATTTTCTGTTAAATAATCTTTGTTCCATTGTGGTGCTTCACTGTGTTACAGTATCTCAGGGATAGCGTAGTTCTAAACTGCAAGTTTAATTATCTCTCTGACAGTGTGTCACTAAACTATGGGTTAAATTATCTCAGTGATAGTGTGGTCCTAAATTATGTGTCAAATTATCTTGGTGACAGTGTGGTGCTAAACTACAAGTTATAATATCTCTGACCATGTCTTGCTAAATTGTGTTTTAAATTTTCTCTGTGACAGTGTGCTGCTAAACAATGTATTAAATTATCTAACAGTGTCATAGTAAACTATATCTTAAATTATCTCTGTGACAATGTGGTTCTAAAGTATTGGTTAAATTATGTGTGGTGATAAACTGTGTAAAATTATCTTTTTAATATGACGCTATTAAACTATGGATTAATTTGTCTCTGTGACAGTGTTGTGATAAACCATGTCAAATTATCCCTGTTACAGTGCCATGCTAAACTATGTGTTAAATTGTCTCTGTGACAGTGTGGTGCTAAACTGTGTTAAATTATATCATTGACAGTGTGGTGCTAAACTATGTGTTAAATTATCTCTGTGACAGTGTGGTCCTAAATTATGTGTTAATTTATCTCTGTGACAGTGTGATTCTAAACTATGTGATAATTTATCTGTAATACAATGTGGTGCTAAACTGTGTTAAATTATCTCAGTGACAGTGTGGTTTAAAGTATGTGTTAAATTGTCTCTGTGACAGTGTGGTGCTAAACTTTTAAATTATCTTCGTGACAGTGTTGTGCTAAACTATGTGTTAATTTATCTCTGTTGCAGTGTCCTGATGAACTGTGTTAAATTATTCCTGTTACACTATGGTGCTAAACTATGTGTTAAATTATCTCTGTAAGAGTGCGGTGCTAAACTATGTGGTAAATTGTGTCTGTGTGGTGCTAAACAATGTGTTAAATTTTCTTTGTGACAACAACGTGAAAAACTAACGAATAGTTTAGAAACACACTGTCACAGAGATAATTTAACAGTTAAGTAGCACACTGTGACAGAGATACTTCTTGGTTACTTGGTTACTTGGTGCTAAGGACAAAAGGGGGCCATGTCCCATCGTGATTGTTCCCCACATAGTGGGACATTAAACAACAGGGGGATTAGTTAAGGAGCCAGTTATCCAAATGTTTTTTTGCAGGTATTCAAATGAGGACAAGCCACAATTTCTTGTTGCAGTTCATTCCACAGTTTGTGGGCCCTAATGGAGAAAAATTTAGTCTCATATTGGTCCTCGTTCTACAGACTTCTAACTGCTCATTATGCAACCTGGCTATGATTTTCCTTTTGGAGTATGTGATACCACACTGTTTCTTTAGGGTGGAGGATTGAAGAATTTTTTTAAAACTGGTGGAGGTCTAATCTAACCATTCTGGCTTCAAGTGAGTGAAGGCCTGTTTTTTTAATCTATCACTATACTCAAGCTGGGCCAGATGGGGGACAATCTTTGTTGCCCTTTGTTGTATCTGTTCAATCCTCTTAATGTCAGATGTCAAGTAGGGGCTCCAGAAGAGGCACCCATAGTAAGAATGGAGTAGGGATGAATGTGGGACCTATACAAAGTAACTATACACTGTTCTGACTTAGAGGTGAAAGTATGGTTAATCCATCTAAGGAGTGTGTTAGAGAGGTTAGCTACTTTATTACAGTGGTCTGATGATGAAAACTTACTGCTAACTATTATTCCCAGGTCTTTTTCACTGTAAGATGATCTAATAATTATTTTGTTTAGGGTGTATGATTGTTTGGGGTTGTTTTTGCCCATATGTAAGACTGCACATTTAGTTACATTAAATTGCATTTTATTAATAAGTGCTCATTATTCAATGGTGATTAGGTTTAACATTAGTTCTGTAGTACTAGTGGCACTGTGTACTCTTCCTCCCAGGTAATGTTGACAAATTTTGTAATGATGTTACTGGATCCAACTTTCTTGTCACCAATAAAAATGTTAAAAAATATGGGTCCCAAAACGGAGCCCTCTGGAACTCCTGTAGAAACACTCCCCATATCAGACAGTACCCATTTACCCTATCCCTCTGCAGTCTGTCCCCCAGCCAGCAATTCAACACATAGTGTAACACCACACTGCAACAGAGGTAATTTAACAGTTGAGGAGCACACTGTCACAGAGATAATTCAACATATAATTCAGCACCACATTGTGACAGAGATAATTTAACTGTTTAGTATCACACTGTCACTGAGATAATGTAGCAGATCATTTAGCATTAGCGCCACACTATCACAGAGATAATTTAACACATAATTTAGCCCCCAAACTATCAGAGAAAAAGTAACACATAGTTACCACACTGTCACAGTCACAGAGATAATGTAACACAGTTTACCACCACACTGTCACATAGTTAACTTAACACATTCTTCTGAACCACATTGTCACAGAGATACTTTAACACAGTTCATCACCACACTGGAACAGAGACAATTTAACACATGCTTAGCACCACACTGTCACAGAGATAATTTAACAGTTTATCTCCACACTGTCTCGAAGATAATTTAACACATAGTTTAGCACCACACTGTCACATAGAATATTTAACAGTTTATGACCACACTGTCACAGAAATAGTTTAGCAACACACTGTAACAGTGGCAATTTAACACACAGGTTTAGCACCACACTATCACAGAGATCAATTAATGTATAGTTTACAAACACACTGTTAGATGTATAAAGTAACACATAAATAACACATAAACATGAATAAAGTAACACATAGTTTACCACCACAGTCACAGAGATAATTTAACATAAAGTTTAGCACCAGACTATCAGAAAGATAATTTAACAAACAGTTTAGCACCACACTGTCACAGTGATAATTCAACACAGTTTAGAACCACATTGTCACAGAGATAAATTAGCACATGGTTTAGCAGCACACTGTCACAGACATAATGTAACACAGTATAGCACCACAATGTCACAGAAATAATTTAACCCATAGTTTACAACCACACTGTCACTGAAAAAAATGTAACACATAGTTTAGCACCACACTGTCACAGAGATAATTTAACCAATAGTTTAGCACCAGACTGCAACACTGATAATGTATCACATATTTTCAGCACCACACTGTCACAGGTATATACAACACACTCTTTATCACCACATTGTCACATAGACAATTTAACACATAGTTAACCACCACACTATCACAGAGATAACACATAGTTGAGCACCACACTGACACAGAGATAAATTAACACATACTTTAGAACCATGCTGTGATAGAGATAATTTAACATGTATTTTAACACCACACCATCACAGAGATAATTAAACACATAGTTTACCACTACACTGCAACACTGATACCTAGCACCAAACAGTCAAAGATATAATTAAACACAGTTTAGAACCTCACTCTTGGAGAAATAATTTAACACATAGTTTAGCACCACACTATAACAGAGATAAATTAACAAATGGTTGAGTACCACACTGTCACAGAGATAATTTAACAGTTTAGCACCACATTGTTGCAGAGATAATTTAACACATACTTTAGAACTACACTGAGAGAGAGATCATTTAACATGTGGTTTGGTACCACACTGTCAGAAATAATTTAACACACACTTTAGAGTTACACTGTCACAGAAGTAATTTAACACATAATTTAGTACAACACTGTCACAGAGATAGTATAGCACATACTTTAGAAAAACACTGTGAGAGACATAATTTAACATATAGTTTAACACCACATTGCAAAAGCAATAATTTAAAACAGTTTACACAACACTGTAACAGAGATAATTTAAGACATAGTTTAGACCCACACTGTCACAGAGATAATTTAACATATAGTTTACCACCACACTGTCCCAGAGACAACTTAACAGTTTATCACCACACTGTCACAGAGAGACTTTGAGAAACAGTTTATCAGCACACTGTCACCATGATAATTTAACACAGTTTAGCACCACAGCGTCACAGTGATAATATAAAACATAGTTTAGGGCCAGACTGTAGTAGAGATAAATTAACACTGTTCAACACCACACTGTGACAGAGATGATTTAAAATGTATATTAGCACACAACGTTAACATAAATAAATTAACACATTTATACACACAAATAAAGTAGCACCACACTGCCTCTTGGAAAATTTAAATGTATCACCACATTGTCACAGAGCTAATTTGGCACATAGTTTAGCACCACACTGTCACAGAGATAATTTAACAGTTTAACTCCACTCTGTCTCAGAAATGATTTAACACATAGTTTAGTCCACACTGTCACATAGAAAAATCTAACAGTTTATGACCACACTGTCACACAGGTAGTTTAGCTTCCACACTGTCACACAGATAATGTAACACATCCTTTGGAACCGTAAAGTGATAGGGATAATTTAACACATCGTTTTGCATCACACTATAACAGATATAGTTTATCATATAGTTTAGCATCAGACAATCACACAGATTCATTAACACATAATTTAGCTTTACACTGCCAAAGGGATAATTTAACCAGCTCTACACAGTCACAGAGATAATTTAACAAAGAGTTTAACAACACACTATCACGGAGATACTGTATCACATAGTTGAGAACCACGCTGTCACATACATAAATTAGCATCACACTGTCACAGAGATAATTTAACACTCAGTTTAGCAACACACTGTCCCAGTGATAATTTAACGCAGTTAAGCACCACACTGTAACAGAGCTGCTTTATCAGTTTATCACCACATTGCAGAGATAAGTTAACACTGAGTTTAGCACCACACTGTCACAGAGTTAATTTAACACATTCTTCTGAACCACATTGTCACAGAGATACTTTAACACAGTTCATCACCACACTGTCACAGAGATAATTTAACAGTTTATCTCCACACTGTCTCGAAGATAATTTAACACATAGTTTAGCACCACACTGTCACATAGAATATTTAACAGTTTATGACCACACTGTCACAGAAATGGTTTGGCTTCACGCTGTAAGAGAGATAATTTAACCCAATTTAGTACAACACTGTAACAAGATATAATTTAGCACAAAGCTTAGCCCCACACTGTCACACAAATAATTTAACACACAGTTTAGTACCACACTGTCACAAAGATCATTTAACAAAGTTTAACACCTCACTGTCACAGGGAGAATTTAACATACTTTAGCACCACACTGTCACAGAGCTAATTTAACACATACATTAGCACCACACTGTCACAGAGAGAATAAAACACACAGTTTTGCAGCACACTGTCACAGTAATAATTTAACACAGTTTAGCAACATACTGTCACAGAGTTAATTTAACACATTCTTTTGAACCACATTGTCACAGAGCTACTGTAACACAGTTCATAACCACACTGGAACTGAGATAATTCAACACATGCTTAGCACCACACTGTCGCATAGAAAATTTAACAGTGTATGACCACACTGTCACAGAAATAGTTTGGCTTCACACTGTAAGAGAGATAATTTAACCCAATTTACTACAACACTGTAACAAGATACAATTTAGCACAAAGCTTAGCCCCACATGGTCACACAGATAATTTAACACATAGTTTAGTACCACACTGTCACAGAGACAATTTAACATAGTTTACCACCACACTATCACAGAGATAATTCATCACATACTTTAGAAGCACACTGTGATACAGATCATTTAACATGTAGCTTAACACCACACTGTAACAGAGATAATTAAACATATATGGCCAAATATTCAAAACTTTGCCCCGGGGCTAAATTAGCACTGCCCAACAGGCAAACTTAGCCCAGAGCACAAAGCAAGCCATAGTCAAAAGGAATAGCCTGGGGCAAACAGCTTCTGAATATAGCATGGGAATGAAGCTGGGCAAACTGGGCTGGGACCGCAGGGAAAACTTAGCCCTGGAATAAGACAGCACTGCATATGGCAACCAGGAAGTGCAAACCACAACAGCAACACAGTGCACAGCGATGTGAAGGTAGGTAGAGTTGAAATATGTGGTCAATGTGTGTGCAAGAAAATGTATAGAACCAGTAAAGCTTCAGGCAGCAGCATATGTGAAATACAGTATGCAGAACTGTAAAATATTCCCCAAACTGTTTGCACAGAGCTAGCACATTTGCATTGGTTTAGCACAGGGCTTAACTGTTAGCCCGGTGCAAACACATTTGCCCTGTGCTAAACTTTGCCATATTCAAAAGTGACATGCAAATAAGCCTACTTAGGTAGTCTGTGGGCAAACACCCAGATTAGCATTTCATCACACCCAGATTTACATGCAGTTTGCTCTGGGCTAACTATTTAGCCCTGTGCTAAACCCGGACAAATGTGTTAGTGCTGCGCAAACAGCTTTGGGAATATTATACAGTTTAGAACACTGTACTTTCACATGTGCTACTGCCTGCAGCTATACTTGGACAACACAGCATAGGCACAGATGGTGGTGGTGCTGCATGCAACTGTCACACTGTAGGTCATGCTACAGTGCACGCAGATGCTACAGTAGCAAGGGGGCCAGTAGTGTGTGGACATAGCAATGCCTATGGTGTGTAGGGCAGTGATGATGACTGCACTATAGACAGTGAGAGGCCCAACCTGCAGGTGTTTACTGACAGTGGACAGTACTGTTACACTGTTGTTACCCACAGATGCTGCACCTCTGGCATGGGATGCTCACAGTGACATATACATGTCCGGCTTTGTGTGATGTGGCAGTTGTACAGCTGTGCGGTATGTAGCCGGGGGGCATATATTATCTGAAAGGCTCACTGGTGTTGGGGTATTCTCAATACTGGTCCATGTGCACTGCATGATGTGTCCCAGCCTTGTGGCCACACCTGGTCTGTGGCACAGCCTGGCCACCCATACACTCTCCCCTCAACATCCTCCATTCCCACAGATGCTGCACGTGTGTGCTGGCATCTGTTGATGTCCACAGAAGTGTGGTCCACAGGAGTGTGCTGTATGGCCACACTGCCATGCTGTCCACTGGTGGCAGGGTCACCACTTACTGCCTGGCATGGCTGGGACTGGTGGCAGATGATGGCATCATTGTGATGCCATCAGTTAGCAGCATGCTTCCTCTAAGTTTGGCTTTGTCAATGAGTCATATTTATTTGTTAGGGTCATGCAAACACCTCACAAAACCATAGCGTCAGGCAAAGCTGATTGCCCAGGGTTAAGACAAGTTTTTCCTGGGCAGTAATGTGCACCATGCTAAGTGTCACACTAAGCCATGCAAAACCACTTTGCGTGGTGCTAGTCACTGAATATAGCATTGCGCCTGTATCCATGTCAGTTTGCCCCTTGCATACATTATGATTTTGCCCGGCGTGAATCCAGTTTGCCTGCACTATTTGGTCTTTTAAATATAGCAGACCCGCACAAATCCCACGCTAAACCTGCGCAAACGTTTTTTGCCTGGCACAAAGTTTTGAATATCTGGCCCATAGTTTACCACTACACTGCAACACTGATACTTTCACAAATAGTTTAGCACCACACTGTCAAAGACATAATTTAACACAGGTTAGAACCTCATGGTCAGAGAAATAATTTAACAAATAGTTTAGCACCGCACTATAACAGAGATAAATTAACAAATGATTGAGTACCACACTGTCACAGAGATCATTTAACAGTTTAGCACCACACTGTCACAGAAATAATTTAACACATAATTTAGTACAACACTGTCACAGAGGTAGTATAACACACACTTTAGAACCACACTGTGAGAGAGATAATTTAACACCTACTTTAGCACCACACTGCAACAGTGATAATTTAGAACAATTTACACAACACTGTAACAGATATAACACATCGTTTAGAACCACACTGTCACACAGATAATTTAACACATCCTTTAGAACCACACTGTCACAGAGATAATTTATCACTTAGTTTAGCTTCACACTGTAACAGATCTAATTTAACATGATTTACTACAGTGCTACAGCACTACAGTGCTACAGAGATAATTTAACACATTGTTTGACACCACACTGTCACAGATAAAATTTAAAACAGTTTAGGACCATGCTGTCACAAAGGTAATTTAACCCATAGGTTAGAACTGCCTTGTCATAGAGATAATTCAACATATACTTTAGCATCACACTGTCACAGAGATAATTTAACACGTATGTTAGCATCACATTGTCACAGAGAGAATATAACACACAGTTTTGCTGCACACTGTCACAGTGATAATTTAACACAGTTTAGCACCAAACTGTCACAGAGATTCTGTATCAGTTTATCACCACATCATTGCAGAGATAAGTTAACACAGAGTTTAGCATCACACTGTAACAGAGGTAAAATAACACATGGTTTAGCACCACACTGTCACAGAGATACTTTAACACAGTTCATCACCACACTTTCACAGAGATAATTTAACACCTGCTTAGCACCACACTGTCACAGAGAAAATTTAACAGTGTATGACCATGCTGTCACTGAATATGCCCCAGTACTGTCCCCAGGTCACTCTACCATGGCAAACCCAGCACTAGGAGGTGGGGACAGGACTGTGCTTGCAATGCTAGCAGGTGGTGTTGCAGACAAGCTGCCACTGTGGACCTGACAAGCATACCAGGAAGGATGTGGTATACAGACAAAGGAACACAGCCAGACATACAGGCAACTGTGCACCTGTGTATCTGCTGCTGGCAATGGTCTGTGTTCACCTCCCCATACTGTCCATGTGAGCTTGTGGTAACACCTGTCCTGATTGTCGTGGGACAGTCGAGACATGGTCAGCCATGTCATGCACACAGGCATGTATGGTACACATATCCTGTCCATTTATCAGAAACAATAATAGCTCACGGTCCAGCATGTGTTGCAGATATCTATAGCATCTATGCTAACCCACCATACAGACATGCAACACATTCACAGCAGCACAGTGACTGCAGTACAAGACCATGGCTATGTGGGGTTTACATGTCTGATGCATTGAGTGGGGATACGTACTGTCCTAGCAGTGCCCATGTACCACCCTGGACATGGGTGTAGGCAGGCATACTTCATGTATTCCATGGTGTAAAACTTTATTTAAGAGGTGCAGCAAATTGGTGCTGAACTGCTTCCTTTGTTAATGAAACTCTAACAAAAATGACAGGACCTTTCTGTAATTTTATTCATAGGAGCCATAACTATAATAAATGGTTACTGTCACTGTAATTGTATCCCATGGACATTTTAGCTTTACAGCCTCTGGGCTGGTGTGTGGGTGTCTGAGGGAGCCATGTAATGCATCTGTATTTATCCATGCATTGGGGAGAGGCAGCAACCAGTGTCATGAGGTACAAATGTTTTACTTAAAATGTTAAATGGGGCATCAAACACCGACCTGGTGTACATCATTATATTGTCTGACTGCAGCCCTTACCCTGGGTCTCTGACGGGATGGTAAAGCTGTGTGGGGCCTGACCTGTGCTGTAGAGGGTGGGGGGGAGGTATGGCCTGCTGTTTGCTTCAGTCCTGCTCTGCCTGTGCTGTGGCACTGCTGTCTCTCTGCACTGTAATCAGTACACCAGCTTCTCACCCATGACATGGTGCTGTGGCCTAGCTACACCACATGGCTCGCAGCCACACATGGTGCACGTGCACGCAGCATGTGTATCACAGCTCACATGTGCGCAGTTGTGTCCTGCTTCACAATGGGTATCTGCGATGTACAGTTGCGATCTGCAGTGCCGAACCCCACACTTGCATTGTGCTGATGCGGGACTGTGCATATCTGCAATATGCATTGCAGGCATCATGCATGGGCAGCATGCGAGAAAGCATGTCCATAAGTATGTGCCCAGTGGTGGCCAGCAGTCAGCATGCTGCCATACGACAACCGTCTACCCACTGGGGTGGGACTGTACCTCACTGCACAGGTCTATGGTGCACTGCTGGCCCAGACAATTGCACATGGGTATCCTGTCATGCCAGCTTCAGGACTGCATCCCCTGCAGCAGTATTAATGTGATGTGGCATGTGGTTCATGGCTGTGGTGAGGTGGTACATGAACACTACCTGGCATTCAACACAGTGCCATATGCCCTGCATAGCATCTCCCATGCTGCCCTAGCACATGCCTGCAGACTGCTGGTGATACCGGACAGGTGCGTGTCCAGGCTGTTGTGTTGTGTTACCCAGCTCCTGCCTCACATCCCTCTGCTGGGCCAGCACAGACTGGCAGTAGTCCCCTATGTAAGCCAGTGGGGGCAGCTGGTCCTGCAGCTCCCAGATGGCCTCATCCAGTTGCTCCTCCAGTCCATGGGTGCTCAGGGGGTCATCGACATTATTACTGTCCCCTGTGTTGCTGGTTGCACTGGCTCGTTCACCTGCTTGCTGTCCCCAGTCATCCGCACCATCTCTGCTGATATGGTGTCTCTGCTGGTGTTCTCAGTGATTACCTGCTGTTCACATTGCTGGCCTGCTGCATCCTCCATACTGCTGTCTTCCCCCTCCTTTCCCATAGTGCTGTCACCATCCACATTCTTGCCAGGCTCTGCTACTGGGTATGATGTGTCGGCCACAGGTGTGCTGGTGTCTGGGCTGCCATCACTTAATGCTGTCCTGTTGTCTTCTCACTACACTGTGCCAGTGTTCTGGTCTGTGCCTGCATCATCCTGGCCATGCTGCTGCTGCTGCTCCCACCTTCCATCTCCACTCAGCTCACTGTCACCAGTAGCCATGGCACCGGTTGCATGGGTACCATGTCAGTATGTGTACACAGGGTTATATGCACTCTACTGCCTGCTTCATGTTGCCCTCACAGGTGTGCTAGGACATTGCAGTATTGCATGGCACTTGCCTCAATTGTGTACAGTCTTACCAGTTGTTTGACACCTATGTGACTGCATCCTTCACAGTTGGTATGGTCCCACCACTGTTGCTGCCCATCATGTACTGTACACCCTTGTGCATCTTTCCCAGCACTCATACAGCTGCCCTGTTCATCTCCCAGCTGCACATTGCCACTGTGCATGGCCTCAGTCTTGGGGCCACTGTGTTGCAGGGCCAGCCCCCATGGGAAATTGTGTTGGCCCTGATATCCATGCACTTGCCCATCTGCCTTTCCCACCCTCAGCAAGCACTGTGGCAGTACCCCATGCCCCCCATGTTCAGCACAGCACATCACATGCCTCTGCACAGCCCCATAGCAGTACACAGTACATGTCACAGCTCTGCCCTGTTCAGCATGGCACATGCCTCTGCACAGCCCTCCCCAGCAGTACACAGTGCATGTCACAGCTTCCCCCATTCAGGATGGCACATGTCTGTGCACAGCCCCCCCAGCAGTACACAGTGCATGTCACAGCTCACCCCATTCAGCACTGCACATACCTCTGCACAGCCCCCCAGTGGTAAACAGTGCATGTCACAGCTCCCACCCTGTTCAGCACGGCACATACTTCTGCTCAGCCCCCCAGCAGTTTCCTGTGCATATCACTGCCCCACCCCATGCTCAGCACAGCACATGCCTATGCACAGCCCCCCAGCAGGGCACAGTTCATATCACAGCTCTCTCCCTGTTCAGCATGGCACATACCTCTGCACTGCCCCTCCAAGTGGATCCCTGTGCATGTTACTGACCCCCTCCATGGTTCAGCATGGCACGTACTTTTGCACAGCACCACATATCAGCTGCACACAGTGCATATCCCTGGGTTCCCTTGGGCCCACTCTGCAGCCAGCAGTGGCCATGTGGCATTGTTGTGGCACACCAGAACACTACAGCTTCGGCCTATAAGGTGTTGCCCCACTCACACCACCTTTGCTGTTGGTTGCAGTGCTGTTGCCGTATAATGACTATAACATGCATTGTTGTTTGTAGTCCCTACCTGGGAACGTTTGCTGTCAGAAGGTGTCCAGATCAGTAACATTGCCGATGCTCTGCTGGCTGAGGTGTGCTGCTATTCTCCTCTCCAGGCTGCTGAGTGGCTGCTGCTGGGTGGGTCTGCCTCCTGTACCCTGTGCACTGCATCTGTTCTGGGCCAGCTTGCTCTTCCCTAGGCATTTCAGGTTCTTGTATGTTTTTTGTATGTCACGCACTGTTCTCTGTTGTGCCACTATGGCATTCACCTTGTGTGTGTCCCATGTCTTCCTCCTTTTTTAACTCTTCTTTGTTTCCCCTCCTCAGCTCATAAGGAGTGCATGGTGTTTGTCTATCTCCTTCACCAGGGTCTGTACCTCCTCATGGCTGTAGTTCCTCCTTCATCTCTGCCTCTGTGGTGCAGCTTCTGCCATCTCACTTTTGCTGCCATGTGGTGTATCTTCTGCTGATGTTGCATGTTATGCCCTTTTATATTGCGTATCTTGCAGGTTGCGACTTGCTCATTATGGCGTATGCCCCGCATGTTCTAGAATTCGCCATATGTTGCATATCACAATTGCTTTGGCATCCATTGCGCAGTTGCATTATTTGCATCTGGCATATCTTTCCCTTCTAGAATCGGGCTGATAGTTTAGCACCACACTGTCAAAAGACATAATTTAACACAGTTCAGGACCTCACTGTAAATGAGATAATTTTACACATAGTTTAGGACCACCCTTGTCACAGAGTTAATTTAACACATAATTTTATACCACACTGTCACAGGGACAATGTAACACATACTTTAGAACCACACTGTGACAGAGATAATTCAACACATACTTTAGCACCACAGTGTAACAGGGATACTTTAAAACAGTTTAACACTGCACTGGAACAGTAATGATGTAATACATGGTTTAGCACCACACTGTCACTGAGATAATATAACAAATAATTTAGCACCACACTGTCACAGAGATAATTTAACACATAGATTAGCATCACACTGTCACAGAGATTATTCAACAGATACTTTAGAATCACACTGTGATAGAGATAATGTAGTACATAGTTTTGCTTCACAATGTAATATATGTAATTTAACATATAGTTTAGCTCCACTCTAGCAGAGATGCTGCCATACTGTCACAGAGATAATTTAGCATATGGTTTAGCACTACACTGTAATAAGGATAATTTAACACAGTTTAGCACAACACTTTCACAGAGCTACTTTACCACATGGTTTAGCACCACACTGTGACAGAGATAAATTAACACATTTTAGACCCTTACTCTCCAGTCACCAGACATAATTTCACACAGTTAAGAACAACACTGTAACAGAGATCATTTAACTCATTGTTGAATACCACACTGTCACAGACATAATTTATCACAGTTTATTACCACACTGTCATGGAGATAATTTATCACATAAATTAGCATCACACTGTCACAGAGATTATTTAACAGATACTTTAGCACCACACTGTCACAGAGATAATATAACACATACTTTAGAACCGCAATGTCAGCGAGATAATTTAATATATACTTTATCACCACATTTGTAATTGGCATAATTGAACTCAGTTTAGCACCACACTTTACCAGAGATAAGTTAACATGTGGTTTAGCACCATACTGTCACAGAGATAATTTAACAAATGGTTCAGCAACACACTGTCCCAGAAATAATTTAGCACAGTTAAATACAACACTGCAACAAAGATAATTTACCACATAGTTTAGTACATACTGTCATAGATTTATTTTAACAGTTTGGCACCACACTGTCGCACAGATACAATAACACATATTTAGCACCACACTTGTCAGTGAGAAAAAGTAACACTTAATTTTCCATCACACATTAACAGGCATAATTTAACACATAGTTTAGCACCACACTGTCCCAGAAATACTTTAGCACAGTTAAATACAACAATGTAAAAGAGATCATTTAACACATAGTTTTGCACCATGCAGTCACAGTGATAATTTAACACATAGTATAGCTCCACACTTTAACAGAGATAAATTAACACACAGTTTAGCACCACACTGCCACAGACTTAATTTAATACATAGTTTAGCTTCACAATATAACAGACCTAATTTAACACACATTACTACAACACTGTAACAGAGATAATTCAACACATAGTTTATAGCACCACACTGTCGCGCAGATAATTTAACACAGTTCAGCACCACAATGTCAAAGAGATAAATTAACATGTACTTTAGCACCACACTGTCAAAGAGATATTTTTACACACACTTTAGCGCCACACTCTAACAGAGATAATCTATCACATGGTTTAGCAAAAGACTGACACAGCGATAAATAAACACATACCTGTAGTTTAGCACCACACTGTCACATATATAATTTAACACAGTTTAGCACCACATTGTCACAGAGTTAATTCATATATAATTTAGCACCACATTGTCACAGAGATACTTACATAGAAACATAGAATTTGACGGCAGATAAGGACCACTTGGCCCACCCAGTCTGCCCATTTCCCTACCTACTGGATAAGCTGCAGATCCTAGTTAACCAGCAGCTTACTACTTCCCACCCCGCCCCCAGAATTGCCTTTTATGACTATCCCATGCATGCTTGAGTTCCACCACTGATTTTGACTCCACAACCTTCTCCTGAAGGCCGTTCCATGCATCCACAACCCTCTCTGTGAAAAAATACTTCCTTAAATTACCTCTGAGCCACCCCCCCATCTTCAAATTGTGCCCTCTTGTTCTTGCACACCTCTTTTTTTGAAAGATACTACCTTCTTGGACTTTGTTGATTCCCTTGAGGTACTTGAAAGTTTCTATCATTTCCCTGCTCTCCCTCCTTTCCTCGAGGCTATGCATATTGAGCTCCTTAAGTCTCTCTTCATATGTCTTCTGGTGCAGACCCTGTACCATTTTAGTTGCCCTCCTCTGGACAGCTTCCATCCTGTCTATGTCTTTGCGGAGATTAGCTCTCCAGAACTGCACACAGTACTCCAGATGGGGTCTCACCAGCTGTTTGTACAGAGGGATAATAACTTCCTGTTTTCTTCTGGTGATGCCTCTACTGGTAATACATAAAATAGCACCAAATTGTCAGAGAGATAATTTAACACCAATCGTCACAGAGATAATTTAACACATACTTTAGAACCACTGAGATACAGATAATTTAAGCATTATTTAGCACCGCACAATAACCGAGATAAATGCATAATTTAGCACCATACTGTCAGAGACATAAAGTAACATATAGCTTCGCACCACACTGTCAGGGATAATTTAAGACATTGTTCAACCCCTCAATGTCATTAACATTATTTAACAGTTTATCACGACACTGTCACAGAGATTATTTAGCAACTAGTTTCCATCACACTGTCACAGAAATAATCAACACACAGTTTAGCAGCACACTCTCGCAGTGATAATTTAACACATAGTTTAGTACCACACTGCCAAAGAGATAATTTAAAAGTTTAGAACCACATTAACAGATAATTTAACACATAGTTTAGTACTATACTGTCACAGAGATAATTTAACACATAGTTTATCACCACACTTTAACAGAGATAAACTGAGAACATAGTCTAGCACCAAAATGACATATAGATAATTTAGCATAATTTAGCACCACACTGTCACAGAGATAATATAACACATAGTTTAGCACCACACTGTAACAGGGATAATTTAAAACTATTTTTATATATATCTTATATAGTGTACGGGCAACTATAAGCAGCACTCCGTGATCCACAAACAAATCTCCCAGAAAAAAGAAGCCTTACTTCAACAGCTGTAGCAGCATGTTTACTTCCTCATCACTGTGGGCTGCTCAACTGTGCATGTACAAATCTGTTTGATCTTATTGTGCTGCACCGGTGATGTACTCAGTGCAGCACAAGATCATGATGCACCGAGTGCAACACAACAATGCTATTCCAGGCATGGATTTCCTTGTGGAAAAGTGTTATACCATGCACTATAACACTATTTTGCACCACATTGGAACAAACATAATTTAACATGTGGTTCAGCAGCACACTCTCACAGAGATAATGTCACTCCATTAAGTCTGACACATCAAGGGAAGTGGCCGGTCATGGAACCACACACACAACCAGGGATGGGTGAGGTCTAACATGCCACATGGACGGACACACAAACAACACACCAGACATGCACAAAGGGTAGGAGGCAGACTGACTCAGAATGCCACCCTTAGCCACACACATGTCCACAGACCACCACGCCCACTGCATGTCCATGTGCATGTGTCAGATGCTGAGCACCATTGCACATTGGTGTACAGAGCAATGCAGGCATCATCATGCACACACAACTGTGGACAGCAGTTGGGAGGGTGTGAAGATGGACTTTGTGTCAATGTGCATGGCCGGGTACCCACCCGTGCAATGCCGCTGAAAGACACAATGCACACAGGGCAGCACCAGACATTAGCCATGTTGGAAGACAGGTCAGTTGCACGACACAGTGCCCCGGCCACCATGGATGCATGGGCAGCCCCACCGAGACCCACCAGCACTGACAGGCCAATCACTGGCCTCATGGGGTGGCACCGATGGTCCCCAAGGGGTTCCACTGAGTGAACATGACCATGCTCATGTAGGGGTCTGCAGCATACCAAACATGTCTGCACCAGGCGTGCTCAGGATGCCCACAGCTGAACTCGGTGTCGACGGGAAGGGTGTTGCATGACACTGGGAATGGAGGGTGGACAGTGCACTGCATGGTGTCTGTGATGCATGGGCACATGATTGTGTGCCCTTTGTGGCCATGACAGCAGTGAATGCCTGTGTCTGCCTGTCAATGGCAGCGGTCACATCCTCCCTCAACCAGTCCATTCCTGCCAGGATCAGAGCAGTGTCTCTGCTGCGATGCTCCTCTGCCCACTCCAGAGCTGCACGCAGTGCATCCACCGACATCACAAGCCATATCTGCTGGTGGACTGATGCTTGCAGTATGCAGGTGTGCTCGTCCAAGAGGTCATCTGCCTCCTCGGCATCCTGTACCTCAGGGTGTACATGGCCCTGATGCTCAGCAGCCCTTGAAGGTGGGCTCTGCACACTAGGACCAGGTGTGGGCATGTCCACAGGCAGTGCACTGACGCCACCCCTTGACCCTGTACCTCCAAGCCCATTGGCCAACTGCTGATGCTGCATCTCCAGCTACCACTCCCCATGGCTCACTGGTGCTGCTGCAGTGGCTGCAACAGTCCCACTGTCCTGTACACACACCAGTGCTGCCTCACTGGTGCTGACAGGCACAGGCTGGGACTGTGATGACATGCAGGCCTCCACGGCAGCACCACCCACAGCCATGGCCATGATATTACCTGCTGTGTGGCCATCCCATGACACACACATGTCACTGCCCATGCCTTTAGTGACATCATCATCGGTGACGGACCTGGCACCAGCCCGAGTCATAGCATGCTGACATCTGTGGATGCTGGCACACTGGAACACGGGCAGGGCCTCCTCCGCACCTGTTTCAACAACATCAGTGTGGACAGCCAGGTGGGCCCACTGTAGCACTGAGCCATGTACACCTGTGGAGGTGGATGGGCCGTCCTCCATCTCCAGCTGACTGTCCTCAGTGGACAGGCCCACCACCACTGACCCATGCAGATGCTCAGGATCTGTAAGGGAAAACAAAGTCGCATTACTGCATGTGACCTACCGTGCCCCCCAATAGACAGACCCTGACCTACCATGCAGTGACGGGCTACCACCTGTCTGGAAGCCACCACCCAGAACACCCTCAATGGCACAACACTGCATGCTTCCAACAACCCTCTCCTCCTGTGGGGTCAGGTGTACCACCTCTGGCTGTCCCCAACTGTCGCAGCTCATGCTACCCTGATGGCAGCCATCCTCCTCCTGTCTGTGCCCATCTTCTTCTTGCACTCCTGCATGGAGCACTGGTGGCTGCCATGCAGGTTCACTGCATGTGCCACCTCCTCCCATGCAGCAGCACAGGCCTGTGGTGTTCCCTGCCGTCCACTGAGAAGTGACTCCTGATCCAGGTAGGCCTCAAACAGGGCATCGGTCTCGGCCTTGGTGAAATTAGGCCTCCTCCTCCTCCTCCTCCTCCCACCACTGTGTTCCTCCTCTCCTACAACTCGCTCGGTCATTATTTAGCCTGTAAGAATGACAGTTGTTACCTGTGACTGTGCAGTCCCATGCATGTCCCAAAATCCACAGTCCACACTCCCAAACAGCATGCAACTCACCAATAGACTGCAGTAACCGACTATGGCCAGTGCAGCCCAATGTCACACTTTTATAGTGCAACCCATGCAAATGAGGTGAGGAGCAACTTTAAGTGGATGCAAATTGCAGTGCTGCACCATTGAATTACTGATTAGCTGTTTTGCATATGACGACTGAATATCGTGCTGTTGCACTTTGCGCAATTGTGTTGAACGTGCTGAGACAAAGGCACAGTTCTGTGACATGCATGGTACACACCTCACTGTGCATGCCTGGGTTGCTGATGTAGGCATCTGCCATGCTGCTGATGTGCTGTGTGTGGGAAGCAATGCTGGGCACGGCCTCCATTGTGCCAGTGGTGCTACAGCCATGTTCACCTCTTTGGTGCTGTGGCTCTGGGCCATTTTAGGCACACTGGGGCAACAGCACGGTAGACTGCTACTGGAGGTAGCACGCAGGCATCCAATTGCACTACATGCATTGGGTTCCAATGGCACTGTGCCTGTCCATGCACCAGAGACCCTTTACCCTGTGCCCAACCTTTGCCCTCTAGGTGCCATGCATCAGGCATGGGTGCATCACTATCACGCTGTTCAGTGACAGTGCAATAGGGAATGGCAGCACTGTACCACGCAGCATCTGCACATGGTGGAGCCATGCTGCAGAGTGACATTTTGAGCCAACTGAGCAAGTAGAATGGCATGGAGGAGGGTTGCACAGTGGACTCAAGTAGAACTGGCCAACCTAGTGGCCATAGTAGAGCCGCTTTATGGCCCACTATTTGGGGATGCTCCCCTGAACAGGTCCAGGAGCCAGGTGTGGGAGGAGGTGGCCAATGCACTGGAGGAGGCCACAGGAAGGGGGTGGACAGTGCAGCACTGCCACCACAGCTATGGCAACCTGCAGAGGAGGGAACCAGACCTGCTTGCCCTCCTGCGGTAACGTGCCAGGAAGGGCACGGTGCCATGGCCAGGTAGGTGTTACATCCACACACTTTTATCTTCCATATGGGTATTATGGTTGAATGTGTCCAGAACATGGGTGAGGGACTTTCCGGTGTTGGCTGTGGTGGTGTTATCAGGGTGTGGGGTGGGTGGGTCTGGCTGGGTGGGAATGCACACACCTGGGGGCAGGGGGACTTTGCTACAGGATTGTACTGATGTTCCTCTTTCCATGTTTGCACCACAGGGCTGGAGGAGAGGTGTCTAGCCCTGGAGATGTGGTGCCAGCAGGAAGACAGGGCCACTAGGAGGGGTGACGGTCAACAGCGCCAGAGGGACCAGCCCAATGATGGTGAGTGCCATACCTCCATGATTACTATTGTGTGCTGTGTAACAGGGTGGGCAGTGGGGCATGGCCACCATCCATTGACACCACTGCCATGCATGCAACTTATTACAGTCAGCACTATTCAGTGGCGCTGCATGTCTGGGAGTGCATCGATGGTGGTCCATGTGTGCCCTGGATACATGGCAGTGCCACTGCCTTTACACCACATAGCCATGTCACTAAATGGCCACGGTGGTGCTGTGCATGACTTGGCCGGTGGGTGTGTGCAGCGGTCTGCATGGCTGTATGCACCTGGGTGGGCAGGTCTAGTGGACGTAATCACTGTGGGTGGTCACACACCATCACAGAGGCATGTCCTTTGGCTGTATGCCATGCACAGTGGGTGGGCTGTATGGGGCTGTGCATTCACACCTATTGACTGTGCTCCCTTGTCCTAGGTGTCCGCCAGCTGCAGGAGATTAGGGAAGCATTAAGGGAGATCCTCAATGTGGCCCGGGCTTCTTCAGAGATCCTGCAATGGATTGACCAGCTTGGGGTCCAGAGGAGGCACCAGAGGCAGAGCAGCCAGAGCAGGGAGCGGGGCTCCCATTGACTTTCCCTCTACCCCTGATATCCCTACCCCCAGACCCACCCTCACACCCCTCCTTTCCTGTCCCATTTGTTCACCCCTGCCCTTACCCACCCCCACCTTGTTTGTGGTCCTCCCCCCAGCTTTGCACATAGTATTGTAAATAGTTCCTTTTGATATTTTTTTTGAATACACATCTTTTGATATGAATATTGTGGTGGTCTCTGATTTGCAGTAGGCTATAGGAGCTCAGCTGCAGTGGTGTGCATGGCATCAGGGGTGGTGCAGTCATGGGTATATGTGTGTGTGTCCATGGGGAGGTTACTATGGTGTGGGGGTAGCTATCAGTCAGTGTCTGTGGTGTGTGTGTTGTGCCCTGTGCACTGGATGACTGTGTGCAGTGGTCCATGGTGCATGCTCTGTGTCCATGGCACCACTGTCAGCCCATCCATGGCCTGTGCAGCTGACACCCTTGCATGTCTGTGACCTGTACAGTCTGCTGGCATGTCAGTGGTGGCATGTCAGGGCAGCCACTGTACCCGTCACAATGCTGGGTTGCCTCCTGTCACTGGTGTGGTGCATGTCTGCCTCTGGTGACACTATGGCCTCCACAGTTGTTGTCCCACCTCCATGCTGTGGCTTGTGTGTGTTGCAGGGGATGTGCACCACTGTCTGTGACTTGTGCTTGGTGCAAATTATGGTGGCGTATAGGTCCACAGTGCCTGCACAGGGTGGCTGACACTCCTGTGCCATGGAGGACTGCAGGTTGTGTGTACACAGTTTCCATGGGCCCACGCTGGGGGCTTGGTTGCCCCGCTACTGCATCCCTGTGTTGTTGTGCCCTTGGGAATGGGTGGGTGTTTTTCCATGCCCTGTGTGGCATCCGGTGTGGTTTATGCTTCCACGTACCACTGTGGGTGTCTGCACTGGCTGTTGTGGCCAGTGCTTGGTCGGGGTGTGTCCTTGGGAGAATGTGCAGGGTGCTGTACCACTGGTGGTGGTGTCCGGGACATGCCCTGTCCCATGTGGGGTACCTCATGTGCCGACACATGGTCAGTCTCTCAGCTGTACCTCGGGGGGGCTGTGCATGGTGGCACTGTGTATGCAATTGTTGCATCACTGTGTGCTGCCACCCACTGATGGGTGCTCATGGTGGAGCTGCCTTGCATGGTTCTGTGGTGCACAGGGTTGCATTTTCACAGTGGGGGTGGTGGCATGCATGGGGTTTTCTGCAGTGGTGGACGCTGCTCCTGGGCAGGGTGTCTGGGGGTCATGGTGCAGGGTGTGCTCTGCATTGGTGGGATGGTGTAGCATGGGGTGGTCAGCCCTCCTTGTTTGCCAGTCACAGCTTGCCAGGGGGTGTGATGGGGCACCATGGCCCGGCTGTGGGTTGGTTGCTTGTCTCCATGGGCCAGTGGTTATTCTCACCCTCCCCCAGTTGTGCAGTGCATGGGGTGTGGGGGGACGATGTCTGTTCTGTTGTGTGTTCCTCTGCCTATCTGTGGCATGAGTGGTGGGCCCCTACCTCCCTGGTTGTGCAGTTACATTGCTGCCCTGCTGCTGGGGGCATCCCTGGTTGCACTATGGTGCTTCTGGACTGCTTCGCTGAACATCCCTTGTTGCACTATGGTGCATCAGATCTGCTCAGCTTCCCCTCCCTAGTTGTGCTTTGGCGCAGGTGGTGCCATATTCAGTCATCGGCTGAAGGCGCAGGTTGGCTGGCTCAGTTTTTGAATATTGTGCCTCTTGCGCATGGGCGCAATGAACTTGCACTTGCTCCTGCTATTGTGCACTTTTTGGGCGCAGTTTGAATATCTGGGCCAATGTATTGGTTTCTGAAGTCTCTTTCCTCCAGTCAACAGGTACATAAAGTGTCCACTCTTTGAAACACAGTTTACACTGGGCAGTGAACACACATCTCCTTCTCTCACACACTACATACTGAACGTGTGCTAAATTATCTCTGTAACAGTGTAGTACTTAAATGTGTTACATTATCTCTGTGACTGTGGGGTGCAAATCTATGTGGGAAATGATCTCTAAGATGGGTTAAATTGTCCCTTTTGTACTGTGGTTCTAAACTATGAGTTAAATGCTCTCTGTTACAGTGTTGTGCTTAACTGTGTGAAATTATCCCTGTTACGGAGGGGTAATTAAAATAATATAATATAATATAATATAATATAATATATTATAATATAATATAATATAATATAATATAATATATGTTACACTGTTACAGAGATAATTTAACACATAGTTCAGCACCATACTATTGCAGAGATAGCTTAACACATAGTTTTACACCACACTGTCACAGAGATAAATTAACACATAGTTGATTAATTTAACAGTTTTAATATTATAGCACAACACCATTATTTTATATCATATCATATTGTATTATATCATAATATATTCTATTCTATTCTATTACATTATTCTATATTATATTATATTATATTATATTATATTATATTATATTATATTATATTATATTATATTATATTATAATATTAATCACCACTACGTGATAGGGAAAATTTCACAAAGTTAAGCACAACACTGTAACAGACAGCATTTAGTTTAGTTTAGTTTATTAGTCTAGGAATTAATACCTTTGAGCCAGGGCTCTTTTACAAAGGTTCCACGTCACAAAGAACATTTAACAAAGCACGATACACATTACAGGTAAAACCAGACAGGAAAGTTACATCATAAATTTGCTATTAACAGTTTAAGGCAGTAACGTTTTTAAGTTTCATAGAAAAACAAGCTATAACAGGTTCAATCGAGTAGACAATTTCGAGGTTAAGGAAACTTCCAGGGAGAATTTAACTCATTGCTTAGAACCACACTACAAGTGAGACAATTTAACCCATGTTTGAGATAAATTAACACACAGATTGGCACCATACAGTCACAGAGCTAGTGTAATAGATTTAATCACCACACTGTTACAGAGGCAGTGACCTAGTTTTAACACACAGTTAATTTAATAGTTGTAATATTATACCACACCATACTATTATATCATATCATATTATTTCATATCATGTCATGTCATGATTATGTCATTTCATGTCATGTCATATCATTTTATATCATATCATACCACATCACATCAGATCATATCCCATCATATCACATAACAGTACATTCCATTCCATTGTATTGTATTATATTATATTAAATTATATTATATTATATCATATTATATTAATCACAAACTGTAACAGAGATAATTTCTCACTGCTAAACACAACACTGTAACAGAGAGCATTTTTTTAGAACCACACTGCAACAGAGACAATTTAATCCATGTTTGAGATAATTTAACACATACATTAGCACCACACTGTCACAGAGAGAATAAAACACAGTTTTGCAGCACACTGTCACACAGATAATTTAACACAATTTAGCACCACACTGTCACAGAGTTAATTTAACACATTCGTTTGAATCACATTGTCACAGAGATACTTTAACACAGTTCATCACCACACTGAAACAGAAATAATTTAACACATGCTTAGCACCACACTGTCACAGAGATAATTTAACAGTTTAACTCCACTCTGTCTCAGAGATGATTTAACACATAGTTTAGTACCACACTGTCACATAGAAAAATCTAACAATTTACGACCACACTGTCACAGAGGTAGTTTAGCTTCCACACTGTCACACAGATAATGTAACACATCCTTTGGAACCATAAAGTGATGGGGATAATTTAACACATCGTTTTGCATCACACTATAACAGATGTAGTTTATCATATAGTTTAGCATCACACAATCACACAGATTCATTAACACATAATTTAGCTTTACACTGCCAAAGGGATAATTTAACAGCTTAGCTCTACACAGTCACAGAGATAATTTAACAAAGAGTTTAGCAACACACTATCACAGAGATACTGCATCACATAGTTGAGAACCACGCTGTCACATACATACATTAGCATCACACTGTCACAGAGATAATTTAACACTCAGTTTAGAAGCACACTGTCCCGGTGATACTTTAACGTAGTTAAGCACCACACTGTAACAGAGCTGCTTTATCAGTTTATTACAACATTGCAGAGATAAGTTAACACTGAGTTTAGCACCACACTGTCACAGAGTTAATTTAACACATTTTTCTGAACCACATTGTCACAGAGATACTTTAATACAGTTCATCACCACACTGGAACAGAGATAATTTAACACATGCTTAGCACCACACTGTCGCATAGAAAATTTAACAGAGTATGACCACACTGTCACAGAAATAGTTTAGCTTCACACTGTAAGAGAGATAATTTAACCCAATTTACTACAACACTGTAACAAGATATAATTTAGCACAAAGCTTAGCCCCACACGGTCACACAGATAATTTAACACATAGTTTAGTACCACACTGTCACAGAGACAATTAAACATAGTTTACCACCACACTATCACAGAGATAATTCATCACATACTTTAGAAGCACACTGTGATACAGATAATTTAACATGTAGCTTAACACCACACTGTAACAGAGATAATTAAACATATATGGCCAAATATTCAAAACTTTGCCCCGGGGCTAAATTAGCACTGCCCAGCAGGCAAACTTAGCCCAGAGCACTAAGCAAGCCATATTCAAAAGGAATAGCCCAGGGCAAACAGCTTCTGAATATAGCATGGGAATGAAGCTGGGCAAACTGGGCTGGGACCGCAGGGAAAACTTAGCCCTGGAATAAGACAGCACTGCATATGGCAACCAGGAAGTGCAAACCACAACAGCAACACAGTGCACAGCGATGTGAAGGTAGGTAGAGTTGAAATATGTGGGTCAATGTGTGTGCCAGAAAATGCATGGAACCAGTACAGCAGCAGCATATGTGAAATACAGTGTGCAAAACTGTAAAATATTCCCCAAACTGTTTGCACAGAGCTAGCACATTTGCACTGGTTTAGCACAGGGCTTAACTGTTAGACCGGTGCAAACACATTTGCCCTGTGCTAAACTTTCCCATATTCAAAAGTGACATGCAAATGAGCCTACTTAGGTAGTCTGTGGGCAAACACCCAGATTAGCATTTCATCACACCCAGATTTACATGCAGTTTGCTCTGGGCTAACTATTTAGCCCTATGCTAAACCCGCACAAATGTGTTAGTGCTGCGCAAACAGCTTTGGGAATATTATACAGTTTAGAACACTGTACTTTCACATGTGCTACTGCCTGCAGCTATACTTGGACAACACAGCATAGGCACAGATGGTGGTGGTGCTGCATGCAACTGTCACACTGTAGGTCATGCTACAGTGCACGCAGATCTACAGTAGCAAGGGGCCAGTAGTGTGGACATAGCAATGCCTATGGTGTGTAGGGCAGTGATGATGACTGCACTATAGACAGTGAGAGGCCCAACCTGCAGGTGTTTACTGACAGTGGACAGTACTGTTACACTGTTGTTACCCACAGATGCTGCACCTCTGGCATGGGATGCTCACAGTGACATATACATGTCCGGCTTTGTGTGATGTGGCAGTTGTACAGCTGTGCGGTATGTGAGCCGGGGCATATATTATCTGAAAGGCTCACTGGTGTTGGGGTATTCTACTACTGGTCCATGTGCACTGCATGATGTGTCCCAGCCTTGTGGCCACACCTGGTCTGTGGCACAGCCTGGCCACCCATACACTCCCCTCAACATCCTCCATTCCCACAGATGCTGCACGTGTGTGCTGGCATCTGTTGATGTCCACAGAAGTGTGGTCCACAGGAGTGTGCTGTATGGCCACACTGCCATGCTGTCCACTGGTGGCAGGGTCACCACTTACTGCCTGGCATGGCTGGGACTGGTGGCAGATGATGGCATCATTGTGATGCTATCAGTTAGCAGCATGCTTCCTCTATCTTTGGCTTTGTCAATGAGTCTTATTTATTTGTTAGGGTCATGAAACACCTCACAAAACCATAGTGTCAGGCAAAGCTGATTGCCCAGGGTTAAGACAAGCTTTTCCTGGGCAGTAATGTGCACTGCGCTAAGTGTCACACTAAGTTGTGCAAAACCACTTTGCGCGGTGCTAGTCGCTGAATATAGCATTGCGCCTGTATTCATGTCAGTTTGCCCCTTGCATACATTATGATTTTGCCCGGTGTGAATGCAGTTTGCCTGCACTATTTGGCCTTTTGAATATAGCAAACCAGCGCAAATCCCATGCTAAACCTGCACAAACGTTTTTTTGCCTGGCACAAAGTTTTGAATATCTGGCCCATAGTTTACCACTACACTGCAAAACTGTACTTTCACAAATAGTTTAGCACCACACTGTCGAAGACATAATTTAACACAGGTTAGAACCTCACGGTCAGAGAAATAATTTAACAAATAGTTTAGCACCGCACTATAACAGAGATAAATTAACAAATGATTGAGTACCACACTGTCACAGAAATCATTTAACAGTTTAGCACCACACTGTCACAGAAATAATTTAACACATAATTTAGTACAACACTGTCACAGAGGTAGTATAACACACACTTTAGAACCACACTGTGAGAGAGAGAATTTAACACCTACTTTAGCACCACACTGCAACAGTGATAATTTAGAACAATTTACACAACACTGTAACAGATATAACACATAGTTTAGAACCACACTGTCACACAGATAATTTAACACATCCTTTAGAAACACACTGTCACAGAGATAATTTATCACTTAGTTTATCTTCACACTGTAACAGATCTAATTTAACACGATTTACTACAGTGCTGTAATGGAGATAATTTAACACATTGTTTGACACCACACTGTCACAGATCAAATTTAAAACAGTTTAGGACCATGCTGTCACTAAGATAATTTAACCCATAGGTTAAAACTGCCTTGTCATAGATATAATTCAACATATACTTTAGCATCACACTGTCACAGTGATAATTTAACACAGTTTAACACCAAACTGTCTCAGAGATTCTGTATCAGTTTATCACCACATCATTGCAGAGACAAGTTAACACAGAGTTTAGCATCACACTGTAACAGAGGTAAAATAACACATGGTTTAGCACCACACTGTCACAGAGATACTTTAACACAGTTCATCACCACACTTTCACAGAGATAATTTAACACCTGCTTAGCACCACACTGTCACAGAGAAAATTTAACAGTGTATGACCATGCTGTCACTGAATATGCCCCAGTACTGTCCCCAGGTCACTCTACCATGGCAAACCCAGCACTAGGATGTGGGGACAGGACTGTGCTTGCAATGCTAGCAGGTGGTGTTGCAGACAAGCTGCCACTGTGGACCTGACAAGCATACCAGGAAGGATGTGGTATACAGACAAAGGAACACAGCCAGACATACAGGCAGCTGTGCACCTGTGTATCTGCTGCTGGCAATGGTCTGTGTTTACCCCCCCATACTGTCCATTGGGGCTTGTGGTAACACCTGTTCTGATTGTCGTGGGACAGTCGAGACATGGCTAGCCATGTCATGCACACAGGCATGTATGGTAATACATGCCCTGTCCATTTATCAGGAACAATAATGGCTCACAGTCCAGCATGTGTTGCAGATATCTATAGCATCTATGCTAACCAACCATACAGACATGCAACATAATCACAACAGCACAGTGACTACAGTACAAGACCCTGACCCTGGCTATGTGGGGTTTACATGTCTGATGCATTGAGTGGGGATACGTACTGTCCTAGCAGTGCCCATGAACCACCCTGGGCATGGGAGTAGGCAGGCATACCTCATGTATTCCATGGTGTAAAACTTTATTTATGAGGTGCAGCAAATAGGTGCTGAACTGCTTCCTTTGTCCATGAAACTCTAACAAAAACAACAGGACCTTTCTGTAATTTTATTAATAGGAGCCATAACTATAATAAATGGTTACTGTCACTGTTATTGTATCCCATGGACATTTTAGCTTTACAGCCTCTGGGCTGGTGTGTGGGTGTCTGAGGGAGCCATGTAGTGCATCTGTATTTATCCATGCATTGGGGGGAGGCAGCAACCAGTGTCATGAGGTACAAATGTTTTACTAAATTGCCAAATGGGACATCAAACACCGACCTGGTGTACATCATTATATTGTCTGACTGCATCCCTCACCCTGGGTCTCTGACAGGATGGTAACCCTGTGTGGGGCCTGACCTGTGCTGTAGAGGGTGGGGGGGAGGTATGGCCTGCTGTTTGCTTCAGTCCTGCTCTGCCTGTGCTGGGGCACTGCTGTCCCCCTGCACTGTAATCAGTACACCAGCTTCTCACCCATGACATGGTGCTTTGGCCTAGCTATACCACATGGCTCACAGCCACACGTGGTGCACGTGCATGCAGCATGTGTATCACAGCTCACATGTGTGCAGTTGTGGCCTGCTTCACAATGGGTATCTGCGATGTACAGTTGCGATCTGCAGTGCCGAACCCCACACTTGCATTGGGCTGATGCAGGACTGTGCATATCTGCAATATGCATTGCAGGCATCATGCATGGGCAGCATGCGAGTAAGCATGTCCATAAGTATGTGCCCAGTGGTGGCCAGCAGTCAGAATGTTGCCATATGACAACTGTCTACCCACTGGGGCGGGACTGTACCTCACTGCCCATGTCTATGGTGCACTGCTGGCCCAGACAATTGCACATGGGTATCCTGTCATGCCAGCTTCAGGACTGCATCCCCTGCAGCAGTATTAATGTGATGTGGCATGTGGTTCATGGCTGTGGTGAGGTGGTACATGAACACTACCTGGCATACAACACAGTGCCGTATGCCCTGTATAGCATCTCCCATGCTGCCCTAGCACATGCCTGCAGACTGCTGGTGATACCAGACAGGTGTGTGTCCAGGCTGTTGTGTTGTGTTACCCAGCTTCTGCCTCACATCCCTCTGCTGGGCCAGCACAGACTGGCAGTAGTCCCCTATGAAAGCCAGTGGGGGCTGCTGGTCCTGCAGCTCCCAGATGGCCTCATCCAGTTGCTCCTCCAGTCCACGGGTGCTCAGGGGGTCATCGACATTATTACTGTCCCCTGTGTTGCTTGTTGCACTGGTTCATTCACCTGCTGGCTGTCCCCAGTCATCCGCACCACCTCTGCTGGTGTGGTGTCCCTGATGGTGTTCTCAGTGATTACCTGCTGTTCACATTGTTGGCCTGCTGCATCCTCCACACTGCTGTCTTCCCCCTCCTTTCCCATAGTGCTGTCACCATCCATGTTCCTGCCGGACTCTGCTACTGGGTATAATGTGTTGGGCACAGGTATGCTGGTGTCTGGGCTGCCACCACTTAATGGTGTGCTGCTGTCTTCTCACTATACTGTGCCAATGTCCTGGTCTGTGCCTGCATCATCCTGGCCATGCTGCTGCTGCTTCTCCCACCTTCCATCTCCACTCAGCTCACTGTCACCAGTAGCCATGGCACCTGTTGCATGGGCACCATGTCAGTATGTGTACACGGGGTTATATGCACTCTACTGCCTGCTTCATGTTGCCCTCACAGGTCTGCTAGGACGTTGCAGTATTGCATGGCACTTGCTTCACTTGTGTACAGTCTTACCAGTTGTTTGACACCTATGTGACTACATCCTTCACAGTTAGTGTGGTCCCACCACTGTTGCTGCCCATCACGTACTGTACACCCTGGTGCATCTTTCCCAGCACTCATACAGCTGCCCTGTTCATCTCCCAGCTGCACATTACCACTGTGCGTGGCCTCAGTCTTGGGGCCACTGTGTTGCAGGGCCAGCCCCCATGGGAAATTGTGTTGGCCCTGACATCCGTGCACATGCTCATCTGCCTTTCCCACCCTCAACAAGCACTGTGGCAGTACCCCATGCCCCCCCATGTTCAGCACAGCACATCACATGCCTCTGCACAGCCCCATAGCAGTACACAGTACATGTCACAGCTCTCCCCTGTTCAGCATGGAACATGCCTCTGCACAGCCCTCCCCAGCAGTACACAGTGCATGTCACAGCTTCCCCCATTCAGCATGGCACATGTCTGTGCACAGCCCCCCCAGCAGTACACAGTGCATGTCACAGCTCCCCCCAATCAGCACAGCACATACCTCTGCACAGCCCCCCAGCAGTTTTCTGTGCATATCACTGCCCCACCCCTTGCTCAGCACAGCACATACCTGTGCACAGCCCCCCCAGCAGTGCACAGTGCATATCATAGCTCCCTCCCTGTTCAGCATGGCACATACCTCTGCACTGCCCCTCCAAGTGGATCCCTGTGCATATCACTGACCCCTCCATGGTTCAGCATGGCACATACTTTTGCACAGCACCACATATAAGCTGCACACAGTGCATATCCCTGGGTTCCCCTGGGCCCACTCTGCAGCCAGCAGTGGCCATGTGGCATTGTTGTGGCACACCAGAACACTACAGCTTCGGCCTATACGGTGTTGCCCCACTCACACCACCTTTGCTGTTGGTTGCAGTGCTGTTGCCATATGATGACTATAACATGCATTGTTGTTTGTAGTCCCTACCTGGGAACATTTGCTGTCAGAAGGTGTCCAGATCAGTAACATTGCCGATGCTCTGCTGGCTGAGGTGTGCTGCTATTCTCCTCTCCAGGCTGCTGAGTGGCTGCTGCTGGGTGGGTCTGCCTCCTGTACCCTGTGCACTACATCTGTTCTGGGCCAGCTTGCTCTTCCCTAGGCATTTCAGGTTCTTGTATGTTTTTTGTATGTCATGCACTGTTCTCTGTTGTGCCACTATGGCATTCACCATGTGTGTGTCCCATGTCTTCCTCCTTTTTTAACTCTTCTTTGTTTCCCCTCCTCAGCTCATTAGGAGTGCATGGTGTTTGTCTATCTCCTTCACCAGGGTCTGTACCTCCTCATGGCTGTAGTTCCTCCTTCATCTCTGCCTCTGTGGTGCAGCTTCTGCCATCTCACTTTTGCTGCCATGTGGTGTATCTTCTGCTGATGTTGCATGTTATGCCCTTTTATATTGCGTATCTTGCAGGTTGCGACTTGCTCATTATGGCGTATGTCCCGCATGTTCTAGAATTCGCCATATGTTGCATATCACAATTGCTTTGGCATACATTGCGCAGTTACATTATTTGCATCTGGCATATCTTTCCCTTCTAGAATCGGGCTGATAGTTTAGCACCACACTGTCAAAAGACATAATTTAACACAGTTCAGGACCTCACTGTCAATGAGATAATTTAACACATAGCTTAGGACCACCCTTGTCACAGAGTTAATTTAACACATAATTTTATACCACACTGTCACAGGGACAATGTAACACATACTTTAGAACCACACTGTGACAGAGATAATTCAACACATACTTTAGCACCACAGTGTAACAGGGATACTTTAAAACAGTTTAACACTGCACTGGAACAGTAATAATGTAATACGTGGTTTAGCACCACACTGTCACTGAGATAATATATCAAGTAATTTAGCACCACACTGTCACAGAGATAATTTAACACATGGATTAGCATCACACTGTTACAGAGATTATTCAACAGATACTTTAGAATCACACTGCGATAGAGATAATGTAATACATAGTTTTGCTTCACAATGTAACATATGTAATTTAACATATAGTTTAGCACCACTCTCGCAGTGATGCTACCGTACTGTCAAAGAGATAATTTAGCATATAGTTTAGCACTACACTGTAATAAGGATAATTTAACACAGTTTAGCACAACACTGTAACACCGATAAATTAACACATAGTTTAGCACAACACTTTCACAGAGCTACTTTACCACATAGTTTAGCACCACACTGTGACAGAGATAAATTAACACGTTTTAGGCCCTTACTCACCAGTCACCAGAGATAATTTCACACAGGTAAGAACAACACTGTAACAGAGATCATTTAACTCATTGTTGAATACCACACTGTCACAGACATAATTTAACACAGTTTATTACCACACTGTCACGGAGATAATTCATCACATAGATTAGCATCACACTGTCACAGAGATTATTCAACAGATACTTTAGCACCACACTGTCACAGAGATAATATAACACATACTTTAGAACCACAATGTCAGCGAGATAATTTAATATATACTTTAGCACCACACTTGTAATTGGCATAACTGAACTCAGTTTAGCTCCACACTTTACCAGAGATAAGTTAATATGTAGTTTAGCACCACACTGTCACAGAGATAATTTAACAAATGGTTCAGCACCACACTGTCCCAGAAATAATTTAGCACAGTTAAATACAACACTGCAACAGAGATAATTTACCACATAGTTTAGTACATACTGTCACAGATATATTTTAACAGTTTGGCACCACACTGTCGCACAGATACAATAACACATATTTAGCACCACACTTGTCAGTGAGAAAAAGTAACACTTAATTTTCCATCACACATTAACAGGCATAATTTAACACATAGTTTAGCACCACACTGTCCCAGAAATACTTTAGCACAGTTAAATACAACAATGTAAAAGAGATAATTTAGCACATAGTTTTGCATCTTGCAGTCACAGTGATAATTTAACATAGTATAGCTCCACAGTTTAACAAAGATAAATTAACACACAGTTTAGCACCACACTGCCACAGACAAAATTTAACACATAGTTTAGCTTCACAATATAACAGACCTAATTTAACACACATTACTGCAACACTGTAACAGAGATAATTCAACACATAGTTTATAGCACCACACTGTCGCCCAGATAATTTAACACAGTTCAGCACCACAATGTCAAAGAGATAAATTAACATGTACTTTAGCACCACACTGTCAATATTTTTACACACACTTTAGCGCCACGCTCTAACAGAGATAATCTATCACATGGTTTAGCAAAAGACTGACACAGAGATAAATAAACACATACCTGTAGTTTAGCACCACACTGTCACATATATAATTTAACACAGTTTAGCACAACATTGTCACAGAGATAATTGACACATAATTTAGCACCACATTGTCACAGAGATACTTAATACATAAAATAGCGCCAAATTGTCACAGAGATAATTTAACACCAATCGTCACAGAGATAATTTAACACATACTTTAGAACCACTGAGATACAGATAATTTAAGCATTATTTAGCACCGCACAATAACTGAGATAAATGCATAATTTAGCACCACACTGTCAGAGACATAAAGTAACATATAGCTTAGCACCACACTGTCAGGGATAATTTAAGACATTGTTCAACACCACAATGTCATTAAGATTATTTAACAGTTTATCACGACACTGTCACAGAGATTATTTAGCAACTAGTTTCCATCACACTGTCACAGAAATAATCAACACATAGTTTAGCAGCACACTGTCACAGTGAAAATTTAACACATACTGTAGTTTAGCAGCACAATGTCACAGAGATAAATTAACACATAGTTTAGTACCACACTGTCAAAGAGAAAATTTAAAAGTTTAGAAGCACATTGACAGATAATTTAACACATAGTTTAGTACTATACTGTCACAGAGAAAATTTAACACATAGTTTATCACCACACTTTAACAGAGATAAACTGAGAACATAGTCTAGCACCAAAATGACACATAGATAATTTAGCATAATTTAGCACCACACTGTCACAGAGATAATATAACACATAGTTTAGCACCACACTGTAACAGGGATAATTTAAAACTATTTTTATATATATCTTATATAGTGTACGGGCAATTTTAAGCAGCACTCTGTGATCCACAAACAAGTCTCCCAGAAAAAAGAAGCCTTACTTCAACAGCTGTAGCAGCATGTTTACTTCCTCATCACTGTGGGCTGCTCAACTGTGCATGCACAAATGTGTTTGATCTTATTGTGCTGCACCGGTGATGTACTCAGTGCAGCACAAGATCATGACGCACCAAGTGCAACACAACAATGCTGTTCCAGGCATGGATTTCCATGCGGAAAAGTGTTATACCATACACTAGAACATTATTTTGCACCACATTGGAACAGACATAATTTAACACGTGGTTTAGCAGCACACTCTCACAGAGATAATGTCACTTCATTAAGTCCGACACATCAAGGGAAGTGGCCGGTCATGGAACAACTCACACAACCAGGGATGGGTGAGGTCTAACATGCCATGTGGACGGACACACAAACAACACACCAGACATGCACAAAGGGTAGGAGGCAGACTGACTCAGAATGCCACCCTTAGCCACACACATGTCCACAGACCACCACGCCCACTGCCTGTCCATGTGCATGTGTCAGATGCTGAGCACCATTGCACATTGGTGTACAGAGCAATGCAGGCATCATCATGCACACACAACTGCGGACAGCAGTTGGGAGGGTGTGCAGATGGACTTTGTGTCCGTGTGCAGGGCCAGGTACCCACCCGTGCAATGCCCGCTGAAAGACACAATGCACACAGGGCAGCACCAGACAGTAGCCATGTTGGGAGACAGGTCAGTCACGTGACACAGTGCCCCAGCCACCATGGATGCATGGGCAGCCCTGCTGAGACCTGCCAGCACTGACAGGCCAACCACTGGCCTCATGGGGTTGCACCGATGGTCTCCCAGGGGTTCCACTGCGTGAACATGACCATGCTCGTGTAGGGGTCTGCAGCACACCAAACATGTCTGCCAGGCGTGCTCAGGATGCCCACAGCTGAACTCGGTGTCGGCGGGAGGTGTTTATGACACTGGGAATGGAGGGTGGACAGTGCACTGCATGGTGTCTGTGATGCATGGGCACATGACTGTGTGCCCATTGTGGCCATGACAGCAGTGAATGCCTGTGTCTGCCTGTCAATGGCAGCGGTCACATCCTCCCTCAACCAGTCCATCCCTGCCAGGATCAGAGCGATGTCTCTGCTGCGATGCTCCTCTGCCCACTCCAGAGCCACATGCAGTGCATCCACCAACATCGCCAGCAGCATCTGCTGGTGGACTGATGCTTGCAGTATGCAGGTGTGCTTGTCCAAGAGGTCATCTGCCTCCTAGGCATCCTGTACCTCAGGGTATGCATGGTCCTGATGCTCAGCAGCCCTTGAGGGAGGGTGCTGCACACTAGGACCAGGTCTGGGCATATCCACAGGTAGTGCACTGATGCCACCCCTTGACCCTGTACCTCCAAGCCCATTGGCCAACTGCTGATGCTGCCCCTCCAGCTACCACTCCCCATGGCTCACTGGTGCTGCTGCAGTGGCCACAACAGTCCCACTGGCCTGTACACACACCAGTGCTGCCTCATTGGTGCTGACAAGCACAGGCTGGGACTGTGATGACATGCAGGCCTCCATGGCAGCACCACCCTCAGCCATGGCCACGATATTACCTGCTATGTGGCCATCCCATGACTCACATGTCACTGACCATGCTGTTAGTGACATCATCATCAGTGACGGACCCGGCATCAGCCTGAGTCACAGCATGCTGACATCCGTGGATGCTGGCACACTGGGACACGGGCAGGGCCTCCTCTGCACCTGTTTCAACAACATCAGTGTGGACAGCCAGGCGGGCCCACTGTCACACTGAGCCATGTACACCTGTGGAGGTGGATGGGCTGTCCTCCATCTCCAGCTGACTGTCCTCAGTGGACAGGCCCACCACCACTGACCCATGCAGATGCTCAGGATCTGTAAGGGAAAACAAAGTCACATTACTGCATGTGACCTACCGTGCCCCTCAATAGACAGACAATGACCTACCATGCAGTGATGGGCTACCACCTGTCTGGAAGCCACCACCCGGAACATCCTCAATGACACAATGCTGCATGCTTCCAGCAACCTTCACCTCCTGTGGGGTCAGGTGTACCACCTCTGGCTGTCCCCAACTGTCGCAGCTCATACTGCCCTGATGGCAGCCACCTTCTCCTTTATCCTCCTCCTATCTGTGTCCATCTTCTTCTTGCACTCCTGCATGGAGCACTGGTGGCTGCCATGCAGGTTCACTGCACATACCACCTCCTCCCATGCAGCAGCACGGGCCTGTGGTGTTCCCTGCCGTATGCTGAGAAGTGACTCCTGATCCAGGTAGGCCTCAAACAGGGCATCAGTCTTGGCCTTGGTGAAATTAGGCCTCCTCCTCCTCCCACCACTGTGTTCCTCCTCTCCCACAACTTGCTCAGTCATTATTAAGCCTGTAAGAATGACAGTTGTTACCTGTGACTGTGTAGTCCCATGCATGTCCCAAAATCCACAGTCCACACTCCCAAACAGCATGCAACTCACCAATAGACTGCAGTAACTGACTATATCCAGTGCAGCCCAATGTCACACTTTTATAGTGCAACCCATGCAAATGAGGCGAGAAGCAACTTTAAGTGGATGCAAATTGCAGTGCTGCACCACTGAATGGCTGATTAGCTGTTTTGCATATGATGACTGAATATCGCGCAGTTGCACAATTGTGTTGAACGTGCTGAGCCAAAAGCACAGTTCTGTGACATGCGCAGTACACACCTCACTGTGCATGCCTGGGTTGCTGGTGCGGGCATCTGCTGCACTGCTGATGTGCTGTGTGCAGGAAGCAATGCAGGGCATGGCCACCATTGTGCCAGTGGTGTTACAGCCATATTCACCTCTATGGCACTGTGGCACTGGGCCATCATAGGTGCACTGGGGCAACAGCATGGTAGGCCGCTACTGGAGGTAGCACGCAGGCATCCGATTGCACTACACGCATTGGGTTCCAATGGTGCTGTGCCTGTCCATGCACCAGAGACCCTTTATCCTGTACCCGACCTTTGCCCCCTAGGTGCCATGCATCAGGCATGGGTGCATCACTATCTTGCTGTTCGGTGACAGCACGATAGGGAATGGCAGTGCTGTACCACGCAGCATCTGCACATGGTGGAGCCATGCTGCAGAGCACCATTTTGAGCCAACTGAGCAAGTAGAATGGCACAGAGGAGGGTTGCACAGTGGACCCAAGTAGAACTGGCCAACCTAGTGGCCATAGTAGAGCCGCTCTATGGCCCACTGTTTGGGGATGCTCCCCTGGACAGGTCCAGGAGCCAGGTGTGGGAGGAGGTGGCCAATGCACTGGAGGAGGCCACAGGAAGGGGGTGGACAGTGGAGCAGTGCCACCACAGGTATGGCGGCCTGTGGAGGAGGGAACCAGACCTGCTTGCCCTCCTGCGGTAACGTGCCAGGAAGGGCACGGTGCCATGGCCAGGTAGGTGTTACATCCACACACTTTTATCTTCCATATGGGTATCACGGTTGTATGTGTCCAGAACATGGGGGAGGGACTGTCCGTTGTTGGCTGTGGTTGTGTTATCAGGGTGTGGGTGGGTGGGTCTGGCTGGGTGGGAGTGCACACACCTGGGGGCAGGAGGACTTTGCTACAGGATTGTACTGATGTTCCTCTCTCCATGTTTGCACCACAGGGCTGGAGGAGAGGTGTCTAGCCTGGGAGATGCGGTGCCAGCAGGAAGACAGGGCCACTAGGAGGGGTGACAGTCAACAGCTCCTGAGGGACTGGCCCGATGATGGTGAGTGCCATACCTCCATGATTACTATTGCATGCTGTGTAACAGGGTGGGCAGCGGGGCATGGCCACCATCCATTGACACCACTGCCATGCATGCAACTTGTTACAGTCAGCACTGTCCAGTGGCACTGCATGTCTGGGAGTGCATCGATGGTGGTCCATGCGTGCACCGGGTACTTGGCTGTGCCACTGCCTTGCACCACATAGCCATGTCACTAAATGGCCACGGTGGTGCTGTGCATGACTTGACCGTGGGTGTGTGCAGCGGTCTGCATGGCTGTATGCACCTGGGTGGGCAGGTCTAGTGGACGTGATCACTGTGGGTGGTCACACACCATCACAGAGGCATGTCCTATGGCTGTATGCCATGCACAGTGGGTGGGCTGTATGGGGCTGTGCATTCACACCTATTGACTGTGCTCCCTTGTGCTAGGTGTCCACCAGCTGCAGGAGATTAGGGAAGCATTAAGGGAGATCCTCAATGTGGCCAGGGCTTCTTTGGAGATCCTGCAATGGATTGAGCAGCTTGGGTTCCAGAGGAGGCACCAGAGGCAGAGCAGCCAGAGCGGGGAGCGGGGCTCCCATTGACCATCCCTCTACCCCTGATATCCCCTACCCCCCAGACCCACCCTCACACCCCTCCTTTCCTGTCCCATTTGTTCACCCCTGCCCCTTACCCACCCCACCTTGTTTGTGGCCCTCCCCCCAACTTTGCACATAGTATTGTAAATAGTTCCTTTTGATATTTATTTTGAATACACATCTTTTGATATGAATACTGTGGTGGTCTCTGATTTCCAGTGAGCTATAGGTGCTCAGCTGCAGTGGTGTGCATGGCATCAGGGGTGGTGCAGTCATGGGTATATGTGTGTGTGTCCATGGGGAGGTGACTATGGTGTGGGGGTAGCTATCAGTCAGTGTCTGTGGTGTGTGTGTGTTGTGCCCTGTGCACTGGATGACTGTGTGCAGTGGTCCATGGTGCATGCTCTGTGTCCATGGCACCACTGTCAGCCCATCCATGGCCTGTGCAGCTGACAACCTTGCATGTCTGTGACCTGTACGGTCTGCTGGCATGTCAGTGATGGCATGTCAGGGCAGCCACTGTACCCGTCACAATGCTGGGTTGCCTCCTGTCACTGGTGTGGTGCATGTCTGCCTCTGGTGACACTGTGGCCTCCGCAGTTGTTGTCCCACCTCCATGCTGTGGCTTGTGTGTGTTGCAGGGGATGTGCACCACTGTCTGTGACTTGTGCTTGGGGAAAATGATGGTGGCGTACAGATCCACAGTGCCTGCGCAGGGTGGCTGACACTCCTGTGCCATGGAGGACTGCAGGTTGTGTGTACACAGTTTCCATGGGCCCATGCTGGGGGCTTGGTTCCCCCACTACTGCGTCCCTGTGTTGTTGTGTCCTTGGGAATGGGTGGGTGTTTGTCCATGCACTGTGTGGCATCTGATGTGGTGTATGCTTCCACGCACCACTGTGGGTGTCTGCGCTGGCTGTTGTGGCCAGTGCTTGGTCAGGGTGTGTCCTTGGGAGAATGTGCAGGGTGCTGTACCATTGGTGGTGGTGTCCGGGACATGCCCTGTCCCATGTGGGGTACCTCATGTGCTGACGCATGGTCAGTCTCTCAGCTGTACCTTGGGGGCGCTGTGCATGGTGGCACTGTGTATGCCATTGTTGCATCACTGTGTGCTGCCACCCACTGATGGGTGCTCATGGTGGAGCTGCCTTGCATGGTTCTGTGGTGCACAGGGTTGCATTGTCACAGTGGGGCTGGTGGCATGCATGGGGTTTTCTGCAGTGGTGGACGCTGCTCCTGGGCAGGATGTCTGGGGGTCATGTTGCAGGGTGTGCTCTGCATTGGGGGGATGGTGTAGCATGGGGTGGTCAGCTCTCCTTGTGTGCCAGTCACAGCTTGCCAGAGGGTTTTATGGGGCACCATGGCCCGGCTGTGGGTTGGTTGCTTGTCTCCATGGGCCAGTGGTTATTCCAGCCCTCCCCCAGTTGTGCAGTGCATGGGGTGTTCGGGGATGATGTCTGTTCTGCTGTGTGTTCCTCTGCCTATCTGTGGCATGGGTGGTGGGCCCCTACCTCCCTGGTTGTGCAGTTACATTGCCACCCTGCTGCTGGGGGCATCCCTGGTTGCACTATGGTGCTTCTGGACTGCTCAGCTGAACATCCCTTGTTGCACTATGGCACATCAGATCTGCTCAGCTTCCCTTCCCTAGTTGCACTATGGTGCAGGTGGTGTGATATTCAGTCGTCGGCTGTAGGCACAGGTTGGCTGGCTCAGTTTTTGAATATTGCGCCTCTTGCGCATGGACGCAATGGACTTGCACTTGCTCCTGCTATTGCACACTTTTTGGGTGCAGTTTGAATATCTGGGCCAATGTATTTGTTTCTGAAGTCTCTTTCCTCCAGTCAACAAGTATATAAAGTGTCCACTCTTTGAAACACAGTTTATACTCGGCAGTGAACACACATCTCCTTCTCTCACACACTACATACTGAACGTATGCTAAGTTATCTCTGTAACAGTGTAGTATTTAAATGTGTTACATTATCTCTGTGACTGTGGGGTGCAAATCTATGTGTGAAATGATATCTAAGATGGGTTAAATTGTCCCTTTTGTAGTGTGGTTCTAAACTATGAGTTAAATGCTCTCTGTTACAGTGTTGTGCTTAACTGTGTGAAATTATCCCTGTTATGGAGTGGCAATTAATATCATATAATAAATATAATATAATATAATATAATATAATATAATATAATATAATATAATATAATATAATATAATATAATATAATATAATAAATGTTACACTGTTACAGAGATAATTAAACACATAGTTCAGCACCATACTATTGCAGAGATAGCTTAATACATAGTTTTACACCACACTGTCACAGAGATAAATTAACACATAGTTGATTAATTTAACAGTTTTAATATTATAACACAACACCATTATTTTTTATTATATCATATCATATTGTATTATAGCATAATGTATTCTATTCTATTACATTACATTATATTATATTATATAATATTATATTATATTTATTATATTATATTGTATTATATTATAATATGAATCACCACTACGTGATAGGAAAAATTTCACAAAGTTAAGCACAACACTGTAACAGACAGCATTTAACTCATTGTTTAGAACCACACTACAAGTGAGACAATTTAACCCATGTTTGAGATAAAGTAACACACAGATTGGCACCACCCAGTCACAGAGCTAGTGTAACAGATTTAATCACCACACTGTTACAGAGATAATTTAACAAATAGCTCAGCACCACACTATCGCGGAACTATTTTAACACATTAGTTTACCAGTACACTGTCACATAGATAAAGTAGCACAGTTCATTAATTTAATAGTTATAATAATATAATGCAACACATTATATCATATCATAACATTTTATTTTATATCATAGCATATATCTTATCATATCATATCACATCACATTATATTATGTTATATTATATTATATCATACTAGACTATAGTAAAGTGATATTATATTATAGCATAGTATAGTACAGTATATTATATTATATTGTATTATACCATACCTTACCATAAGATATCATATCAAATCTTATTATATTATTTAGTTTAACACCACACTGTCACAGAGACAGTGACCTAGTTTTAACACACAGTTAATTTAATAGTTGTAATATTATACCACACCATACTATTATATCATATCATATTATTTCATATCATGTTATATCATAATTATGTCATTTCATGTCATGTCATATCATTTTATATCATATCATACCACATCACATCAGATCACATCCCATCACATCACATAACAGTACATTCCATTCCATTGTATTGTATTATATTAAATTATATTATATTATATCATATTATATTAATCACCAAACTGTAACAGAGATAATTTCTAACTGCTAAGCGCAACACTGTAACAGAGAGCATTTTTTAGAACCACGCTGCAACAGAGACAATTTAATCCATGTTTCAGATAATTTAACATATAAATTAGCACCACACTGTCACACAGATAATGTAATGCATAGTTCAGCACCACACTATGGCAGAGATAGTTTAACACATAGTTTAGCATCACACTGTGACACTATGATAGTTTAACACATAGTTAATTAATTTAATACTTATAATATTATAACACCACACCAATGCATTATATTATATTATATTATATTATATTATATTATATTATATTATATTATATTATATTATATTATATTATGTTACATTACATTATACGAACATACGAAATTTGCCAGCAGATAAAGGCCTAGAGGTTTATCAAGTCTGCTCAAATGTGCAGCTAGCACCCCTTATTCTGCAGCTGCCCCTCCCTTCCACCCTTCCCCTTCATTAACCCTCCACCTTGTCCTGTCCCATCCTCATTTGAAGCAGTCCACTGTTCTACTGCATACCACTTCAGCAGGTAATGCATTCCACCCAGCCACCACCCTCTCTGTAAAAAAGTGTCTCCTCATCCCCCTCCTGAACCTTCCTCGCTCCAGTCTCATATCATGGCTTGAACAGCCCCTCTGTACCCATCTTGTTTATTCCTTTCATGTATTTAAAGGTTTCAATCATGTCACCCCTGTCTCTCCTCTCCTCCAGTGAGAACATGTTCAACTCCTTCAACCTCCTCTCGTATGATAAGTCCCCCAGCCCCTTGATCATCTTTGTCGCTCTGTGCTGCACACCCTCCAGTAACTTAATGTCCCTCTTCACATACGGATGCCAGTACTGCATGCAGTACTCCAGGTGTGGTCTAACTAATGACCTATACAGTGGCAGAATCACCTTCTCCCTCCTCAAGGATATACCCCTTGCAATACAACCCAGCATTTTGTTGGCCTTTGCAGCTGCCTTCCTACATTGTGCCGAGTTGTTCATTGACCCTGTAATGAGCACACCCAGATCCTTCTCCTCCTCTGTCTGGGCTAGCTGCACTCCCCCTAGCTGGTAACTTCTCCTTGGGCTCTTCATCCCAAAATGCAACACCTTGCACTTTTTGGCATTAAAGCCAGTTGCCAGGTGTCTGACCAGGTTTCAAGCTTTGCCAGATCATCCTGCAACCCCTGCCATCCCCCTAGGTCATCCACCACCGCGCCTACCTTGGTATCATCAGCAAACAGACTGATCTTGCTCTTGATGTCCCATGATATGTCCGCAATGAATATCCCAAACAACACTGGTCCCAACACAGCCCTGTGGAACACCGCTCATCACTGCCCTTGGGTGTGACAGCTCCCCACCCACCACCACCCTCTGTTGCCTTCCCTGCAACCAGTTTCCTACCCATCTCACGAGCTTTGCACCCACCCCTGTGCCTACTAACTTCTTTCCCAGCCTTCCATGTGGCACTTAGTTGAATGCCTTACTGAAGTCCAGATACAGGACATCCACTGCATGGCCCCTGTCCAGTTGCCTAGTTACCCAGTCCTAGAACTCAACCAGGTTGGTTTGGCAGGATCTGCCACATATGAGGCCATGCTGTCTACTATCCTGTAGTCCTTTGGCCTCTAGGAGGGCCACCAGCCTCTCCTTCAGGATAGTCTCCATTAGCTTACCCACGATGGATGTGAGGCTCACTGGTCTGTAGTTTCCCGGTTCATCCTTGGAGCCACTCTTGTGGAGAGGCACCACATGAGCCATCCTCCGGTCCTGAGGCACACACCCCGAATGTAGTGAGGCATTAAATAGGTCTCCCAAAGGTCCTGCAAGGACCTCTGCCAGCTCCTTCAGTACCCTGGGGTGGATGCCATCTGGGCCTGGCACCTTGTCCACCCTCAGTGCCTTCAAACCCTCTTGAACTCTGCTCTCCATTATTTCCCCATCTGTCACCACTTCCCCCCTGCTTCTGCCATTTCTCCCACCTTGGGTGTCACCCCCCTCTTCTCTTTAGTAAATACTGAGCAGAAGAACTCATTTAGTGCTTCTGCCTTATCGCACTCTTCTTCCACCCAACCCCCCTACTTCCTAATCCTTACTACATGGTCCTTACAGCTCCTTTTCTCCCTGATGTACTTAAAGAATTCCTTCTCCCCCTTCTTAATGCCTTGTGCCAGCCTGAGTTCCGTAGATGCTTTGGCTCCCCTTACTGCCCTTGTCACCTCCTTTGATTCTGTCAAGTACTCCTCCCTGTCCTCCCCCCTCAATGTTTTCTTGTACTTCCTAAAGGCAGCTCTTTTCCTCCTTACCTTTTCCATGACCTCCTTGCTCAACCAGATCGGTTTCTTAGCCCTAGCCTTCTTGCTCTGGGCTTTGCTGCAGGTTTTGGTTGCCTCCACTATCCCCAGCTTTATGAGCTCCCACCTCTGGTTAGTGTCCATACTAGATTGAATTCTGGCCTGGTACCCTTTTACCACTTCCCCCATCCTCCCAAAGTTGGCACTCCTGAAGTCCAGCACTATTGTGCCAGATTCCACTCCTTCCTTGCCCATATCCAATGTGAACCATACTGAGCGGTGGTCACTCCCTGACAGCGGTTCCTCCACCGTAAGTTCTCTCACAAAGTCCCCATTTGCCAGCACAAGGTCAAGAGTATTTCCTAACCTGGTTGGTTCACTGACCATTTGCAGCAGGAAGCTGTCCTGGAAGGCATCCAGCAGTACCTGCCCTTCTGTTCCTGGTTGTTGGGGTGCTCCAGTCCACTCCTGGCATGTTGAAGTCCCCCACAATCACCACACTACCCTTCTCACAGGTCCTCCTGATCTGTCCCACTAGTTCCCTGTCTAACTCCTCCGTCTGAGATGGTGGATTGTACACCACTCCCATTCTAAGAATCCTATTCTTGGAATCCTGGATTTGCATCCAAAGTGACTCCACACTACCCTCCTCCCCTTCCTCCCTTGCACACTTCAGTTCTTCCTTCACATATAGTGCCACCCTCCTTTCCCAATCACTCTGTCCCTACAAAATAATCTGCACCCTGGTACAGACAGGTCCCAGTCATTGTATTGGGTGGCCCATGTTTCCATGATGACTGCAATGTCCACCTCTCCCTCTGCCATGAGAACCTGTAACTCTGCATTTTCCTCCCAAGGCTCTAGCATTATGGTAACCACCTTCCACCCTTCTCCCCTCCCATCCTGCCCTCCTTTCCTAGCATCACCAACAGTACTTGCCATTTGTCCGTTGTCACTGTTATGGGGATAAGTTCATATGGTTTCCCAACCTGTGGTCTCTGCACATCTCTTCCCCAACTGCCACCCCCCACTCCTAGTTTAAATTCCCAACTTCCTCTATGTACTCCTCCATCCTCTGTTTCAACACTTTCTTTCCCTCCTCACTCAAGTGTAGTCTGTCCTTGGCATAGAGACTACTGTCCTTCTAGGTCCCTCCCAACCCCCCAACAGCCCATACCCTTTAGCACAACACCAGGTTCTTAGCCATCCGTTAAATTCCTCTATTCTCAGCTTTCTTGTTGTGCTTGCCTTTGGTACAGGAAGTATCTCTGAAAAAGTTACTGATCTTCCTGCCCCCTCACATAATTGTGCTAGTTCCTCAAACCTCCTCTGGACTGTATCTACTGCCTTGTCAGCCAGGTCATTTATCCCAAGATGTATAATTAAATGAGGCTTGTCCCTACCCCTTCTATCATATTTCAGAACAGACTGTCCCACCCTTTCCGCTGTCATTCTTGGCATGACCTCCACCCAAATGCGACTATGCCTCTCCCCCTTGCTACCCCACCTAATTCCTCTTAGTATTGAGTCCCCCAGCACTAAGATTCCACCCCTCTTACTCCCTGCTTGCTTCCATTCATCTCCCGCTCTCATTTCCAGCTCCTCTTCTTCCTCCTGTACATTACTTCCCCCTTTAACCCCTGTTGCAATTCTCCCAGCAGAACTTCCCCCCTCTCCAGTTTGGTCCAGGCATTTATCAATTACTCCTCTAATTTCATTTCCCTCCTCCACCTTCTTCCTCTCTAGCAGTGCACAACTATTTTCTGAAGGCCCTTCACAAATGCCTGTTCCCTCTCTCTTCATAGTAACCTGTTCTTTCCTTTCCACTCCATGGCTTTTGCCACTTCTTCGCCTCCCCTCACAAGCCCCTATCTCCTCCTTCCATTTGTCTTTTGTCTCCTGACCTGGTTTCCCCCTCAATTGTTCTTCCTGGCCTGGGCCCCTTTGTCTCTGCTTCCCTTCTTCTGACCCTCTCTTCACCACTGTTGGCTTAAATCACCCTCCCTCATCTCCCCTTCTTCCTCCCTCCAGTATTGGGCTAAACCCACCCCCAATCTGCCTTGCCTGTCTTAGTTCCTCCTGCAGACCCTCAATCTCCTTTCTAAGTTTTTCTATGTGGTTGCACACTAAACATCCTCCCACACTCCAGGTAATTTTTAGAAAGATTGGTGCACCACAGTTGTTGAAGCCTACCACCCTACCCATTGCTGTCATTGCCAACCAGCGACCCCCACCTTTACAGATGCAAGATACCAAACACTCCCCCAAGTCTCCCCTCTCCCTCCTCTATCAGTGCAAAACATTTTCTTTGTTTCCCTTACCTCCTTTGTTGCACATGTTTAGATATATTGAGCAACTGCTTTTTATATTCCTAGCCTTCCTATCCACACTCAAAAACAGACTTTAAGTAGCCATTGCACAACCTTCTTCAAACTCCTACTCCTCATTTCCCCAATGCAATATCAATGCGAAGAAGTAATAATGAAAGCTCCTAGATTTGCATTTACTTCCCTTCCACTGAGAGAGCAGTCACCTCTTCACTTGCTGCTGTTCCTTTCCTGGATGTCTGCTTTTGCTATGACAGGTGCATATCCTTTGCCTTTTTGAGGAAGTGATGTCAGAACCCCTGGTATAAAGGAAATAATGGACCAATGGTGGGACCAGCCCAAGTCTTCCAGAAACAATCAGGTGCTGAGGCCTCTTATATTAATCACCACTCCGTAACATGGATAATTTCACACAGTTAAGCACACCATTGTAACAGAGAGCACTGAACTCATTGTTTTGAACAACACTGCAACACAGAAAATTGAACCAATGTTTGAGATAATTTAACACATAAATTAGCACCAAACTGCCACAAAGATACATTAACACATAGTTTAGTTTAATATTTCTAATATTATAACACAAAGCCACTATATTATATTATATTATATTATATTATATTATATTATATTATATTATATTTTATATCATTAACTATAACATAGTTTATTATATTATATATTATACTATATTACATTATATTATATTAATCACCACTCTGTAACAGTTATAATTTCGCACATCTAAGCAGAACACTATAATAGAGAGCATTTAACTTATGGTTTAGAATCACACTGCAACAGAGAAAATTTAACCCATGTTTGAGATAATTTAACGCATAATTCAGCAGCACACTATTGCAGAGATAAATTAACACATAGTTAATTAATTTAATAGTTATATTATAACACCGCACCATTATGTTATGTCATATCATATCATTTCATTTCATATCATATCATATCATATCATATCATATCATGTCATGTTATATTATATTATATTATATTAATCACCACAGTGTAACAGAGAAAATTTCATACAGTTAAGCACAACACTGTAACAGAGAGCATTTCATTCATTGTTTAGAAAAACATTGCAAAAGAGACAATTTAACTCATGTTTAAGAAAATTTAACAGATTTCTTAGCTCCACACTGTCACAGAGATAAATTAACACGTAGTTAATTAAGTTATAATATTATAACATCACACCATTACATTATATTATAGTATTGTATTGTATTATATAATATCATAGTATATTATATTGTATTATATTATATTACATTACATGATATCATATGATATCATGTCATAATATACAATATTTTATTATATCACATTATATTATATTACATTACATTACATAATATTATACTATATTATATTACATTATATTAATCACTAATCCATAACAGGAATAACTTCATGAAGATAAGCACAAAAATGTAATAGAGAGAATTTAACTAATTGTTTACAACCACACTTCAAGAAAGACAATTTAACACATGTTTGAGATAATTTATTAGATTAGCACCACCCTGTCACAGAGATAATGTAACACATGCAATCACCACACTGTTACAGACATTCTTTAACAGATTGTTGAGCACCACATTATCGCAGCGATAAATCAATGTATAATTTAATAGTTATAATATTATAAAACCACACCACTATGTTATATCATAACATATCATAACATATATCACATCACATGACATTACATGAAATCACATCACATCACATTATATTATATTATATTATATTATATTATATTATATTATATTATATTAATCACCACTTCCTAATAGGAATAACTTCACACAGTTAAGCACAACACTGTAACAGAGAGCATTTAACTCACTGTTTAGAAACACACTGAAACAGAGACAATCTACCCTATGATTGAGATGATGTAACATGTAATTTAGCAGCACACTGTCACAGAGATAAACACATAGTTAATTAAATAGTTATAATATTATATCCTATCACATATCATATCATATATTATCATATCACATCACATCACATCATATATTGAATTATATTTTATTACAGTATATTACATTACATTACATGATATTATATTATATTATATTATATTATATTATATTATATTATATTATATTATTCAGCACCCTGTAACAGAGATAATTTCACACAGTTAAGCAAAACACTGTAAAAGACAGCATTTAACTCGTTTTGAACCATATTGCAACAGAGACATTTTTACCCACGTTTTAGACAATATAACATAACATGTAAAATAGCACCACACTGTCATAGAGATAAATTAACACATAGGTAATTTAATTAATAGTTACAATATTATAACACCACCCCATTATATTATATTATATTATATTATATTATATTATATTATATTATATTATATTATTATATATTGTATTGTATCATATCATAGTATATTATATTATAGAACATTACATTATATTATATTATATTATATCATATCATATCATATCATATCATATCATATCATATCATATTATATTATATTTATCACAACTCCATAACTGGGATACTTTCACAAAGTTAAGCACAACAATGTAACAGAGACCATTTAACTCATTGTTTAGAACCACACTACAAGGGAGAGAAAATTTAACCCATAATTGAGACAATTTAGCCACATAAATTAGCACCACACTGTCAGAAAGATATTGCAACGCATTTAAGCACCACACTGTTACAGACATAATTTAATACAAAGTTTAGCACCACACTATTGCAGAGATGTTTTAACACTTAGTTTAACACCACACTGTCAGAGAGATAAATTAGCACACACTTAATTAATTTAATAGTTATAATATTATAACATAACACCATTATATTTGATTATATCACTTCATATCATATCGCATCGTATTATATCGTATCATTTCATAGGATGGTTTTATAATTTAACTATGAAATTATGCGTTGATTTATCTCTGCGATAATGTGGTGCTCAACATTCTGTTGTATGTCTGTAACAGCGTGGTGATTGAACATGTTCCATTATCTCTGTGACAGGGTGGTGCTAATCTATGTGTTAAATTATCTCAAACATGCGTTAAATTGTCTCTCTTAAAGTGCAGTTTTAAACAATGAGTTTTATGCTCTCTGTTACATTTTTGTGCTTAACTTCATGAAATTATCCCTGTTAAGAATTGGTGATTAATATAATGTAATATAATATAAAATAATATAATAAGTATCATATAATGTAATGTAACATACTATAATATAATGTGATATTATAAAATATTATATATTATGACATGATATAATATGATGTAATGTAATATAATATAATATAATATAATATAATATAATATAGTACAATATAATACTATATAATATAAAGGTGTGATGTTATAATATTATAACTTAACTTAATTAACTACGTGTTAATTTATCTCTGTGACAGTGTGGAGGTAATAAATCTGTTAAATTTTCTCAAACATGGGTTAAATTATCTTTGTTGCAATGTGTTTCTAAACAATGAGTTAAATGCTTTCTGTTACAGTGTGCTTAACTGTGTGAAATGTTCTTATTATGCTGTGGTAATTAATATAATACAATAAAATATAATATAGTATCGTATAGTGTAGTATAGTATAATCTAATATAATACAATATATTATATTGCATTATATTACATTACATTACATCATATCATATATCATGTCATAATATATAATATTTTATTATATCATATTATATCATAGTATATTATGTTACATTAAATTACATTACATTATATTATACTATATTATAATATATTATATTACATTATATTAATCACCACTCTGTAACAGGGATAATTTCACAAAGTTAAGCACAAAAATGTAAAAGAGAACATTTAACTCATTCTTTAGAACCGCAATACGAGAGAGACAATTTAACACATATTTAAGATATTTTAACACATAGATTAGCACCACCTTGTCACAGAGATAATGTAACACTTTCAATCACGACACTGTTACAGACATACTTTAACAGATTGTTGAGCACCACATTATTGCAGAGATAAATCAACACATAATGAATTTAATAGTTATATTATAACACTACATCATTATATATTACATCATATCATAACATATCATAAGATATGTCATGTCATCACATCACATGACATCACATGACATCACTTGTTATACTATTCTATACTAATTATATTATATTTTATTATATTATATTATACTATACTACACTATACTATACTTTACTATATTATAATATATTATATTGTATTATAGTATACTATATTATATTAATTACCACTCTGAAACAGGTATAATTTCACATAGTTAAGCACAACACTGTAACAAAGAGCATTTTACTTACTGTTTAGAAACACACTACAACAGAGACAATTTGCCCTTTGATTGAGATGATGTGACATGTTCTTTAGCAGCACACTGTCACAGAGATAAATAAACATATAGTTAATTAATTTAATAGTTATAATATTATATCTTATCACATATCATATCATATAGTATCATATCACATCACGTCACATCACATCATATATTATATTATATTTTATTACAGTATATAACATTATATTATATTGTATTATATTATATTGTATCATATTATTAAATATATTATATCACATCATATCATATCATACTATATCATATCATATTATATATCCTTATATTTATCAAAACTCCATAAGGGGGATAATTTCACACAGTTAAGCACAACAATATAACAGAGACCATTTAACGTATTGTTTAGAACCACACTACAAGAGAGACAATTTAACCCAAGATTGAGATAATTTAGCCACATAGATTAGCAGCACACTGTCAGAGATATATTGTAACACATTTAAGCACCACACTGTTAAATACTTAATTTAACACATAGTTTAACACCACACTGTTACAGAGATAAATTAGCATACACTTAATTAATTTAATAGATATATAATTATAACACAACATCATTATATTATATCTGAATATATAATTTCATATATCATGTCATATCATGTTATTTTGCATCGTATCATATTGTATATCATATCATATTGTATCGAGTCTTATCCTATCATATCATATTGTACTGTATTATATTGCATTACATTAATTACCACTGCGTAATCAAGAAAATTTCACACTGTTAAGCACAACACTGTAACAGAGAGCATTTAACTCATAGTTTAGAAACACATTGCAACAGAGACAATTTAACCCATGTTTGAGAAAATGTAATAGATTTGTTAGCTCCACACTGTCACAGAGATATAAATTAACATGTAGTTAATTAAGTTAACTTATAATATTATAACATCACACCATTATATTGTATTATATTATATTATATAGTATTGTATTTTATCATATTATATTATATTACATTACATCATATCATATGATGTCATAATATATAATATTTTGTTATATCACATTATATTATGTTACATTACATTACATTATATTATACTATATTATATTATTTTATATTATATTGCATTATATTAATCACCAGTCCATAACAGGGATAATTTCATGAAGTTAAGCACAACAATGTAACAGAGAGCATTTAACTCATTGTTTACAACCACACTACAAGAGAGCAATTTAATGCATGTTTGAGATAATTTAACACATAGATTAGCACCACCCTGTCACAGAGATAATGTAACACATTCAATCACGACACTGTTACAGACATACTTTAACAGATTCTTGAGCACCACATTATTGCAGAGAAAAATCTACACATAATTAATTCAATAGTTATAATATTATAACACCACACCATTATATCATATTATATATTATATCATAGCATAACATATCGTAACATCTCATATCATGTCATATCATATTGTATCACATCACATGACATTACATGAAATCACATTACATCACAGTATATTATATTATATTATACTATATTATATTATATTATTTTATATTATATTGTATTAATAACCACTTCCTAATAGGAATAACTTCACACAGTTAAGCACAACACTGTAACAGAGAGCATTTAACTCATTGTTTAGAACCACACTACAAGAGAGACAATTTAACCCATGATTGAGATCATTTAGCCATATAGATTAGCAGCACACTGTCAGAGAGATATTGTAACACATTTAAGCACCACACTGTTAAAGACATAATTTGACACATAGTTTAGCACCATACTATTGCAGAGATGTTTTAACACTTAGTTTAACACCACACTGTCACAGAGATAAATTAACACACACTTAATTAATTTTATAGTTATAATATTATAACACAACACCATTATATTATATCTGATTATATCATTTCATATCATATCATATCACATTGTATCGTATTATATCATATCATATAGAGTCTTATCCTATCGTACCATAGCATATCATGTCATATTATGTTATATTATATTACATTATATTAATCAGCACAGCGTAACAGAGAAAATTTCACACAGTTAAGCACAACACTGTAACAGAGAGCATTTAATTCATTTTTTAGAAACACATTGCAACAGAGACAATTTACCCTATGATTGAGATGATGTAATATGTACTTTAGCAGCACTCTGTCACAGAGATAAACACATACTTAATTAATTTAATAGTTATAATATATCTTGTCACATATCATATCATGTAGTATCATATCACATCACATCACATCATATATTATGTTTTATTACAGTTTATTACATTATATTATATCATATCATATCATATTATATATCGTTTTATTTATCATAATTCCATAAGTGGGATAATTTCACACAGTTAAGCACAATATAACAGAGGCCATTTAACATATTGTTTAGAACCACATTACAAGAGAGACAAGTTAACCCAAGATTGAGATAATTTAGCCACACAGATTAGCACCACACTGTCAGAGAGATATTGTAGCACATTTAAGCACCACAACATTAAATACTTAATTTAACACATAGTTTTATGGGAGGAGGGGAGGGTGGCCCTACAGGGGGACCTGGAGGCTCTGGAAAGATGGTCTAGAAAGTGGAAGCTGAGGTTCAATGCAGGGAAATGCAAGGTACTCCAACTGGGGGTCAGAAACCCAGGCCAAGTGTACACCCTGGGGGGGAATGCTACAAGTCTCGATGGCTGAGAGGGACCTGGGGTGGTGGTGGATGTCAAGATGAACAACTCGGAGACTTGTAGGAGGGCAGCAGCCAAGGCCAACAGGATGCTGGGATGCATCACTAGGGGGATCACCTCCAGAAGGAGGGAAGTGATACTCCCTCTGTATAACTGCTTGGTGAGGCCACACCTTGAGTACTGCATGCAGTTTTGGAGGCCACACTTAAAGAGGGACATTACTCTCCTGGAGAGGGTCCAGAGGAGGGCAACCAAAATGATTTGGGGCTTGGGGGACAGGACCTATGAGGAGAGGCTCAAAGAGCTAAATATGTACACATTGGAAGAGAGAAGGGACCGGGGGGACATGATAGAGGTCTTCAGGTACATGAAGAGGGTAAATAGGGGAGGAACAGTTGGGGTGCTTTGAAGGAAGGAGGAGGGGGCCACTAGAGGGCATGGGTGGAAGCTGGAGGGGGGAAGATTCAGGGGAGAAAGGAGGAGGTGCTACTTCACTGAGAGGGTGGTGGAGCCATGGAATGCACTGCCAAGGGGGCTGGTGGAGGCAGAGACAGTGGAGGGGTTCAAGAGGGGGTGAGACAGGTACAGGGGAAGGGTTCTGGAAGCAAAATCCAATGCAGCAAGAATATCCAGAACTGGGAAGGGAGAAGCCAGAGGAGGCGAGGGGGGCAGCAAGGTCAGCACCCAGGGTGCAGGCTGACCAAACGAGCAGACATGACAGACTGTTAGGCCTATTCTGCTGGCATTTTAGTATGTTAGTATGTTTAGCACCACACTATTGCAGAGGTGTTTTAACACTTAGTTTAGCACCACACTGTCACAGAGATAAATTAGTGCACACTTAATTTAATAGTTATAATATTATAACTCAACACCATTATATTATATCTGATTATATCATTTCATATCATATCATGTCATATCATGTTATTCCACATCATATCGTATCGTATATCATATTATATCATATCGTATCAAGTCTTATCCTATCATACCATATCATATCATATTATATTATATTATATTATATTATATTATATTATATTATATTGTATTGTATTGTATTATATTAATTACCAAAGCGTAACCAAGAAAATTTCACAACGTTAAGCACAACTCTGTAACATACAGCATTTAACTCATAGTTTAGAAACACATTTCAAGAGAGACAATTTAACCCATGTTTGAGAAAATTTAACAGATTTGTTAGCTCCACACTGTCACAGAGATAAATGAACACATAGTTAATTAAGTCAAGTTATATTATAACATCACACCATTATATTATATTATATTATATAGTATTGTATTGTATTATATCATATTATATTATATTGTATTACATTATATTACATTACATATCATATATCATGTCATAATATATAATATTTTATTATATCACATTATATTATATTATGTTACATTAAATTACATTACATTATATTATACTATATTATTACATATTATATTACATTATATTAATCACCACTCCATAACAGGGATAATTTCATGAAGTTAAGCACAAAAATGTAGCAGAGAGCATTTAACTCATTGTTTACAACCGCACTACAGGAGAGACAATTTAACGCATGTTTGAGATAATTTAACACAAAGATTAGCACCACCCTGTCACAGAGATAATGTAACACATTCAGTCACCACACTGTTACAGACATACTTTAACAGATTGTTGAGCACCACATTATTGCAGAGATAAATCAACACATACAAAATGTAATAGTTATAATATAACACCGCACCATTATATTATATTACATCATATCATAACATATCATAAGATATCATATCATGTCATATCATATCATATCACATGACATGACATGACATTACATCACTTACTATACTATACTATACTAATTATATTATGTTTTATTATACTATACTATATTTCACTATACTATAATATATTATATTGTATTATAGTACACTATATTATATTAATCACCACTCCGAAACAGGTATAATTTCACATAGTTAAGTACAACACTGTAACAAAGAGCATTTAACTCACTGTTTAGAAACACACTACAACAGAGACAATTTGCCCTATGATTGAGATGATGTAACATGTTCTTTAGCAGCACACTGTCACAGACATAAACACATAGGCCCAGATATTCAAACTGCACCCAAAAAGTGCACAACAGCAGGACCAAGTGCAAGTCCACTGCACCCATGCACAAGAAGTGTGATATTCAAAAACTGTGAAAGCCAAGATGCACCTATGGCACACTACTGAATATCACACCATCTGTGCCACAGTGCAACTAGGGAGATGAAGCTGAGCATATCTGATGTGCCATAGCACAACAAGGGATGTTCAGCTGAGCAGTCCAGATGCACCATAGTGCAACCAGGGATGCCCCAGAAGCAGTGCAGCAATGCAACAGCACAACCAGGGATGCAGGGTCCCACCACCCATGCCACAGATGGGCAGAGGAACACACAGCAGAACAGACATTGTCCACCACACCCCATGCACTGCACAACCAGGGGAGAGCTGGAATAACCACCATCCCATGGATACCAGCAACCAACCCACAGACATGCCATGGTGCCCCAGCACACCCCCTGGCAAGCTGTGACTGGCACACAAGAAAGGCTGACCACCCCGGACCACACCATCCCACCAATGCAGAGCACACCCTGCACCATGATCCCCATACACCCTGCCCAGGAGTAGCACCCAACAGTGCAGGACACCCCATGCATGCCACCACCCCCACTGTAACAATGCAACCCTGTGCACCATGGAACCATGCAAGGCAGCCCCACCATGGGCACCCTGCAATGGGCAGCAGCAGACAGTGATGCAACAGATGCATACACAGTGCCACCCTGCATGTCCCCCCCAAGGTACAGCTGAGACACCGACCATGCATCAGCACACGAGGTACCCCACATGTGACAGGGCATGCCCCGGACCCCACCTCCAGCAGTACAGCACTCTGCACACCTTCCCAAGGACACATCCTGTCCCAGCACTGGCCACAACAGCCAACACAGACACACACAGAGTAGCATGGAGGCATGCACCACACAGGATGCAACACAGTGCATGGACAAACACCCACCCATACCCAAGGGCACAACAACACAGGGACACAGTAGCAGGTCAACCAAGCCACTGGGGTGTGGCCACAGCTGACATGTACACATGGCCAGCACCCCTACATTGTGCAGATGTGCCAACCACCCTGCACAGGCACCATGAAGCTGTATGCCACCAGCATGCTGCCAGAGCACAAGTGACAGACACTGGAGCACATCCCCTGCAACAGACACAAGTGACAGCATGGATAGTGGACAACAACAGTGGAGTAAAAGTGTATGGATGTTGCACCTACCTGGCCGTGGCACTGTGCCCCTCCTGGCACTTGCCCACAGGCAGGCAAGTAGGTCTGGGTCCCTGCACCTCAGGTCCCCATAATGGTGGTGGCACTGCTCTGCTGTCTGCCCCATACTGGTGGCCTCCTTCAGGGCATCAGCCACCTCCTGCCATACTTCACTCCAGGGGTGCTTCACCAAACAAAGCCCCAACATGTGGCTCGACTTTGGCCACAAGGTTTGCCAGCACAATCTGGCTCCACTGCACAGCACACCTTCATGCCATCTCTGCTGCTCAGTTCAATCAAAATGGTGCTCTGCAGCATGGTCCTGACATGTGCAGATGCTGCACAGTAAAGTGCTGCCATTCCCTATCACGCTGTCACCGAACAGCGTGATAGTGGTGCACCCATGCCTGATGCATGGTGCCTAGGGGGCAAAAGTCAGGCACAGGGTCAAGGGTCTCTGGTGCATGGACAGGCCTGTGTAGCACAATTGGATGCCTGTGTGCTACCTCCAGTAATGGCCTACTGTGCTGTTGCCCCAGTGCGCCTATGATGGCCCAGTGCCACAGCGCCATATAAGTGAACATGGCTGTAGTGCCACTGGCACAATGGTGGCCATGCCCTGCATTGCTTCCCATGCACAGCACATTGGCAGTGTGGCAGATGCCTGCATCAGCAACCCAGGCACGCGCAGTGAGGTGTGTACTGCACATGTCACAGAACTGCACCCTTGGCTTAGCATGTTCAACACAATGGCGCAAAGTGCAACAGCGAGATATTCAGTCGTCATATGCAAATCAGCTAATTCAATGGTGCAGCACTGCAATTTGCATCCATTTAAAGTTGCACCTCGAATCATTTGCATGGGTTGTGCTATAAAAGTGCGACATTGGGCTGCACAGGCCATAGTTGGTTAATGCAGTCTATTGGTGAGTTGCATGCTATTTAGGAGTGTGGACTGTGGATCTTGGGACATGCATGGGACTGCACAGTCACAGGTAACAACTTTCATCCTTACAGGCTATACAATGACCGAGCGAGTTGTGGGAGAGGAGGAACACAGTGGTGGGAGGAGGAGGAGGAGGTCTAATTTCACCAAGGCTGAGACCGATGCCCTGTTTGATGCCTACCTGGATGAGGAGCTGCTTCTCAGCGGATGGCAGGAAACACCACAGGCCTGTGCTGCTGCATGGGAGGAGGTGGCATGTGCAGTGAACCTGCATGGCAGCCACCAGCACTCCATGCAGGAGTGAAAGAAGAAGATGGGCACAGACAGGAGGAGGATAAAGGAGAAGGTGGCTGCCATCAGGGCAGCATGAGCTGTGACAGGTGTGGGACAGCTGGAGGTGGTACACCTGACCCCGCAGGAGGAGAGGGTTGCTGGAAGTATGCAGCATTGTGCCATTGAGGGTGTTCTGGATGGTGGCTTCCAGACGGGTTGTAGCCCGTCACTGCATGGTAGGTCATGGTCTGTCTATTGGAGGGACATGGTAGGTAACATGCAGTAACTCGACTTTGTTTTCCCTTACAGATCCTGAGCATCTGCATGGGTCAGCGGTGGTGGGTCTGTCCACTGAGGACAGTCAGATGGAGATGGAGGAGGGCCCTTCCACCTTCACTGGTATACATGGCTCAGTGCAGCAGTGGGCCTGCCTGGCTGTCCAGACTGATGTTGTTGGAACAGGTGCGGAGGAGTCCCTGCCTGTGTCCCAATGTGCCAGCATCCATGGATGCCAGCATGCTGTGACTCAGGCTGGTGCCGGGTCTGTCACCGATGATGATGTCGCTAACGGCATGGGCAGTGACACATGTGTGCCATGGGATGGCCACATAGCAGGTAACATCACAGCCATGGCTGTGGGTGGTGCTGCTGTGGAGGCCTGCGTGTCATCACAGTCCCAGCCTGTGCATGTCACCACCAGTGGGGGAGCACTGGTGAGTGTACAGGACAGTGGGACTGTTGCGGCCACTGTGGTGTCACCAGTGAGCCCTGGTGAGTGGCAGCTGGAGGGGCAGCATCAGCAGTTGGCCAATGGGCTTGGGGGTACAGGGTCAAGGGGCGGCATCAGTGCACCGCTTGTGGACATGCCCAGACCTGGTCCTAGTGTGCAGCACCCATCCTCAAGGGGTGCTGGGCATCAGGGCTGCATACACCCTGAGGGACAGGATGCTGAGGAGGCAGATGACCTCTTGGATGAGCACACCCGCATACTGCAAGCATCTGCCCACCAGCAGATGCAGTTTGCGACATCAGTGGAGCATGGTAGCTCTGGAGTGGGCAGAGGAGCATCGCAGCAGAGACACCACTCTGATCCTGGCAGGGAGGATGTGACCGCTGCCATTGACAGGCAGACACAGGCATTCACTGCTGTCATGGCCACAATGGGCACATAGTCATGTGCCCATGCGTCACGTACACCACACAGTGCACTGTCCACCCCCCGTTCCCGACGTCATGTGACACCCTCCTTGTTGACACCTGGTTCAGCTGTGGGCATCCCGAGCACACCTGGCACAGGCATGTTTGGTGTGCTGCAGACCCCTACATGAGCACAGTCACATTCATGCAGTGGAACTCCTGGGGGACTATCGGTGCCACCCAATGAGGCCAGTGGTTGGCCTGTCAGTGCTGGCAGGTCTCAGTGGGGCCACTCATGCATCCATGGCTGCTGGGGCACTGTGGCACATGACTGACCTGTCTCCCAATGTGGCTACTGTCTGGTGCTGCCCTGTATCCATTGTGTTATTCAGCAGGCATTGCACAGGTGGGTACCCAGCCCTGCATGCGGACACACAGTCCATCTGCACACCCTCCTGGCTGCTGTCTGCAGTTGTGTGTGCATGATGATGCCTGCATTGCACTGTACACCAATGTGCAATTGTGCTCAGCATCTGACACATGCACAAGGACAGGCAGTGGGTGTGGTGGTCTGTGGACATGTGTGTGGCTAGGGGTGGCATTCTGGGTCAGTGTGCCTCCTAACCCCTTTGTGCATGTCTGGTGCATTGTGTGTGTGTCCGTCCATATGGTGTGTTAGACCTCGCCCATCCCTGGTTGTGTGTGTGGTTCCAAGCCCAGCCACTTCTCTTGACAGAATGAACCCCTGGTGTGTGCCCATGCATGTTTGTGGGTTGTGCCTTAGCCACTGTTGGTTGCATATGACCCCATGACTTACCTGGGTTGGCTGCAGTGCTCCTCTGTGATGGTGGCCCGGTGCAGCTGTGCCAGCCAGAGCAGTCAGGGGTCCTGTCACCCAAGGGGGACTGCCCATCACCATTGTCACCGGCGTCCTCATCATCCCCATCACGGTCTCCCTCTTCGACCTGTACGGCTATCCCACATTCATTGGCCATGTTGTGCAGGCTGCAACAGGCCAGGAATAGCCCACAGACCTTTGAGGGGCTGTACTGTAGGGCACCGCCGAAGGTCTCCAGGCAACAGAAATGTGCCTTCAGCATCCTGAACACCCGCTACATGACATTACGTGTGGTGGCATGTGCCTCGTTGTAGCATTTCTGCGATGGGGTTGTGGACCACCGGTAGGGTGTGAGCAACCAGGGATGGAGTGGGTATCCACTGTCACCTGTGTGTAGAGGGTGGAGGTTAGTTTGGTGATCAGCATCGCCCTGCCCCAGGCCATGTAGGCCACTACCCATGTCACCTCTGACTGTGCCCCCCAGGCCCTATGATTGCCCAAGTGGTTTGCATACTCACCCACTAGGTGGCCAGTGGGAATATCCTCACTCTCAAATTTGTGGCACAGTGCCAACTGGTGCCAGATGAAGGCATCATGTCCTCCCCTAGGGTACATGGCACAGACATTGATTATGTGTCCCCTGGCATCACACACCACCTGGCAGTTAATGCTGGCATAGCCCTTGCGATTTATATATGCGGCCCCCTCGGGGTCAGGTGGTGTGCAGATGGCCCTATGGGTGAAGTCTATTGCCCCTAGCATGCCAGGCATACATGCTACCCTGTGGAACTCCTGTACGTTTGCTGTGCATTCTGCCATTGTGCTGGGGAAATGGATGTACTCAGCAGCAAGTGGCAGCAGTGTGCTAAGGAATTGGGTGAGGTGGCGTGACATGGCCAACTGGGTTATGCCTGTGGTGTCCCCAGTTGGTCTCTGAAAGGTACCCGTGGTGAGCAAGCACATGCAAGCTGTCACTTTAGTCTCCACTGACAGGGCATGGCTCCGTCGTATGGGTGCCTGCATCACATCACTGCACAGCTCACAGAGCCACCTCAGAATTGCCCAATTCAGGCAGTACCAGCCCACAATCTTGGTATCACTGTACAGCTCAAAGCTGGTGTGGGCTCAGTACTGCCTGTTGAGGCATACCACCAATGGGCCTTTCCATGGCCATGCCCCCCTGCTGCCCGCCTTCTCACCCCCCTCATTACGGCCTCCATCTGGATGGTGGCACTGGCCATGTCCCTGGCTTGTGTTCACCCCCCCGGCAGCTGTTTCTGTATTCCCCCTGCTGTCCTGGCTGCTACTTCCCCTGCACCATGAACACCTGCCTGTGCTGGCCTCACTGCTGTGTGGTGTACTTCCCCCTTCTGCACTGTGGCTCCCCACACCTTCCCCTGTGCCTGTTGCTTCCAGGTGCCTTTTCCTGCCTGGCCCTGTGTGTCCCTTCTGCCCAGTGTTTCCTGCTGTATTTGGCTCTCATGTGGCTTCCCTGTAGCGTTCTTGTGCTTCTCCCTTGCTCCCTTTTATTTTGGCTCATTTCCGCTATGGCGCAACTTTTGCTGGCTCCCCTATTGTGCATGGGTGCATGTTGTTGAATATCGCACTGCACAATTTATGCATGGTTCCTCCCCCTTCAGTTGCACATGCATTCATTATCATTGCGCTGTTGCTCAGCGTGATTTGGGGGTGCAACTGCCTCCTGCTGAATATCTCAGAATGGCACATTTTCAGACTTGCACAGGCGCAACCCTATTGCGCATTGTTCAACTCTTTTGAATATCTGGGCCATTGTTTACAACTGCACTAAAAGAGAGACAATTTAACACATGTTTGAGATAATTTAACACATAGATTAGCATCACCCTGTCACAGAGATAATGTAACACATTCAATTACCACCCTGTTACCGACATACTTTAACAGATTGTTGAGCACCGCATTATCACAGAGAAAAATCTACACATAATTAATTCAATAGTTATAATATTATAACAGCACACCATATATTATATTACATTATATCATGACATATCATAACATATCATATCATGTCATATCATATCATATTGAATTTTATCCTGTCATACCATATCATATCATGTCATATTATATTACTGTATATCATATTACATTGTACTGTATTGTATTGTATTACATTAAGTACTACAGCGTAACCAAGAAAATTTCACACTGTTAAGCACAACACTGTAACAGAGAGCATTAAACTCATTGTTTAGAAACACATTGCAACAGAAACAATTTAACCCATGTTTGAGAAAATTTAACAGATGTGTTAGCTTTACACTGTCACAGACATAAATTAACACGTAGTTAATTACGTTAAGTTATAATATTATAACATCACACCATTATATTGTATTATATCATATTATATTATATTACATTACATCATATCATATGATATCATGTCATAATATATCATATTTTATTATATCACATTATATCATATCATATTATATTATGTTACATTACATTACATTATATTATACTATATTATAATATTTTATATTATATTGTATTATATTAATCACTAATCCATAACAGGGATAATTTTATGAAGTTAAACATAAAAATGTAACAGACAGCATTTAACTCATTGTTTAGAACCACACTACAAGACAGACAATTTAACACATGTTTGAGATAATTTAACACATAGATTAGCACTACCCTGTCACAGAGATAATGTAGCACATTCAATCACCACACTGTTACAGGCATACTTTTATAGATTGTTGAGCACCACATTATCGTAGAGAAAAATCTACACATAATTAATTCAATAGTTATAATATTAAAACACCACACCATTATATTATATAATATTATATTATATCATATCATAACATAACATATCATATCATGCCATATCGCATCACATGACATTACATGAAATCACATCACTTCACAATACATTATATTATGTTATATTAAATTATAATATATTATATTACACTATATTATATTAATCACCACTCCAAAACATGTATAATTTCACATAGTTAAGAACAACACTGTAACCGAGAGCTTTTAACTCACTGTTTAGACACACACTTAAAGAGGTAATTTAACCCATGATTGAGATAATTTAGCCACATAGATTAGCACCACACTGTCAGAGAGATATTGTAACACATTTAAGCACCACACTGTTACAGAGATAATTTAACACATAGTTTATCACCACACTATTGCAGAGATGTTTTAACACTTAGTTTAACACCAGACTGTCACAGAGATAAATTAGCACACATAATCAATTTAATAGTTATAATATTATAACATAACACCATTATATTATAACTGATTATATCATTTCATAACATGTAATTTTATATCATATCGCATCATATCGTATTGTATCATATCATATTGTATCGAGTCTTTTCCTATCATACCATATTATATTATATTATATTATATTATATTATATTATATTATATTATATTATATTATATTATATTAATCACCACAGCATAACAGAGAAAATTTCACACAGTTAAGCACAACACTTTAACAGAGCATTTAATTCATTGTTTAGAAACACATTGCAACAGAGACAATTAACCCATGTTTGAGAAAATTTAACAGACTTTTTACCTCCACACTGTCACAGAGATAAATTAACACGTAGTTAATTAAGTTAAGTTATAATATTATAACATCATACCAGTATATTATATTGTATTGCATTATATCATATTATATGATATTGTATTATATTATATTACTTTACATCATATCATATATCATGTCATAATATATAACATTTTATTAACTCACATTATATTATATTATGTTACATTATATTATATTATACTATATTATAACATATGATATTACATTATATTAATCATCACTCCATAACAGGGATAATTTCATGAAGTTAAGCACAAAAATGTAAAAGAGAGCATTTAACTCATTGTTTAGAACTGCACTACAAGAGAGACAATTTAACGCATGTTTGAGATAATTTAACACATAGATTAGCACCACCCTGTCAGAGAGATAATGTAACACATTCAATCACCACACTGTTACAGTCATACTTTAACAGATTGTTGAGCAGCACATTATTGCAGAGATAAATCAACACATAAATAATTTAATAGTTATAATATAACATCACACCATATTATATTACATCATATCATAACATCTCATATCATGTCATTTCATTTCATGTCATAGCACATCACATCACTTATTATACTATACTAATTATAGTATATTTTATTATATTATACTATACTATACTATACTATACTACACTATACTATTCAATACTACACTATACTATATTATAATATATTATATTGTATTGTAGTACACTATATTATATTAAGCACCACTCCGAAGCAGGTGTAATTTCACATAGTTAAGCACAACACTGTAATAAAGAGCATTTAACCCACTGTTTAGAAACACACTACAACAGAGACAATTTACCCTATGATCGAGATGGTGTAACATGTACTTTAGTAGCACACTGTCACAGAGACAAACACAGAGTTAATTAATTTAATCATTATAATATATCTTATCACATATCACATCACATCATATATTATATTATATTTTATTACTGTATATTACATTCTATTCTATTATATTATATTGTATCATATTATAAAATAGTATATCACATCATATCATATTATATATCCTAATATTTATCAAAACTCCATAAATGGGATAATTTCACACAGTTAAGCACAATATCACAGAGACCATTTAACGTATTGTTTAGAACCACACTACAAGAGAGACAATTTAATCCAAGATTGAGACAATTTAGCCACATAGATTAGCATCACACTGTCAGAGAGCTATTGTAACACATTTAAGCACCACACTGTTAAATACTTAACTTGACTTGTAGTTTAGCACCACACTATTGCAGAGATGCTTTAACAGTTAGTTTAACACCACACTGTCACAGAGATAAATTTGCACACACTTAATTAATTTAATAGTTATAAAATTATAATACCACACCATTATATTATACCTGATTATATCATTTCATATCATATCATGTAATATCATGTTATTTCACATGGTATCATATATCATATCATATCATATTGTATCAAGTCTTATCCTATCATACCATATCATATAATGTCATATTATATTATATCATATCATATTATATCATATCTTATTATATTATATTTTATTGTATTGTATTATATTAATTAGCACAGCATAACCAAGACAATTTCACACCATTAAGTGGACCACTGTAATAGAGAGCATTTAACTCATTGTTTAGAAACACATTTCAACAGAGACAATTTAACCCATGTTTGAGAAAACTTAACAGATTTTTTTGCTCCACACTGTCACAGAGATAAATTAACTCATAGTTAATTAAGTTATAATATTATAACATCACACCATTATATCATATTATATTATACTACATTACATCATATCATATATCATGGCATAATATATAATATTTTATTATGTCACATTATATTATATTATATTATATTATATTATATTATATTATATTATATTATATTACATTATATTGTACTATATCATATTATTTTATATTATATTGCATTATATTAATCACCAATCCATAACAGGGATAATTTCATGAAGTTACGCACCAAAATGTAACAGACAGCATTTAACTCATTGTTTAGAACCACACTACAAGAAAGACAATTTAACACATTTGAGATAATTTAACACATAGATTAGCACCACCCTGTCACAGAGATAATGTAACACATTCAATCACCACACTGTTACAGACATACTTTACCAGATTGTTGAGCACCACATTATCGTAGAGATAAAGCATCACATAATTAATTCAATAGTTATAACATTATAACACCACACCATTATATTATATTATAACATATAACATATCATGTCATATCATATCATAGCACATCACATGACATTACATGAAATCACATCACAGTTTATTATATTATGTTATATTATATCATACTATAATATATTATATTGTATTATATTACACTATATTATATTAATCACCACTCCAAAACAGGTATAATTTCACGTAATTAAGAGCAACTCTGTAACAGAGAGCATTTAACTCACTATTTAGACACACACTACTAGAGAGACAATTTAACCCATGATTGCGATAATTTAGCCACATAGATTAGCACCACACTGTCTGAGAGATATTGTAACACATTTAAGCACCACACTGTTACAGAGGTAATTTAACATATAGTTTAGCACCACACTACTGCAGAGATGTTTTAACACTTAGTTTAACACCACGCTGTCAAAGAGATAAATTATTAGCTTACACGTAATCAATTTAATAGTTATAATGTTATAATACAAAACCATTATATTATAACCGATTATATCATTTCATATCATGTGAGTTCATATCATATTGCATCGTGTCGCATCATATCATATTGTATCGAGTCTTATCCTATCATACCATATCATGTGATATTTTACTATATTTTATTGTATTATATTAATCACCACAGCATAACAGAGAAAATTTCACACAGTTAAGCACAACACTGTAACAGAGAGCATTTAACTCACTGTTTGGAAACACATTGTAACAGACAACCCATGTTTGAGAAAATTTAACAGATTTTTTTAGCTCCACACAGTCACAGAGAAAATTTAACACGTAGTTAGGTAAGTTAAGTTATAATATTATAACATCACACCATTATACTATATAGTATTACATTATATTAATCACCACTCATAACAGGGATAATTTCATGAAGTTAAGCACAACACTGTAACAGAGAACATTTAACTCATTATTTTGAATCACACTACAAGAGAGACAATTTAACCTATGTTTGAGATAATGTAGCCACATAGATTAGCACCACACTGTCACGGAGATAATGTAACACACTTAATCAGTGACAAGTTAAGATATTGCTCAGCATCAAACTATATGTTAACACTTAGCTTAACACCACATTGTCACAGAGATACATTAACACAAAGTTAATTCATTAATAGTTATAATGTTATAACAGAACACCATTAAATATAATGGTGTTCTGCTATAACATTATAACTATTAATGAATTAATTATATTGTATTGTTTTATATCACATATCATATAATTTCATATCATATCATATATATCATGTCATATATCGTATCATATCATATTATATCATATGAAATCACATTACAACACAGCATAGCACAGCACATCACATCACATCCGAACATATCATATCATATTATATTATAGTATATTAAATTATATAATGTTATACTATATTAATCACTTCACTCTAAGAAAGGTAATATCACAAAAGTTAAAAACAACACTGTAATAGAAAGCTTTTAACTCATTATTTTGAACCACACTGCAGCAGATACAATTCAACCTATGTTTGAAACAATTTAACACATAAATTTGCACCCCACTGTAACAGATAAAAATTAACAAATAGTTAATTAATGTAATACTTATATTATAACACCTCATCACTATATCATATCACATTGTATCATTTGATATCTTTTAATATTATATCACATCACCTCACATCTCTTTAATCACCACACTGTAACAGATATAATTTCACACAGTTAAGCAGAACTCTGTATAAAAGAGCATTTAGCTCAATGTTTAGACCCTCACTACAAGAGATGCAATTTAATCCACATTTGAGATAATTTAACACATAAATCAGCACCACACTTTAATAGAGATAAATTAACAAATAACTTATTAATTTGTTATAATATTGTAACAACACACAATTATAGTATAGTATATCATATTATATGATATTATATTGTATTGTATTATATCCTATCCTATCCTATGCTATCATATCATGTTATGTAATGTAATGTCATGTCATGTCATGTCATTTCATATCACATGACATCACATCACATATTATACTATACTAATTATATTATATTTTATTATATTATATTATACTATACTGTACTATACTATATTATATCATATTATAATGTATTATATTACACTAATCACCACTCTGAAACAGGTATAATTTCACATAGTTAAGCACAACACTGTAACAGAGAGCATTTTACTCACTGTTTAGACACACACTACAAGAGAGACAATTTAACGCATGTTTGAGATAATTTAGCATATAGATTTGCACCTCCCTGCACCACACTGTTACAGACATACTTTAACAGATTGCTGAGCACTACATTATCACAGAGATAAATCTACACATAATTAATTTAATAGTAGTAATATTATAACACCACACCATTATATTAAATCACATCATAACATATAAGATTTCCTATCATGTCATATCACATCACATCACATCACTTATTATACTGTACTATACTAATTATATTACATTTTATTATATTATATAATACTATATTACACTATACTGTCCTATACTATCATATATTATATTGTATTATAGTACACTATATTATATAAATCACCAGTCCGAAACAGATATAATTTCACATAGTTAAGCACAACACTGTAACAGAGAGCATTTAAATCACTGTTTCGAAACACACTACAACAGAGACAATTTACCCTATGATTGAGATGATGTAATATGTACTTTAGCAGCACACTGTCACAGAGATAAATACATAGTTAATATCATAGTTATGATATTATATCTTATCACATATCATATCATATAGTATCATATCACATCATGTCACATCAAATCATATATTTTATTACAGTATATTACATTATATTATATTATATTATATTATATTATATTGTATCATATTATAAAATATGATATTACATTACATCGTATCATATCATATCATATTATATTATCTTATATTTATCACAACTCCATAACTGGGATAATTTCTCACAGTTAAGCACAGCAATATAACTGAGGCCATTTAATGCATTGTTTAGAACCACACTACAAGAGAGACAATTTAACCCAAGATTGAGATCGTTTAGATACATTGATTAGCACCACACTGTCAGAGAGATATTGTAACACATTTAAGCACAACACTGATAAATACTTAATTTAACACATAGTTTAGCACCACAGTATTGCAGAGATGTTTTAAAACTTAGTTTAACACTGCACTGTCACAGAGATAAATTAGCACACAATTAATTTAAAAGTTATAATATTATATCACAACAGCATTATATCTGATTATATCATTTCATATCATATCATGTTATTTCACATCGTATCGCATTGTATATCATATCACATCATATCGAGTCTTATCCTATCATACCATATCATATCATATCATATTATATGATATTGTATTGTACTGTGTTATATTAATTACCACAGCATAACCGAGAAAATGTCATACTGTTAAGCACAAGTAACAGACAGCATTTAATTCACTGTTTATAAACACATTGCAACAGAGACAATTTAACCCATGTTTGAGAAAATTTAACAGATTTGTTAGCTCCACACTGTCACAGAGACAAACTAACGTAGTTAATTAAGTTAAGTTATAATATTATAACATCACACCATTATATTGTAATATATTATATTATATAGTATTGTATTATATCATGTTATATTATATTACATTACATCATATCATATGATATCATGTCATAATATGTAATATTTTATATCACATTGTATTATATTATATTATGTTACACTACATTACATTACATTATACTATATTAGTTTATATTATATTGCATTATATTAATAACCAATCCATAACAGGGATAATTTGATGAAGTTAAGCACAAAAATGTAACAGAGAGCATCTAACTCATTGTTTAGAACCGCACTACAAGAGAGACAATTTAATGCATGTTTGAGATAATTTAACACATAGATTAGCATCACCCTTTCACAGAGATAATGTAACACATTTAATCACAAAGTCATGTCATATTATATTATATTGTATTGTATTATATTAATCAGCACTCCATAACTGGGATAATTTGACACAGTTAAGCACAACAATGTAACAGAGAGCATTTAACTCATTGTTTAGAATCACATTACAAGAGAGACAATTTAACCTATGTTTGAGATAATTTAGCCACATAGATTAGCACCACACTGTCACAGAGATAATGTAACACACTTAATCAGTGATAATTTAAGACATTGTACAGCACCAAACTACATTTTAGCACTTAGTTTAACACCACAGTGTCACAGAGATAAATTAACACAAAGTTAATTCATTTAATAGTAATAATATTATAAAACAACACCATCATATCATATCATATAATTTCATATCATATCATATATATCATATCATATATCTTATTGTATCATATTGTATCGTATTGAATCACATCACAGCACATTACATCATATCATATCATATCATATCATATCATATCATATCATATCATATCATATCATATCATATCTTATCATATTATTTTAAATTATATTATGTTATACTATATTAATCACTACACTGTAACAGAGATAATACCACAAAGTTAAAATCAACAGGGTAATAGCTAGGTTTTAACTCATTGTTTTGAACCACACTGCAGCAGACACACTTTAACTCATGTATGAAATAATTTAAAACATAAATTAGCACCGCACTGTAACAGACAAAAATTAACAAGTAGTTAATTAAATTAATACTTATAATATTATAACACCTCATCACTATATCATATCACATATCATATGATATATTTTAACATATCACATTACATCACATCACATTAGATCTCATTAATCACCACACTGTAACAGATATAATTTCACACAGCTAAGCCCAACTCTGTATAAAAGAGCATTTAACTCAATGTTTAGAGCCTCACTACAAGAGATAAAATTTAATCCATGTTTGAGATAATTTAACACATAAATTAGCACCACACTTAGAGATAAAAGAACACATAACTTATTAATTTAGTTGTTATAATATTAAAACAACACACCATAATAGTATATTATATTATATTATATTACATTATATTGTATTGTATTGTATTGTCTATCCTATTCTATCCTGTCATGTCATATTATATCATTTCAGATAATATGATATGACATCTCTTCACATCCCATATTATACTATACTATGCTAATTATATTATATTTTATTATATTATACTATACTATGCTATACTATACTGTACTGTATTATATAATATTATAATATATTATATTATATTACACTATATTATAGTAATCACCACTCCAAAACAGGTATCAATTCACATTGTTAAGCACAACACTGTAACAGAGAGCATTTAACTCACTGTTTAGAAACACACACAACAGAGACAATTTACCCTATGATTGAGATGATGTAAAATGTACTTTAGCAGCACACTGTCACAGAGATAAACATATAGTTAATTAATTTAATAGTTATAATATTGTATTTTATCACATATCACATCACATCATATATTATATTTTAGTACAGTATATTGCATTATTTTATATTATATTACATTACATTATACTATCTATTATTATATTATATTATATTATATTATATTATATTATATTATATTATATTATATTATATTATATTATATTATTCAGCCCACCATTACAGATATAATTTCACACAGTTAAGCAAGACACTGTAAAAGGAGCATTTAACTCATTGTTTTGAACATGCAATGGAGATATTTTACCCACGTTTGAGATAATGTAACATAACATTTAAAATAGCACCACACTTTCTTAGAGATAAATTAACACATAAATAATTAAATTAATAGTTGAAATATTATAACACCACAACATTATATTATATTATAGTATATTATGTTATGTTATGTTATATTGTATTTTATTTTATTTTATATTATATTATATGGTATTGTAATGTATTGCATTGTATCATATCATATCATAGTATATTGTATTATATTATACTATATTGTATCATATTATAATATATAATATTATATCATATCATATTATCTTATCTTATATTTATCACAATTCAATAACTTGGATAATTTCACACAGTTAAGCACAGCAATGTAACAGAGACCATTTAACTCACTGTTTAGAACCACAATACATGAGAGACAATTTAACCCATGATTGAGATAATTTAGCCACCTAGATTAGTACCACACTGTCAGACAGGTATTGTAGTACATTTAAGCAACACGCTGTTATAGACAGAATTTAACACATAGTTTAGCACCACACTATTGCAGATGTTTTAACACTTAGTTTAACACCACACTGTCACAGAGATAAATTAACACACAATTAAATACTTATAATATTCTAACACAACACCATTATATTATATCTGATTATATAATTTCATACCATGTCATTTCATATCATATTGCATCATATTGTATCTTATCATATCATATTGTATCGAGTCTTATGCTATCATACTATATCATGTCATGTCATATTATGTTATATTATATTGTATTGCATTGTATTATATTATATTATATTATATTGTATTATATTATATTATATTTATCACCATAGTGTAACAGAGAAAATTTCACAGTTAATATCATATCATATCACAACACAAGACAACAACACTGAAATAAAGGTTATTGTACTCATTGTTTAGAACCACACTGTGATAGAAATACTTTAACCCATAGTTCAGCACCACACTGTCACAGAGGTATTGTAAAAAATACCATACTGTCAGGGAGATAAAGTAACCCATATATGTCACAGAGATAATTTAGCACATGGTTTTGCTCCGTGTCACAGACATAATTTAAAATATAGTTTTGCACTGCAGCGTGGCAAAGAATTGTAACACAGTTTAGCAATACACTGTCACAGAGCTAATTTATCACCTCTTTTATTGCTGCATTGTCACAGAGATAATTAAACACACAGTTTAGTGCCAAACTTTCAGAGTTCATGTAACACCGAGTTTAGCCCCACATTTTTACTGTGATAATATAATATAACACAGTTTGTTAATTTAATAGTTTTAATATTATAAAACCACAAAATTATGTTATGTTATGCTATGTTAAGTTATACTGATCACCACGCCATAACATAGATAATTTCACAGTTAAGCACAACACTGCAACAGAGACAATTTAACCCATGTCTGAGATAACATAACACATAAAATAGCACCACACTGACAGAGAAATAATGTAACACATTTAAGCATCACACTTTTACAGAGATAATTTTAACAATAGTTCAGCAACACACTATAACAGAGATTTTGTAACACATAGTTTAGCAGCACACTGTCTCTGAGAAAATTTAACAAATAGTTTATAACCACACTGTCTGCGAGTTAAAGTTAGATGCCATAGAAATAATTTAACACACAGTTTAGCACCATGTAACAGAGATATTTTAACACCCAGTTTTGCACCTCACTGTAAAAGAAATAATTTAAAACAGTTTAGCATCACACTGTCACAGTAATATTTTAACACAAAGTTTAGCACTTCACTGCGGAAGAAAAAATGTAACACTGTTTAGCAGTGCACTTTCACAGAGCCAATTTAATAGAAAGCTTTAGTGCTGCACTGTCACAGAGATAATTAAAAACATAGTTTAGCACGACCCTCAGAAGTAATGTAGCACACTGAAAATGGAAATTTTAAGACAGTTAATCTCTGCACTCTCACAGTGATAATTTAACACAAAGTTTATCATTGCAGTGTGGCAGAGATAGCACAGTTTAGCAGTACTCTGTTACAGAGATAATTTCACACATTGTTTAGCACCACACTATCACAGTTAATATAACACACAGTTTAGCACCATATTGAAAAAGAGAAATTTAAGACAGTTAATCATTGCACTCTCACAGTGATGATTTGACACAGATATCAGCACCACACCTTGATTGAGATAAACACATAGTTAATTAATTTAATAGTTTTAATATTATAACACCACACCAGCATGTTATGTTATGTTATGTTATGTTATGTTATGTTATGTTATGTTATGTTATGTTATGTTACTCCCCACACCATGACAGATAATTTCACACACTTAAGTCAATACTGAAATAAAGGTTATTGTACTCATTGTTTAGAACCATATTGCAACAGAGACTATTCAAACCATGTTTGAGATAACATAACACATAAATTAGCACCACACTGACAAGAGAGATAATGTAACACAAAATCAACACACCTTTACAGAGATAATTTAACACATACTTTAGTGCCACACTGTGATAGAGATAATTTAAAGCATAGTTCAGCACAAAACTCTCACAGAGATTTTATAACACATAGTTTAGCAGCACACTGTCACTGAGAAAATTTAACAAATAGTTTATAACCACATTGTCTGTGAGTTAAAGTTAGATGCCACAGAGATAATTTAACACACAGTTTAGAACCACACCAAAAAGAGAAATTTTAAGAGTTAGTCATCGCCCACTCACAGTGATGATTTAACACACAGTTTAGCAGTGCAGGGTGGCAGAGATAATGTAACACAGTTTAGCAGTATTCTGTCTCAGAGTACTCTGTTACACAGAAAATATAACACATAGCACCACAATCTCAGAGTTAATTTAACACACAGTTTAGCACGACACTGAAAAAGAGAAATTTGAGAGAGTTAATCATTGCACTCTCACAATGATAATTCAACACATTGTTTAGCACCAGATTTTGACTGAGATAAATACTGATAATTTAATAGTTATTTGATAACACCACACCATTATGTTTTGTTCTGTTCTGTTATGTTGCTTTAATCACCAACACTGTAAAAGACAAGCCCAATACTGAAATAGAGATCATTTTAACTATTGTTTAGAACCAAACTGCAACAGAGACAATTTTACCCATGTTGGAGACAATTTAACACACAGATGAGCACCACACTGTTGCAGAGATAATGTAACACACCGTAACAAAGAAAATCTAACATATACTTCAGAAACACACTATGATATAAATACTTTAACCCATAGTTCAGCACCACACTGTCACAGAGGTACTGTAAAAAATACCACACTGTCTGTGAGGTAAAGTTACCCATATATGTCACAGAGATAATTTAGCACATGGTTTTGCTCCATGGCAAAGAATTGAAACACAGTTTAGCAATACACTGTCACAGAGCTAATTTATCACCTTTTTTATTGCTGCATTGTCACAGAGATAATATAACACACAGTTTAGCACCACATTGAAAAAGAGAAATTTAAGAGTTAATCATATGTTATGTTATGTTATGTTATGTTATGTTATGTTATGTTATGTTATGTTATATGTTAATCCCCACACCATAACACAGATAATTTCACACATTTAAGCAAATACTGAAACATATCACATAAAATAGTAGCACACCATCAGAGAGATAATGTAACACATTAAAGCATCACACTTACAGAGATAATTTAACACATACTTCAGAACCACACTGTGATAGAGATAATATAAATCATAGTTCAGCACCACACTATCAATTTAGTCGATGTTTTAGTTAATTTAACACACAGTTTAGCACAACACTATAAAAAAGAAATTTAAGTGAGTTAATTGTCACACTTTCACAATGATATTAGAAACGCATAATTTAGCACCACACTTTAACTGAGATAAATTAACACATAGTTAATTGAATAGTTATACCAATATATATTATGTTATGTTATATACTATTATATTAATCCCAACATCATAACAGATAATTTCACACAGCTAAGCACAACCCTAAAAAGAGCATTTAACCTATTGTTTAGAACCGCAGTGCAACAGAGACAATTTAACCCATGTTTGAGATAATTTCACACATAAATTAGGAGTAAACTGTCACAGAGAGAATGTTACACATTTAAGCACTACACTGTTACAGAAATAACTTAACAAATAGTTTATTACCACACTGTCTTGCCAAGTAAAGTAACCCTTAGATGTCTAAGATAATTTAACACATAGTTTGGCACCACCATGTCACAGAGATATATAACATAGAGTTTTGCACCACACTGTAAAAGAAACAATTGAAGACAGTTTAACATCACACTCACATTACTAATTTAACACAGAGTTTTGCACTGCAGTGTTGCAGAGATAATGTTACAGAGTTTAGCAGTACAGTTTCACAGAGGTAATTAAATACACAGTTAATTAATTTAATAGTTCTAATATTATAACACCACAGCACTATATTATATCATATTATACTATATTATGTTTTGTTATATCATATCATATCATATAATAATATATCCTGTTATGTTATAATTTATATTATGTTATATTATATTGTATCCTTTCGTATCGATTCGTATCATATCGTATCGTATTGTATTGTATTGTATCATATCGTATCGTATCATATCATATCATATCATAACATAGTATATTATTTTATATATACCACTCTGTAACAGGAATAATTTCACACATCACTGTAACAGAGAGGATTGAACTGAACTCATTATTTTGAACAACAGTGCAACAGATCCAATTTTACCATTGCTTAAGATAATTTAACACATAAATTAGAACCACACTGTCACAGAGATAAATTAACACATAGTTCATTTATTTAATTGTTATAATATTATAACACCACACCATTATATTGTATTATATCATATTATATTATATTACATTACATCATATCATATGATATCATGTCATAATATATAATATTTTATTATATCACATTATATCATATTATAATATATCTTATCATATTATATTATATTATATTATATATATATATATATTATATTATATGTTATATGAGATGACATACATTATATTGTATTATATTGTATTATGTTATATTATATTAAGCACCACACCATAACAGAAATAATTTCACACAGTTAAGCACAACACTAGTCTATATTTTAACACATAGATTAGCACCTCACTGTCAGAGATAAATTAACACACATAGTTAATTAATTTAATACTTATTAATACACCTCACCACTATATTATATCATATTATATATCATTATATCATGTCATATCATTTTATATTACATTATATTATATTAATCACCACACCGTTACAGAGATAATTTCAAATAGTAAAGCACAACACTGTAACAGAGAGCATTTAACTTACTGTTTAGAACCACACTACAACTGAGACAATTTAACCCATGTTTGAGGTAATTTAACACAAAAATTTGCATCACACTGTCACTTTAATAAATTAAACACAGTTAATTAATTTAATAGTTATAATATTATAAGCCCACAACACTATATTTTAACATATTATATTATGTTGTTATGTTATAACATATCATTTCATATCATAACATAATATATCATATTATATTTTATTATATTATTATATTTATTGTATTATATTATATTATTTTATATTATATTATATTATATTTTATTATATCATACCATATTAAAACATATCATACATAGCCTATCATATCATATCATATTATATCATATATCATATCATATCATATATCATATCATATCATATCATACCATATTTTAGTAAGCACCACACCATTACAGAGATAATTTCATACAGTTAAGCACACTATCGTAGAAATATTTTTATTCATAGTTTAGCACCACTCTGACACAGAGATAAATTAACACACAGTTAATTCATTTAATACTTATTTTAACACCTCACCACTATATCATATCATATGATATGATATTATTATTTTATATTACATTATGGTATATTACATTACATTGTGTTACATTACATTTCGCTACATTACATTATATTATATTATAATGAGCACCACTCAAAAACAGGTATAATTTCACACAGTTAAGCAGAACACTGTGAAACAGAGCATTTTACTCATTGTTTAGAACCACCCTACTAAAGAGATAATTTAACCCATGTTTGAGGTGATTTAATACATAGTTAAGCACCACACTGCCTCAGATATTAATTAATTTGTTAATTTACAGTTATACTATTATAACACCACACCACTATATCATATCATATCATATCATATCATATCATATCATATCATATCATATCATATCATATTTGCCACACCGTGAAAGAGAAAATTTCACACAGTTAAGCACAACACTGTAAAAGAGCATTTAACTCATTGTTTAGAACCACACTACAACAGAGACAATTTAACCCATGTTTGAGATAATTTAACACATATATTAGCACCATGCTGTGACAGAGCTAATGTAATGCATTTAAGCACCACACTGTTACAGAAATAATTTAACACATAGTTCAGCACCACAGTTTCTCAGACATAAATTAATACATAGTTTATTCATTTAATAGTTATAATAATATATAACACCATGCAGGCCCAGTGATGCTGAGGGTTGAGGCGGTGGACGTCTCACCATTGAGTGCGGACCTTGTTCATCAACTGCCAGCTGGGGGGGTAGGCAGACCAGGATGGAATGACCATAAAATATTGCACTCCTCTCTGGGGAGGTGGGGTTGCCACCCTACACCCTGATTGAGACTGAGAGGCTGTGCAAGTGAGAGTGCCTATGATAGGCCAAAGGGGTGGGTGGAGGAGGGCCATTACTGAGATTGTAATGTGCATGCTTGCCTTCACATGGATGCATCCTTCTCCAGGGGTCCTCAGTTAATAAGGAGAGAAAACAGGAAAAGGCAACTGGTGGCAGGATGCTGCCTGACCCTCCACAGGCAATGCTTCCAGACCGGGCATAAATTAATCCCCAATAATGCCGGGGGATGGGTCAGATGGAGGCCACGTAGAAGTGAGGAATAGAGTAGTGATAAAAAATAATATTATTCAATGGCAAGAAAATTTCCTGTATTCTGATTGGTCAGTCTGGGGCTGGACCCATGATGTTATCCCAGCATAACATCACGAGTGTGCTGTTATCCATCATAACATTACAGCTCTAGTCTCAGCATTGGGAATTAATATGGACATCAGGGAGCAGCACCTTTTTTCCATCTCCTCTTAAGAAACAAGAATACTTTTCAACACTAATAAAAACATTTTTTTAAATCATTTTTTTATTTTATATATATAACAACAAACCATTGTATAATAGGAATAATGTTCTCCAGGGTGTGTGTCGTGCTGGAATAACATAATTTCTGGGGTGATTAGTCACACTCGGCCTGCGGCCTCATGCCTAATCACCCCATGTGTGATGTTATCCCACCATGATACACACACATTGTCATGCATTATTCCTTTATACACTATTATATTATATTTTATTATACTATATTATATAAAATTGTATTGTATCATATTTCATATCATATCATATTATATTACATTATATTATATTATTCACCACACTATCACATAGATATTTTAACACATTGTTTAGCACCACACTGTCACAGAGCTAAATTAACACATAGTTAATTAATTTAATAGTTATAGGGCCAGATTTTCAAACCTTTGTGCTGGGAGTAGCGATGGTCTGCTATATTCAAAAGGCCAAATAGTGCACACAAACCACAGTAGCTCTGGGCAAACCATAAGTATATGCAAGGAGCAACGTGAGCATGAATACAGGTGCTATGAGATATTTGGCAGCTAGCTACACACTAAGGTGTTTAGCGTGACATGGTGCGACCACTAGCATGGTAGAAAGTACCACCCAGGATAAGCTGGTCTTAACCCTGGGCAAATAGCTTTGCATGACATTATTGCTTTGAGCGGTGTTATCATGGCATTAGTGCAGCTTCTGCAACCGTAACATATGAGTCCTGACATTTAGAAACTGCCAGACATGGAGCCATGATCATGGAGACATGATGCCAACTGCTGCCACAGGTACCAGCCATGCACAGGCAGTAAGGGGTGATTGGGCCAACAGGGGACATCATGGTGGTGTGTCCATACAGCACACACCTGCAGACCATACATCTGTGGTGCCCAACTGATGCCAGCTCACACAGGCAGCACTGTGGGCATGGGGGCCATTGAGGGGAGAGTGTACGGGTGGCCAGACCTCAGAACAGCCCAGGTATGGCCACAAGACTGGGACACAGCATGCAGTGTACAGGGGTCAGTAGTGGGAATACCCCACCACCCGTGTGCCTGTTGGATTGTACGTGCCCCCCCACAACATACAGCACAACTGTACAGATACCACAACATACAGAGCCGGCCATGTATATGTCACTGTCAGCGTAACAGTATTGAACACAGTCAGTTAACACCTGCACACTGGGCTTGACACTGTGTACAGCATCACTGCTCTTCACACCATAGGCAGTACTGTGTCCCTTACACTACTGATCCCTTGCTACTGTAGTGTCTGCTGTGCACTGTAGCATGCATTACAGAGTGACAGTTTCATGCAGCACCGTCACCACCTGTGCCTATGCTGACTTTTTTCCTGGAGTGTAATATGCTATGCTGTGCTGTTCCGACTACATGTAACCTGCAGCTATCATTGTGCACTGCCAGACTGACCTACAGGTAGCTCGGTGGCAACCTGACGTAACGCTGTGCAAACTGCGTGCAAATCAGGGCATGATGAGATGCTAATGTGGCTGTTTGCCCAGAGACTATCTAAGTAGGCTCATTTGCATGTCACTTTTGAATATGGCAAAGTTTAGCACCAGGCTAATGTGTTTGCACGGGGCAAAATGCTTAGCTCCACACTAAAGTCATGCTAATGTGTTAGCGCAGCACTAACAGTTCAGGAAATAATTTACCATTTTGATCACTGTTCTTTCACATCTGCTGCTGCCTGCAGCTGTACTGGGTCCACGCATCTGCTGGAACACACATTGGCTAAATAGTTCTTCTGTACCTATCTTCACATCACTGTGCTCTGTGTTGTTGTTGTGGTTTGCAATTCCTGGTTGCTATATTCGGTGCTGTCAATTTCCAAGGCTACAGTTGCCCTGCACTCCCAGCCCAGTTTGCACAGCCTCTTTCCCATGCTATATTCAGAGGCTATTTGCACCTGGCTATACCTTTTGAATATAGCTTGCTTTGTGCTACAGGCTACGTTTGCATGCCAAGCAGTGTTAATTTAGCCCAGGGGCAAATGTTTAAATATCTGGCCCATAATATTATAACACCACACCATTACATTATGTTATATTAAAGCATATCATATTACATTGTAATATATTATATTATATTGTATTAATCACCATTCTGTAAATGAGGAAATGTCATACAGTTAAGAACAACACTGTAACAGAGAGCATTTAACTTACTATTGAGAACCATACTACAAGAGAGATAATTTAACCCATGTTTGAGAAAAACAGAGAGATAATGTACCAGATTTAATCAAATCACCACACTGTTACAGAGAAAATTTAACACATAGTTCAGAAACATACTATCACAGAGATATTTTAACACATAGATGATTAATTTAACAGTAATAATATTATAACACCACTCAGTTATATTATATTATATTATATTATATTATATTATATTATATTGATATTGTATTGTATTGTATTGTATTATATTATATTATATTATATTATATTATATTATATTATATTATATTATACTGTATTACATCATATAATTTCACATTATAGCTTAACATATTATATTATATTACATTATATTCTGTTCTAATATATTATATTATATTAGATGAATCTCCACTACGTAACAGGGGTAATTTCACACAGTTCAGCACAACACTGTGACAGACAGCATTTAACTCATTGTTTAGAACCACACTACGAGTGAGACAATTCAACGCATGTTTGAGATAAATTAACACTTACATTGGCACCGCACTGTCACAGAGATAATGTAACACAGAGTTCAGTACCACATTATCGCAGAAATATTTTAACACATAGTTTAACACCAGACTGTCAAAGAGATAAAGTTACACATAGTTAATTTAATAGTTCAAACACTATAACCCAACACCATTATATTACATCATATTATATCATTTAACTTTATATCATATCCTATATCTGATCATATCATATCATTTCATGTCATCTCATCTCATCACATATCATATTATACAAAACTATGTGATATTATATTATATTATATTATATTATATTATATTATATTATATTATATTATATTATTAATATTATATTATACCATACCATAAAATATCATATCATATAAAATCATAATATATTATATGATATGATATAATATTATACACACTGTCACAGATATAAAATAACACATAATTAGTTTAATAGATCTAACACCACACCATTATATTACATCGTATCATTCCATATCATATCAAATCATATCATATCATATCATAGCATATCACATGACATAACATGACAGCACATTACATTACATCATATCTTATTATACTGTATTGTATTATATAATATTATATTATATTATATTATTATAATGTATTATATAACATTATATTATATTAATCACCATTACATAACAGGTATCACACAGTTAAGCAGAATACTGTAAAAGAGAGCATTTCTTTCATTGTTTAAAACCACACAACAAAAGACCAATTTAACCCATGTTTGAGATGATTTTACACATAGTTTAGCATCTATCTGACACAGGGATAAATTAACACATAATTAATTAATTTAATAGTTATGCAATTATAACACCACACCACTAGATTATATTATAGTATAATATGTTATATTATATTATACTATATTATATCATTTTATATGTTATTATATTACATTACATTATATTATATTACAACATTTGTTATCATATCGTAAACTATTATATCGTATCATATTGTAGCATCTCGTATCATATCCAATCATATCATATCATATCATATCATATCATATCATATCATATCATATCATATTACATTACCACACCATTATATTATATTATTTTGTAATATTATATTATATCATATTATATTATATGACATTATATTATATTACATTATTTCTTATCATATCATATATCATATCATTTCATATTATTTTAAATATTACATTACATAATATTATATTGTATTGTATTATATTATATTAATATGATATTATATTACATTATATATTATGTTACTCACTACTCCATATCAGATAATTTCACACAGTTAAGCACAACATTGTAACAGAGAGCATTTTACACATTGTTTACAATCACACTACTCGAGAGACAATTAAACTCTTGTTTGAGATAATTTCACCAACAGATTGGCACGACACTCTCACAGAGATAATGTAACACATTTAATCACTACACTGTTACAGAGATAATTTAACACATAATTACGCACCACACTATGGCAGAGATATTTATTTATACAGTTTAACACCCCTCTGCCAAAGAGATAAATTAATGCAGTTATATTATAAGAGCACACCATTATATTGTATCAGATCATATATTGTATCATATTTGTAAAAAATTATATTATATCATATCATATCCAGGGATAATAATACACAGTTAAGCACAAGATTGTAGCAGAGAGAATTTAACTAACTGTTTAGCTTCTCAACATAAGAGATACAATTTAACCCATGTTTGAGATAATTTACATATAGTTCAGCACCACACTATCGCAGAGATATTTTAACACATAGTTTAGTACCACACTGTCACAGAGATAAATTATCACAGAGTTAATTAATATAACAGTTAAAATATTATAATGCCACATTATATTATATTATATTATATTATATTATATTATATTATATTATATTATATTATATTATATTATATTATATTATATTATATTATATTATATTGTGTTATATCATATCATATGATATCGTATTATCTTATATTATACTCTATCATATCATAATATATTATATTATATTACATTAATCACCACTCTGTAACAGGTGTAATTTCATGCAGTGAAGCACAACACTGTAACAGAGAGCATCTAACTCATTGTTTAAAAACTCTCTACAATTGAGACACCACACTTTCACAGAGATAAATTAACACATAGTTAATTGCTTTAATATTTATAATATTATATAAGCACACCATATTATATTATATTATATGACATGATATGATATATTATTTTATATTATTTTACTATAAGTAACATTATCTCAAACATGGGTCAAATTGTATCTCTTGTGCTGAGAGTCTAAACAATGCGTTAAGCTATCTCAAAATGAATAAAATCGTCTCTGTTGCAGTGTGGTTCAAAAAATGAGTTCAATGCTCTCTGTTACAGTGTTGTGCTTAACTGTTTGAAATTATCCCTGTTACAGAGTGGTGATTAATATAATATAATATAATATAATATAATATAATATAATATAATATAATATAATATAATATAATATAATATAATATAATAACATAACATAATAACATTCTAAAATGCCAGAACAATAAGCCTAATGGTCTTTTCTGTCTGCTCATTTGGTCAGCCCCCATCCTGTCAACTGACATTGCTGCCCCCCTCTCCCTCTCTGGCTTCTGCCTTCCCAGTCCTGGATTTTCTCACTGCACTGGTTTTTGCTTCCAAAACCCCACCCCTTCTGGAACCCCTCCACTGTTTCTGCTTCCACCAGTAACTGAGGCAGTGCATTCCAAGACTCCACCACCCTCTCAGTGAAGTAGCACCTCCTCCTTTCTCCACTGACTCTCCCCCCTCCAGCTTCCACCCATGCCCTCTAAGTGCCCCACCTCCTTTCTTTGGAGTACTCTGACTGCTCCTCCCTTATTTACCTCTTCATGTATGTGAAAACCTCTATCATTTCTCCCCAGTCCCTTCTCGCTTCCAATGTGTACATATTTAGCTCTTCGAGCCTCTCTCCTTAGGTCCTTTCCCACAAGCCCAAAATCATTTTGGTTGCCCTTCTCTGGACCCCTCTCTCCAGGAGTTCAATGTCCCTCTTTAAATGTGGCCTCCAAAATTGCATGCAGTACTCAAGGTTTGTCCTCACCAAGCAGTTATACAGTGGGATTATTACTTCACTTTTTCTGGAGGTGAGCCCCTAGCAATGCATCCAAGTATCATGTTGACCTTTGCCACTGCCTTTCTACAACTCTCTGAGTTGTTCATCTTGACATCTACTACCACCCCAGATCCCTCTCAGCCATCAATACTTGTAGCATTTCATCCCCAGGGTGTCAACTTGGCCTGGGTTTTTGGCTCCCAGGTGCAGTACCCTGCATATTCCTGCTTTGAACTTCAGCTTCCACATTATAGACAACCTTTTCAGAGCCTCCAGGTCCCCCCAGTAGGACCACCCTCCCTCCTCCCCATCCACCACCACTCCCAGTTTTGAGTCATCCACAAAGAGATTCAGCTTACTCCTGCTGCATTTCCTAATGTCAGATTTAATGTCAGGCATTGAACAGGAGGGGCCCAAGGACTGATCCCTGAGGGACTCCAGTAATGACCCTCCTTTGGGATGCAACTATCCCTCCAACCATGACCCTCTGGGTCCAGTTCTGGAGACAATTTCCTATCCATCTGATCATCTGGTTCTCCACCCCATTTCTCCTACATTATTCAACAGGCCCATGTGAGGAACAGAGTAAAATGCCTTGCTGAAGTCAAGAAAGAGGATGTCAACTAGTCTTCCCAGGTCCATGGCACTCATCAGCCAGTCATAGAACTCCACAAGGTTTGTCTGACATGATTTCCCCGGGATGAATCCATGCTGTCTATCATCCAGGCTCCCCAACTTTTCCAGGTCCCCCTAGTCTCTCCTTGACAATGTCCTCCATTACCTTGCCCACTATCAATGTTAAGCTGATGGGCCTGTAGTTCCCTGCCACCTCCCTTGATCCCCACTTGTGGCTAGGCATTGTATGCGCCACCTTAAAATTCTGAGGCATGCACCCTGTCCTCAGAGAGATGCTGAAGAGCTCCATCAGGGGTTTTGCCAGGACATCCACCAGTTCCTTCAGCACTCTGGGATGTAATTTATCCGGCCCTGGTGCTTTCTCCATCTTATGGGACCAAAGGGCTTCCCTCACTCTCTCTGCCATGATTTCCACCTCTGCTACCTCATCTTCCTGCTTTGCCTTCACCACACCTGCTAGTGATGCACCCCTCCCCAGAGGTATAATATAATATAATATAATATAATATATATAATATAATATAATATAATATAATATAATCAGGCCCTGATTTTTCTGCAACTTTGATCAGACAAAGTTCTGTGGGTTCTCATTTGCCACAGAACTTCTGGCACTCAACACCATTTCTCGGCAATTCTACGTACATTTTTACCCTTAATTTTTTCCTTTTTGTTTTTTTGCCATATCTGACACAATGCACGCTCATAACACAGTCATTTTATGGGTGTTTGTCACCAAATTTTCAACATAGCCAGTTTAAGACCTCTGCTCATGAACAGTATCACTGTGATTTACTTAATCTGTCCGAACATTGATTTCGCACACTGACTGCGCCATTCTGTGCTACAAGGGTGGAAACACATTTTGGGTGAGATGTGAAAAATGACAGCTGTACTACTCATAAGACAGTGTGGTGAAATGGCAATGTTGAAACTCTGGAGTGAAAATATTGAAATTTCGCGAACTTACGAGCCTGCGTAGGAACTGCGCAACGCACGCTCGTTAAACAGTCATTTTTTGGAATTTTGGCACCAAATTTTCAACATGGGGGTTTTGGGCCCCCTTCCCTTCTCATGAATGATGTCACTGTCATGGTGGTATTCAGTCCTGAAGGGTGATTTCACAGTCACTGCACAGTCACTGCGCGAAATCACCCTTCGAGCCTGAATAACGCCATGACAGTGACATCATTCATGAGAAGGGGTCCCAAAAACCCCATGTTGAAAATTTGTTGCAAAAATTCCCAAAAATGCCTGAGATATGCAATAAAGTTGAACCCCTCCTATCTAGCCCATTATACAGCTTACCGGCATTTCCTCAGTTCGCGGTCGCCTTTGAAGAGTGCAGACGTGTTCCCGGTCCACCGAAGATCGTCGCGCGAGTCCGGAGGTAAGTATGGGGTGGGGGGTGTGGGAGGCTGGGTGCGCAGTGGGTGGGTGCGGGATGTGGGAGAGGGACTCGGGAGGCGCGCCGTGGGACAGTTTTGTTTTACAGGAAAAAAGGCGTGCGGGACAGCTTGCCACACTGGGGTGGGCTCCCCAGCGTGGCACAATGACTTTGGGCGTTCCAGACAACGGGGGATTGGGCACCCCCATTGGCGAAAAAAAAACTATTGGCACATTTGCCACGCTGGGGTGGGCTCCCAGTGTAGCACAAGGACCTTGGGGGGGCGTTCAGCTGACGGGGGATTGGGCACCCCCGTCGGCAAAAAAAAACAACTATTGGCACGTTTGCCATGCTGGGGTGGGCTCCCAGCTTGGCACAAGGACCTTGGGGGGGCGTTCAGCCGATGGGGGATTGGGCACCCCTGTCGGCAAATGAAGCGGACGTTTGTTCCGTGGGCAGACGCGAATTCAGAGGGTGATGGCAAATTCCACGGATATTTCTGCGGTTTGCCGTATCACGGAAAACTCGGGGCCCTGAATATAATATAATATAATATAATATAATACAATATAATAATATAATACAATATCATTCAAGACAAGACAATAGAATACAATACAATATATGATAATATAATATAATATAGTGGTGTGGTGTAATAATATTGTAACTATTAAATTAATTCAGTATGTGTTAATTTATCTCTCTCACAGTGAGATGCTAAACTATGTGTTAAATCAATTCAATCATTGGTTAATTTGTCTCTATTGTAGCATGGTTCTGAGGCACAGATATTCAAACTGCGACCAAAAAGTGTGCAACAGTAGGAGCAAGCGCAAGTCCACTGTGCCCATGCACAAGAAGTGCGGTATTCAAAAACTGTGCAGGTCAAGATGCATCTGCAGCCCATGACTGAATATCATGCCACCTGCACCATAGCACAACCAGGGATGTGCAGATGTGCATTTCAGATGCACCATAGCACAACCAGGGATGCTCAGTGGAGAAGTCCAGATGCACCACAGTGCAACCAGGGATGCCCTGTGGAGCAGGGCAGCAGTGCAACAGCACAACAAGGGATGCACAGGGACAGGATGCAGGGGCCCACCACCCATGCCACAGAGGAGCACACAGCAGAACAGACATCACCCCCCACACCCCATGCACTGCATGACTGGTGGAGAGCTGGAGTAACCACCAGCCCATGGATACCAGCAACCAACCCACAGCCAGGGCATGGTGCCCCAGCACACCCCCTGGCAAGCTGTGACTGGCACACAAGGAGGGCCGACCACTCTGTGCTACACCATCCCTCCAATGCAGAGCACACCCTGCACCATGATCCCCATACACCCTGCCCAGGAGTAGCACCCAACAGTGCAGTGCAGGACACCCCATGCATGCCACCATCCCCACTGTGACAATGCAAACCTATGCACTATGTAGCCATGCAAGGCAGCCCCACCATTTGCACTCTGCAGCGGGTGGCAGCAATCAGCGATGCAACAACTGCATACACAGTGCCACCATGCATGTCCCCCTCAGGTACAGCTGAGAGACTAATCATGAGGTACCCCACATGCAACAGGACATGCCCAGGACCCCACCATCAGTGGTACAGCACCCTGTACACTCTACCAAGGACACATCCCATCCCAGCACTTGCCACAAAAGCCAGCACACACACACAGTGTTGCATTGAAGCATGCACCACACAGGATGCAACACAGAGCATGGAAAAACAGCCACCCATACCCAAGGGCACACCAACACAGGGACACAGTAGCAGGTCAACCAAGCCACTGGTGTGTGGCCATGGCAGATGTGCACACACGGCCAGCACCCCTACATGGCACAGGTGTGCCAGCCACCCTGTGCAGGCACCATAAAGCTGTATGCCATCAACATTTGGCCAGAGCACAAGTGACATACAGTGGAACACATCCCCTGCAACAGACACAAGTGACAGCATGGAGGGGGGACAACAACAGCGGAGGCCACAGTGCCACTGGAGGCAGACGTACACCATACTGGTGACAGGAGGCAAACTGGTATTGTGCCAGGTACAGCGGTTGTCCAGCATGGACAGCCACCACTGACATGCCAGCAGACCGTGCATATCATAGACATGCAAGGGTGTCAGCTGCACAGGCCATGGATGGTCTGACAGGGGTGCCTTGCACACAGTGCATGCACCATGGACCACTGCACACAGGCATCCAGTGCACAGAGAACAACACACAAACCACAGACAGTGACTGATCCCCCTGCCCACACCATAGGTGGTTCCCTTCTGGACACACACACATGCCCATGCTTGCACCACCCCTGACGCAATGCACACCACTGCAACTGAGCACCTGTAGCCCACTACAAATCAGAGACCACCACAGTTGTCATAACAAAATGTATGTATTAAAAAATATAAACAAGCAAACATATGTACAAATATATGCAAGGGTGCGGGGAAGGGCCACAAACCAGGTGGGGGTGGGCAAGGGGCAGGGGTGTACATATGGGAAAGGGAAGAAGGGGTGTGAGGGTGGGTTCAGGGGGTAAGGTGTGTCAGGGGTTCATGGAGGGCCTATTCTTTTCCCCACTCTCCACTCCTGGGGCACCTCCGGGAGCTTCTCCTCCGGACCCTGTGCCACTCCATCCACTCCTGCAGTGCCAGGAATGCCCATGCCAGCTGCAGCAGCTCCTGTATGCCCTGTTCCAGGGCCATCCAGCATTGTCCACCTAAGACAAGGGAGCAGAGTCAATACCTGTGACTGTCCAGCCCCTTGCGGCCCACCCATTGTGCAAGGCATACAGCCACGTGCCACGTCCCTGTGATGGTGTGTGACCACCCACAGTGACCGCGTCCATGAGACCTGCCTACCCAAGCACCCACAACAATGTGGACCACTGCACACACCCACTGCCCCTGTCCCGCACAGCACCACCATGGCCATACAGTGACATGGCTATGCGGTGCGAAGGCAGTGGCACAGCCATGTACCCGGTGCATGCATGGACCACCATTGATGCACTTCCAGACATGCAGTGCCACTGGACAGTGCTGACTGTAACAAGTTGCGTGCATGGCAGTGGTGTCAATGGATGGTGACCATGCCCCGCTGCCTGTCCTGTTATACAGCATTCAACAGTAATCATGGATGTAAGGCACTCACCATCAACAGGCTTCTCCCTGGACCTCTGTGGTCCTGCATCCCTCCCGGCCTGCTGGTCCTCTTGGCAGTGCCTTCTCTCCCTCACCCACCGGTGCTCCTCAGGGCCTAAGGTGCAAACATTGAGAAAGGAACATCAGTACAATCCAGTAGCAAAGTTCCCCAACCCCCATATGTTTGCAACCCCAGATGGCCATACCCATCCACTCCCCCACCCCGATACCATCACCATGGCCAACACTGGATGGCACCCCCATGTGCCAGACACATGCAACTGTGATACCTGTATGGATGTTAACAGTGTGTGGATGGGGCACCTACTTGGCCATGGCATCATGCCCCTCCTGGCATGTGCCCACAGGCAGGCAAGCCTGTCTGGGTCTCTCCACCAGAGGTCCCCGTATCGGTGGCAACACTGCTTAGCCATGTGCCCAATTCCCGTGGCCTCCCCTAGTGCCACTGCCACCTCCTGCCATACTGCACTCCTGGCCCTGTCCAGGGGTGCATCACTATAACATGCCCCAGCATTGTGCTCTACTATGGCCACCAAATTGGCCAGCTCCACCTGGCTCCACACAGCAGCCCTCCTCCGTGCCATTTCTATAGCTGGTTGGAGTCAAAATGGCACTCGGTAGAGTGGTCCACCACGTGCAGACGCTGCATGGTACAGTGCTGCCATTCCCTATCGTGCTGTCACCGTACAGCATGATAGTGGTGCACCCATGTGGACACAAGGTGCCTAGGGAGCAAAGGTCGGGCACAGGGTCAAGGGTCTCTCATGCACGGACCGCCACAGCGCGATTGGTACTCAATGCATGTAGCATGATTGGGTGCCTGTGTACCACCTAATGTAGTGGCCTTCTGCGCTGTGGCCCCAGTGCACCTACGGAGCCCCAGTGCCACAGCACCATATATGTGAACAGTGCAGTAGCGCCACTGGCACAATGGTGGACGTGCCCTGCATTGCCTCCCACACACAGCACATCAGCAGCACAGCAGGCATCTGTGTCATCACTCTGGGCATGCACAGTTTGGCGTGTACTGCACATGTCACAGAAATGCGCACTTGCCTGAACACATTCAACCCAATTGCGCAAAGCGCAACAGCGCAATATTCAGCCGGCATATACAAATCAGCTAATCAGCCATTCAATGGTGCAGAAACTGCATCTGCATCCACTTAAAATTGTGCCTCACCTCATTTGCATGTGTTGCACTATAAAAATGTGACATTGGGCTGCACTGGCCATAGTCAGTTATTGCAGTCTATTGTGGTGAGTTGCATGCTGTTTGAGAGAGTGGACTGTGGTGTGTGGGACATGCATGGGACTGCACAGTCACAGGTAACACCTGTCATTCTCACAGGATGAATAATGAGCGACTGAGAGGTGGAGGAAGAGGAACAGAGACATGGGAGGAAGAGGAGGCCTAACTTCACAAAGGCAGAAACAGATGCCCTGTTTGAGGCCTACCTCAACCAGGAGCCGCTGCTTAGTGGACAGCAGGGAACACCACAGGCCCATGCTGTTGCATGGGAAGAGGTGGAGCGTGCCGTCAACTTCCATAGCAGCCACCAGGCAAAAAGAAGATGGGCACGGACAAGCGGAGGATTAAGGACAAGGTGGCTGCCATCAGGGCAGCACGGTCTGTGACTGGTGGGGGACAAGTGGACGTTCAACGCCTGATGCCACAAAAAGAGCAGATTGCTGGCAGCATGCAGCGTTGTGCCATCAAGGGCATTCCAGGTGGTGAATTCCATACAGGTGCTAGCCCATCACTGCATAGTAGGTCCTGGTCTGTCAATGCGGGGGACAGGGTAGGGCAAATACATTAATGCTACTGTGTTCCCTTACAGTTCCTGAGCATCTACATGTGTCAGTGGTGGTGGGCTTGTCCACTGAGGGTGGTACCATGGACATAGAGGAGGGTCTGTCCACCTCCACAGGCATACGAGGGTCAGGGCAACAGTGGGCCCACCTGGACGTCCAGACTGATGTTGTTGGAGCAGGTGCAGAGGAGGCCCTGCCTGTGTCCTAGCATGCTAGCATCCATGGATGCCAGTAGGCTGAGACTTGGGCTGGTGCCAGATCTGTCACTGATGATGATGGAGCTCACTTCAAGGACAATTATACGTATGGCCACAGGATGGCCACACAGCAGGTGACATCATGGGCATGGCCGTGGGTGGTGCCACCATGGAGGCCTGCATGACATCACAGTCCCAGCCTGTGCCTGTCTGGATCATTGGGGCAGCACCGGTGTGTGTCCAGGACAGTGGGGCTGTTGCAGCCACTGTGGTGGCACCATTGAGCCCTGGAGAGCGGCAGCCAGAAGGGCAGTGTCAGCAGTCAGCCAACAGCCATGGGGGTACAGTGTCAGGGGTGGCGTCAGTGCACTGCCTGTGGACATGCCCAGGACTGGCCCTGGTATGCAGCACCCACCCTCAAGGGGTGCTGCCCATCAGGGCCGTGAACATCATGAGGGACAGCATGATGATCAGGCAGATGATTCTTAGAAGAGCACACCCGCATACTCCAAGAATCAGTCGATCAGCAGGTGCGGCTTGTGATGGCGGTGGATGCACTCAGTGTGGCTCTGCACCAGGAAGAGGAGTGGTGCAGGAGAGACACCGCTCTGCTCCTGGCAGGGATGAAACAGATGTGGGAGGATGTGACCGGTGCCATTGACAGGCAGACACAGGCAATCACAGCTGTCATGGCCACAATGGGCACACAGTTATTAGCCCATGCGTTGCAGACACCGTGCAGTGCAATGTCCACCCCCCCATTCCCGGCACCGTGTGACACCCTCCTTGTCAACACCGGGTTCAGCTGTGGGCATCCCGAGCATGCCTGGCGTAGGCATGTTCAGTGTGCTGCAGACCCCTGCTTGAGCACAGTTGCATTCACGCAGCGGAACCCCTGGGAGACAGTCGGTGCCACCCCATGAGGCCATTGGTCAGCCTGTCACTGCTGGTGGGTCTTGGCAGGGCTGCCCATGCATCCATGGCAGCTGTCGCACTGTGGCACATGACTGACCTGTCTCCCACCACAGCTACTGTCTGATGCTGCCCTGTGTGCATTGTGTTGTTCAACATGCAATGCACAGGTGGGGTACCCAGCCCTGCATACACACACGTTCCATCTGCACACCCTCCCGACTGCTGTCCACAGTGGAGTGTGCATGATGATGCCTGCGTTGTGCTGTCCACCACTGTGCAATGGTGCCCAGTGTCTGACACATGCACAATGACAGGCACTGGGTGTGGTGGTCTGTGGACGTGCGTGTGGCTAGGGGTGGCGGTTCGGGTCGGTGTGCCTCCTACCCTTTGTGCATGTCTTGTGAGGTGTGTGTGTGTGACTGTGTGCCATGTTAGACCTTGCTCATCCCTGACGGTGTGTGCGGTTCCATGCTCAGCCAATTCCCTTAATGACATGCACCCCTAGGGTTTGTCCATGCATGTTTGTGAGTCGTGCCTTTGCCACTGGTTGTTCCACATGGCCCCATGACTTACCTGGGTTGGTTGAAGTGCTCCTCTGTGATGATGTCCCGGTACAGATGTGCCATCTGGATCAGTCAGGCATCCCTTTGACCAAGGGGGAGCTGCCCATCATCATCTTCACCAGCGTCCTCATCATTCCCATCACTGTCCCACTCTTTGACCCGTACTGCAATCCCACAGTCATTGGCCATGTTGTGCAGGATGCAACAGGCCAGGAATAGCCCACAGTCCTTTGAGGGGCTGTACTGTAGGGCACCACCAGATGTGTCCAGGCAACAGAAACATGCCTTCAGCTTCCCGAACACCCACTCAATGACATTGAGTGTGGTGGCATGTGCCTCATTGTAGCGTTGTGGCTACAGGGTCATGGGCCACCGGTATGGTGTAAGCAGCCAGGGACCGAGTGGGTATCCACTGTCACCTGTGTGTAGAGGGTGGAAGTTAGTTTGGTGATCAGCGTCACCCTGCCTTGGGCCATCTAGGCCAATACCCATGTCACTTCTGACTATGCCCCTCCCAAGCTCCATGTCTTTCAGCGTGCTTTGCATACTCACCCACTAGGTGGCCAGGGGGATGTCCCCACTCTTGAACCTGTGGCACAGTGTGGACTGATGCCAGATGAAGGCATCATGTGCTCCCCCAGGGTGTGTGGCACAGACATTGATTATGCACACCCTGGCATCGCACACCACCTGGCAGTTGATGCTTGCATACCCCTTCCGATTAATGTATGTAGCACCTTCAGGGCCAGGTGGCATGCAGATGGTGACATGGGTGCAGTCTATTGCCCCAAGCATGCCCTGTGGAAATCCTGTATGTTTGCTGTGCACTCCGCCAGTGTGCTGGGGAAATGGATGTACTCCACAGCATGTAGCAGCAGTGCGCTGAGGAATTGGGTGAGGAGGCGTGACACGGCCAACTGGAATATGCCTGTCATTTCCCCTGTTGGTCTCTGGAAGGTACCCATGGTCCCATGGTGAGCAGGCACATAGAAGCTGTCACTTTGGTCTCCACTGACAGAGCATGACTCCGTCGTGTGGGTGCCTGCATCACATCACTGCATAGCTCACGGAGCCACCTCAGAATCATCCAGTTCAGGCAGTACTGGCCCACGATCTCAGTATCAGTGTACAGCTCGAAGCTGGTGTGGGCTTGGTACTGCCTGTTGGGGGCATACCACCGATGGACCCTTCCACGGCTGAACCCCCCCTGCTGCCTGTCTTCTCACCCCCTCATAACTGCCTCCATCTGGATCGTGGCACTGGCCATGTCCTTGGCTTGCATTACCCCCCTGGCAGCTGTTTCTGTGTTCCCCTCACTATCCTTGCTGCTACTCCCCCTGCACCGGGAACACCTCCCTGTAGTGGCCTCAGTGCTGTGTGGCACTTCAACCTTTTGACCTGCACTGTGGCAGAGACTCCCCACACCTTACCTGTTCCTTTGGGTTTCAGGTGCTCTGTCTCTCTCCTGCTCTGTCCTGCTCCCAGTTTTTGTGTGCCTGTGTGGCTGCCTGCAGTTCAGCATTATGTGGCTTCCCTGTAGCATTCTTGCACCTCTCTCTTGTTCCGTTTTATTTTGGATCATTTCAGCTATCGCGCAACTTCCGTTTGTTCCCCTATTGTGCATGGCACATGTTGTTGAATATCACACTGTGCCATTTATGCATGGTTCCTCCCCCTTCAGTTGTGCATGCATTCATTATCATTGCACTCTTGCCCACTGTGATTTGAGGGGTGCATCTGCCTCCCGCTGAATATTGCAGAATGGTGCATTTTCAGACTTGCGCTGGTGCATCCCTGTTGCACATGGAACAACCCTTTTGAATCTCTGGCCCGAGTTTAATGCTCTCTGTTACAGTGTTGTGCTTAACTGTGTGAAATTATACCAGTTACAAAGTGGTGATTAATATAATATAATATAATATAATATAATATAATATAATATAATACAATACAATACAATACAATACAATACAATATAATATAATATAATATAATATAATATAATATACTAACATACTAAAATGCCAGAAGAAAAGGCCTAATGGTCTTTCATGTCTGCTTATTTGGTCAGCCCTCACCCTAGGAGCTGACCTTGCTGCCCCCCTCTCCCTCTCTGGCTTCTGCCTTCCCAGTCCTGGATACTCTTGCTGCACTGGTTTTGCTTCCAGAACCCTTCCCCTGTACCTGTCCCACCCACTCTTGAACACCTCCACTGTTTCTGCCTCCACCAGCAACCTAGGCAGAGCATTCCATTGCTCCACCACCCTCTAAGTGAAGTAGCACCTTCTCCTTTCTCCACTGAAGCTCCCCCTTCAGCTTCCACCCATGCCCTCTAGATGCCCCACCTCCTTTCTTCAGAGCACCCTGACTGCTCCTCCCCTATTTACCCCCTTCATGTACCTGAAGTCCTCTATCATGTCCCCCAGTCCCTTCTCTCTTCCCAATGTGTACATATTTAGCTCTTCAAGCCTCTCCTCATAGGTGCTGTCCCACAAGCCCCAAATCATTTTGGTTGCCCTCCTCTGGGCACTCTCCAGGAGTTCAATGTCCCTCTTTAAATGTGGCCTTCAAAACTGCATGCAGTACTCGAGGTTCAGCCTCACCAAGCAGTTATACAGTGGGATTACCACTTCCATCCTTCTGGAGGTCAGCCCCCTAGCAATGCATCCAAGCATTATGTTGGCCTTTGCAGCTGCCCTCCTGCAACTCTCTGAGTTGTTCATCTTGACATCCACTACCACTCCAGGTCACTCTCAGCCATCGAGATTTGCAGCATTCCCCCCAGGGTGTACATTTGGCCTGGGTTTCTGGCTCCCAGGTGCAGTACCTTGCATTTTTCTGCATTGAACCTCAGATTCCACTTTCTAGACAACCATTCCAGAACCTCCAGGTCCCCCTGTATGGCTACCCTCCCATCCTCCTCCCATCCACCACTGCCCCCAGTTCAGAGTCATCCACAAAGAGACTCATCTAACTCCTGATACACTTCCGTATATCAGAGATGTAGGCATTGAACAGGAGGGACCCAAGGACTGATCCCTGAGGGACTCCACTAATGAACCTCCTTGGGGATGAGACTATGCCTCCAACCACGACCCTCTGGGCCTGGTTCATTAGACAATTTCCTATCCATCTGATCATCTGGTTCTCTACCCCCATTTCTCCCAGATTATTCAACAGGCCCCTGTGAGTAACAGAGTCAAATGCCTTGCTGAAGTCAAGAAAGAGGATGTCCACTGGTCTTCCCAGGTCCAAGGCACTATTCACCCAGTCATAGACTCTACAAGGTTTGTCTGACATGATTTCCCCAGGATGAATCCATGCTGTCTATTGTCCAGGCTCCCCAACTTTTCCAGGTCCCCCCTAGTCTCTCCTTGACAATGCCCTCCATTACCTTGCCCACCACCAATGTCAGGCTGATGGGACTGTAGTTCTCTGCCACCTCCCTTGATCCCCGCTTGTTGCTAGGCTTTGTATGCACCACCTTAAAATCCTGGGGCATGCACCCTGTCCTCAGAGAGATGCTGAAGAGCTCCATCAGGGGTTTTGCCAGGACACCCGCCAGTTCCTTCAGTACTCTGGGATGTAATTTATCTGGCCCTGGTGCTTTCTCCATCTTATGGGACCAAAGGGCTTCCCTCACTCTCTCTGCCATGATTTCCACCTCTGCTACCTCATCTTCCTGCTTTGCCTTCCCCACACCTGCTAGTGATGCACCCCTCCCCAGAGGTATACTATAATATAATAAAATACAATATAATATAACTTAAAATAATATAATATAATGATGTGTTATAATATTATAACTATTAAATTAATTAACTATATGTTAATTTATCTCTCTGACGGTGGGGTGCTAAACTATATGTTAAAATATCTCTGCAATAGTGTGGTGCTGAACTATTTGTTAAATTCTGTCAAACATTTGTTAAATTGTAAGTCTTGTAGTGAGGGTCTGAACAATTAGTTAAATACTCTCTATTATAGGGTTGTGCTTAACTGTGTGAAATTATGCCAGTTACGGAGTAGTGATTACTGTAATATAATTTAATATAATATAATATGATATCATATGATATGATATGAAATGAAATGATGTGATATAATATAATGGTGAGGTGTTATAATATTATAACTATTAAACTGATTAACTATGTGATAAATTATCTCTGTAAAAGTGTGGTAATTAAATGTGTTAGATTATCTCTCTTAGAGTATTGTGCTAAACCATGTGACATTAACCCTGTAAAAGTGTGGTGATATAATATAATATAATATAATAAAATATAATGTGCTGTTATAATACTACAACTATTAATTAACTATTTGTTAATTTATCTATGTGAAAGTGTGGTGCTAAACAATGTGTTAAAATATCTGGGCAATACTGTGGTGCTGAACTATGTGTTCGATTATCCGAGTAAAAGAGTAGTGCTTAAATATGTTACATTATCATTGTGACAGTGTGGTGCTAATTAACGTGTTAAATTTTGTCAAAAGTGAGATAGATTGTCTCTTTTGCAGTGTAGCTCTGAACAGTGAGATAAATGCTGTATGTTATGGAGTGTTGCTTGCCTGTGTGAAATTTTCTCTGTTACAATGTAGTGATTAACATAATATAATATGATATGATATGCTATGATATGATATGATATGATATGATATGATATAATATGATATAGCATGCTATGATTGATTTGATGTGATATGATATGTGATGTGATGTGATGTAATATGATTTGATATGATATGGTATGATATGATATAATATAAAATATTATAAAGTAACTTTATAATTAATTATGTGTTAATTTCTCTGTGACAGTGTGGTGCTAATTAATGTGTTAAATTTTCTCAAAAGTGAGATAAATTGTCTCTGTTGCAGCGTAGCTCTAAACAATGAGTTAAATGCTGTCTGTTACAGAGCTTTGCTTGCCTGTGTGAAATTTTGTCTGTTACAGTGTGGTGATTAACATAATGTATCTATAATATAATATAATATAATATAATATAATATAATATAATATAATATAATATAATATAATGTGACATAGTATGCTATGATTGATATGATATGATATGTGATGAGATGTGATGTAATATGATATGATATGATATGATATGATATGATATGATATGATATGATATAATGCAGTATAGTATAATATAATACAATATGGTATAATATAATATTACAATGTAATATAATGTAATATAGGATATAACATAACATATAACATAACATAATATATTATACATTATAAATTAGTGGTGTGGTGTTATAAGATTATAACTATGAAATGAATAAACTATGTGCTAATTTGTCTCTGTGACAGTGTCTTGTTAATTTATGTGCTAAATTATCTCAAACATGGGTTATATTGTCTGTGTTGCAGTGTGGTTCAAAACAATGAGTTCATTGCTCTCTGTAACAGTGTTGTGCTTAACTGTATGAAATTATCCTTGTCATGCAGTAGAAAGTAATACAATATAATATAATATAATATAATATAATATAATATAATATAATATAATATAACGTAATCCAGTATCATATCATATAATATCATATCATGTGATGTGATGTGATGAGATGTGATATGATATCATATGGTATGAGATTTGATGTGATGTGACGTGATGTGATATGATATGATATAATATTATATAATATAACATATGATATAGTATGCTATGACTGATATTATATAATATGTGATATGATGTGATGTAATATGATATGATATGGTATAATATAATATCATATAATATAATACAATATAATATAATATTACAATATAATATAACATAATGTAATGTAACATATAACATACAACATATAACATAACATAACATGACAATATAACATAATATAATATAATACATTATAAAATACTAGTGTGGTGTTATAATATTATAAAAATTAAATTAATAAACTATGGGCCGGATATTCAAACTGTGCCCAAAAAGTGCGCAACAGCAGGGTCAAGTGCAAGTCCACTGCGCCCATGCACAAGAAGTGTGATATTCAAAAACTGTGCAGGCCATGATGCACCTGTGGCACACAACTGAATATCATGCCACCTTCACCATAGCGCAATCAAGGATGTGTAGTTGCACATTCCAGATGTGCCATAGCTCAACTAGGGACGCCCTGTGGAGCAGGGCAGCAATGCAGCAGCACAACCAGGGATGCAGGGGCCCACCACCCATGCCACAGATGAGCAGAGGAGCACACAGCAGAACAGACATCACCCCCCACACCCTATGCACTGCACAACTGGGGGACAGCTGAAATAATCACAGGCTCATGGATACCAGCAACCAACCCACAGCCAGGGCGTGATGCCCCAGCACACCCCCTGGCAAGCTGTGACTGGCACACAAAGAGGGCCGACCACCCCATGTCACACCATCCCACCAATGCAGAGCACACCCTGCACCATGATCACCATACACCCTTCCCAGGAATAGCGCCGAACAGTGCAGGACACTCCATGCATGCCACCACCCCCACTGTGACAATGCAACCCTGTGCACCATGTAGCCATGCTAGGGAGCCCCACCATGTGCACCCTGCAGGGGGCGTCAGCAGACAGCGATGCAACAACAGCATACACAGTGCCACCCTGCACGTCCCCCCGAGGTACATCTGAGAGACCAACCATGCATCAGCACATGAGGTACCCCACATGTGACAGGGCATGCCCGAGACCCCACCACCAGCGATACAGTACCCTGCACACTCTCCCAAGCACACATACCATCTCAACACTGGCCACAACAGCCAGCACAGACACACACAGTGTTGCATGGAAGCATGCACTATATAGGATGCAATACAGTGCATGGACAAACACCCACCCATACCCAAGGGCACACCAACACAGGGACAAAGTAGTGGGTCAACCAAGCCACTGGCATGTGGCCATGACTGCCATGTACACATGTCCAACACCTCTACATGGCACAGGTGTGCCAGCCACCCTGCACAGGCACCATGAAGCTGTATGCCACCAGCATGCGGCTGGAGCACAAGTGACAGACAGTGGAACACATCCCCTGCCACAGACACAAGTGACAACATGGAGGGGAGACAACAACAGCAGAGGCCACACTGATGATGGGAGGCAACCTGGCATTGTGCCAGGTACAGTGATTGTATAGCATGGACAGCCACCACTGACATGCCAGAAGACCGCGCATATCACAGACATGCAAGGGTGTCCGCTGCACAGGCCATGGACAGTCTGACAGAGGTGCCATGCACACAGTGCATGCACTGTGGACCACTGCACACAGGCATCCAGTGCACAGAGAACAACACACAAACCACAGACAGTGACTGATCCCCCCACCCATATCATAGGCGGTTCCCTTCCAGACACACACATGCCCATGCATGCACCACCCCTGACACCATGCACACCATTGCAGCTGAGCACCTGTAGCCCACTGCAGATCAGAGACCACCACAGTTGTCATAATAAAACAAATGCATTAAAAACAGGTAAGCAAAACAACTATTTACAATTATGTACAAAGGTGGAAGGGCCACATACCAGGTGGGGGCGGGTAAGGGGCAGGGGTGAACATATAGGAGAGGGAAGAAGGGATGTGAGGGTGGGTCTGAGGGGAAGGTGTTTTCAGAGGCATGGATGGGCTATATTCTGCCCCACTCATCCTCCATGTGGCACCGATGTGTCCTCCGCCTCCTCACCCCATGTCAGTCCATCCTTAGGAGGTGCTCCAGGGTCACCCTCACCACCTGTAACAGCTCCTGCAGTCCCCTCTTGATGGCCTGAAGTTATTGTCCACCTAGGATGAGGGAGCAGAGTCAATACATGTGATTGTCTAGCCCCCTGCAGCCCACCCATTGTGCATGACATACAGCCATGTGCCATGCCCATGTGATGATGTGCTACCACCCACAGTGACTGTGTCCACAAGACCTGCCTACCCAGGCACCCACAGTCATGTAGACCACTGACACACACCCATCACCCACGTCCCACACAGCACCACTGTGGCCTACAGTGACTTGGCTATGTGGTGTGAAGGCAGTGACACAGCCATGTACCTGGTGCACGCATGGACTACCATTGATGCACTCCCAGACATGCAGTGCCACTGGACAGTGCTGACTATAACAAGTTGCATGTATGGCAGTGGTGTCAGTGGATGGTGGCCATGCCCCACTGCCTGCCCTGTTACACAGCATGCAATAGTAATCATGGTTATAAAGCACTCACCATCATCAGACTGGTCCCTGTGCCTCTGTGGACCTTCACCCCTCCCGGCCTGCTGGTCCTCCTGGTGGCACCTCCTTTCCCTCATCAGTCTGAGCTCTTCTGGGCCTAAGATGCAAACATGGAGAGAGGAACATCAGTACTATCCAGTAGCAAAGTCCCCCAACCCCCATGTGTGTGCAATCCCACACAGCCATACTCATCCACCCCCCACCCCGATACCACCACCACGGCCAACACTGGATGGCCCCCTCCATGTGCCAGACACATGCAAACGTGATACCCGTATGGACGATAACAGTGCATGGATGGGGCACCTTCCTGGCCATGGCACCGTGCCACTCCTGGCACATCCCCACAGGTGGGCAAGCATGTCCAGGTGCCTGTGCCTGATGTCCCCGTACCTGTGGCGACACTGCTGTGCCATGCACCTGATTCCCATGGCCTCCTCCAGTGCATCAGCCCCCTCCTGCCAAACTGCACTCCTGGCCCTTTCCAGGGGTGTATCACCATATACTGCCCCAGCATGGGGCTCTACAATGGCCACCAGATTTGCCAATTCAACCTGGCTCCACTAGCAGCCCTTCTCCATGCCAGGTAAGCAGATAGTTGGAGTCAAAATGGTGCAGTCCCACCACATGCAGATGCTGCACGGTACAGCGCTGCCATTCCCTATCATGCTGTCACTGAACAGCATGATAGTGGTCCACCCATGCCAGACACATGGCACCTAGGGGCAAAGGTCGAGCACAGGGTAAAGGGTCTCTCACTCACAGAGACCACAGAGCGATTGGAACCCAATGTGTGTAGTGTGATTGGGTGCCTGTGTATCACCTCCTGTAGCAGCCTACAGCACTGTGGCCCCAGTGCACCTACGGCACCCCAGGGCCACAGTGCCTTATATGTGAACAGTGCAGTAGCACCACTGGTACAATGGTGGACATGCCCTGCATTGCCTCCTGCGCACAGCACATCAGCAGCATGGCAGACATCTGCGTCATCACCCCGGGCATGCGCAGTTCGGTGTGTACTGCACATGTCACAGAACTGCACCCTTGGCTGAGCACGTTCAACACAATTGCGCAAAGCGCAACAGCGCGATATTCAGCCGGCATATGCAAATCAGCTAATCAGCCAGTCAATGGTGCAGGCACTGCATTTGCATCCACTTAAAATGCGCCTCACCTCATTTGCATGCCTTGCGCTATAAAAATGTGACATTGGGCTGCACTGGCCATAGTCAGTTACTGCAGTCTATTGTGCTGAGTTGCATGCTGTTTGGGAGTGTGGACTGTGGTGTGTGGGACATGCATGGGACTGCACAGGCACAGGTAACACCAGTCATTCTCACAGGATGAATAATGACCGATTGTGAGGTGGAGGAAGAAGAACAGAGACATGGGAGGAAGAGGAGGCCTAACTTCACCAAGGCAGAAACAGATACCCTGCTTGAGGCCAACCTCAACCAGGAGCCGCAGCGCAGCAGATGCCAGGGAACACCACAAGCCCATGCTGCTGCATGGGAAGAGGTGGTGTGTGCCATCAACCTACATGGCAGCCACCAGCTGTCCATGCAGGAGTGCAGAAAGAAGATGGGCACAGACAGGTGGAGGATTAAGGAGAAGGTGGCTGCTATCAGGGCAGCATGGTCTGTGACCGTTGGGGGAAAGTCGGACATTGCTGGCAGCATGCAGTGTTGTGCCATTGAGGGTGTTCCACTTGGTGGATTACAGACGGGTGGTTGCCCATCACTGCATTGTAGGTCCTGGTCTGTCAATGGGGGGGACAGGGTAGGTCACATACATTAATGCTACTGTTTTTCCCTTATGGCTCCTGATCATCTACATGGGTCAGTGGTGGGCTTGTCCACTGAGGGTGGTAGCATGTAGATAGAGAAGGGACCGCCCACCTCCACAGGCATACTATGGTCAGGGTGACAGTGGGCCTGCTTGGATGTCTGGACTATTGTTGGTGTAGCAGGTGTGGAGGAGGCACTGCCCACGTCCCAACATGCCAGCATCCATGGATGCCAGCATGCTGAGACTTGGGCTGGTGCCGGATCCGTCACTGATGAGGATGGAGTTAATGTCATGGGCAGTGATATGTGTGGGCCACAGGATGGCCACACAGCAGGTGATATCACGGGCATGGCCATGGGTGGTGCCAACATGAAGGCCTGCATGACATCACAGTCCCAGCATGTGCCTGTCTGCTCCACTGGGACAGCACTGGTGTGTGTCCAGGACAGTGGGGCTGTTGCGGCCACTGTGGTGGCACTGTTGAGCCCTGGAGAGCGGCAGCTGGAGGGGCAGTGTCAGTAGTCAGCCAATGGCCAAGGGGGTACAATGTCAGGGGGTGGCATCAGTGCACCACTGTGGACATGCCCAGACCTGGCCCTGCAGCACCCACCCTCAAGGGGTGCTGACTATCAGGGCCGCAAACACCATGAGGGACAGCATGCCAATCAGGCAGATGACCTCTAAGATAAGCACACCCGCATACTCCAAGCATCAGTCTATCAGCAGGTGCGGCTTGTGATGGCGGTGGATGCACTCAGTGCAGCTCTGCACCAGGCAGAGGAGCGGTGCTGCAGAGACACCACTCTGCTCCTGGCAGGGATGGACCAGTTGCAGAAGGATGTGACCACTGCCATTGACAGGCTGACACAGGCAATCACAGCTGTCATGGCCACAATGGGCACACAGTTATTTGCCCATGCATCACCGACACAGCGCAGTGCAATGTCCACCCCCATTCCCGGTGTCATGCTACACCCACCTTGTCGACAACGGGTTCAGCTGTGGGCATCCTGAGCATGCCTGGCACAGGCATGTTCGGTGTGCAGCAGTCCCCTGCGCAACCACGGTTGCATTCACACAGTGGAACTCCTGGGTGACCATCGGTGCCACCCCATGAGGCCATTGGTCAGCTTGTCACTGCTGGCGGGTCTCAGTGAGGCCGCCCACACATCCGTAGTGGCCGTGGCACTGTGGCGTGTGACTGACCTATTTCCCAGCATGGCTACTGTCAGATGCTGCCCTATGTGCATTGTGTTGTTCAGCATGCAATGCACGGGTGGGGTACCCAGCCCTGCATTCATGCAGACATTCCATCTACACACCCTCCCAGCTGCTGTCCACTGTGGCATGTGCTGATGATGCCTGCGTTGCACTGTCCACCACTGTGCAATGGTGCCCCACATCTGACACATGCACAATGACAGGCACTGGGCGTGGTGGTCTGTGGATGTGTGTGTGGCTAGGGGTGGTGGTCAGGGTCGGTGTGCCTCCTACCCTTTGTGCATGTCTTGCTATTTGTGTGTGTGTGTGACCATGTGCCATGTTAGACCTTGCCCATCCCTGGCAGCGTGTGCGGTTCCATGCTCAGCCAATTCCCTTAATGACATGCACCCCTGGTGTTTTTTCATGCGTGTTTGTGGGTTGTGTCTTTGCCAATGGTGGTTGCACATGGTTCCATGACTTACCTGGGTTGGCTGAAGTGCTCCTCTGTGATGGAGTCCTGGTGCAGCTGTGAAAGCAGGATCAGTCGGGGTCCCTTCGACCAAGGGAGGGCTGCCCATCACCATCTTCACCAGCATCCTCATCATCCCCATCGCTGTCCCCCTTTTTGACCTGTACGGCTATCCCACAGTCATTCGCCATGTTGTGCAGGATGCAACAGGCCAGGAATAGTCCACAGGCCTTTGAGGGGATGTACTGTAGGGCACCACCAGATGTGTCCAATCAATGAAAATGTGCCTTCAGCATCCCAAACACCCACTCGATGACACTGCATGTGGTGGCATGTGCCTCATTGTAGCATTGCAGCAATGGGGTCATGGGCCACCGGTATGGTGTGAGCAGCCAGGGACCGAGTGGATATCCACTGTCATCTGTGTGTAAAGGGTGGAAGTTAGTTTGGTGATCAGCGTCACCCTGCCTTGGGCCATCTAGGCCAATACCCATGTTACCTCTGACTATGCCCCTCCCAAGCTCCATGTCTTTCTGTGTGGTTTGCATATTCACCCACTAAGTGGCCAGTGGGGATGTCCCCACTTTCAAACCTGTGGCACAGTACTGACTGGTGCCAGATGAAGACATTATGTGCTCCCCCAGGGTGCGTGGCACAGACATTAATTATGCGCCCCCTGGCATCGCACACCGCCTGGCAGTTAATGCTTGCATACCCCTTCTGATTCATGTATGCGACCCCTTTGGGGCCAAGTGGCCTGCGGATGGCCACATGGGTGCAGTCTATTGCTCCAAGCACGCTAGGCATATGTGCTATCCTGTGGAAATCCTGTTGTGCACTCCGCTGGTGTGCTGGGGTAGAGATAATTAAACCATAGTTCAGCACTACTCAGGGATATTTTAACACATACTTCAGCACCACCCTGTAACAGAAATAATTTAGCAAATAGTTTATCACCACACTGTCTGAGAGATAAAGTAACCCATAGATGTCACAGAGATAATTTAACACTTAGTTTAGCACCACCACCATGTCACAGAGATATATTAATACACAGTTTAGCACCACACTGAAAACGAGACAATTTAGGACAGTTTATTTTTGCACTCTCACAATTATATTTTAACACATAGTTTAGAACCACAATTTTACTGAGATAAATTATCACATAGTTAAGTAATATAATAGATGTAATATTATAACCTCACACCGTTATGTTATGTTAGGTTATGTGATATTTAATGTTATATATTATATTATGTTATGTTACATTATATTATATTATATTATATTATATTATATTATATTATATTATATTATATTATATTATATTATATTATATTATATCACCACACTGTAAAATAAGTGCAGTGTGGCAGAGATAATGTAACACAGTTCAGCACAGAGAAAATTTTAACACCTAGTTTAGCACCATACTCTCAGAGTTAATTTAACACAGAGTTTAACACCACACTTTAAAAGAGACTATGACAGTTTATTGTCACACTCTCACAATGATATTTTAACACATAGTTTAGCACCAAACGTTGACTGAGATAAATTAACACATAGTTAAATAATTTAATAATTATATTATAACACCACACCATTATATTATTATTTTTATATTTTTTTATTTTATGTTATGTTATGTTATGTGTTGTTGTGTGATGTTATGTGATGTTATGTAATGATATATTATGTTGTATTATACTAATCACCACACTGCAACATAATATATTTCACAAAGTTAAGCACAACACTGAAAAAGAGACCATTTATCTCATTGTTTAGAACCACTCTGCAGCAGAAATAATTTAACCTATGTTTGAGATAATTTAATGCATAAATTAGCACCATACTGTCACAGAGATAATGTAACACATTTAAGCACCACAGTGTTACAGAGATCATGTTACACTTACTTTAGAACCACACTGTGGTAGAGATAATTTTATCCTAAGTTCAGCACCACACTATCACAGACATAATTTAATAAATAGTTTATCACCACACTGTCTTGCAAGTAACGCACAGATGTCAGAGAGATGATTTATAACACAACGTTTAGCACCACACTGTTCAATAAACAATTTAGACAGTTTAGCATCGCACTCTCACAGTGATAACTTACATAGTTCAGCACCACACTTTGAGAGAAGTTAACACAAAGTTAATGAATTTAATAGTTATATAACATCACACCATTATATTATATTATATTATATTTTGTTATGTTATGTTTTGTTATGCTATATTATGTTATATTATGTTATTCACCACACCATAACAGACATAATTTCACACAGTTAAGCACAACACTGAAACAGAAAGCATTTAACTCTTTGTTTAGACCCCACAGCAAGAGAGACAATTTAACCCATGTTTGAGATAATTTAACACATACACACTGTTACAGAGATAATTTAACACATCGTTTAAAACAACACTGTGATAGAGATCATTTTAATCATAGTTCTTCACCACACTGTCACAGAGATATTTTAACATATAGCTCAGCACCACACTGCCGCAGAGCTATTGTAACACAGTTTAGTACCACACTGTCACAGATACATATTAACACATAGTTAATTAATTTAAGTTACATTATAACCCCACACCAGTGTATTCTATTCTATTCTATTAATCACCTCTCTGTAACAGGAATAATTTCATTCAGTTTAGCACAATGCTGTAACAGAGATCATTTAACTCACTGATGAGAACCACACTGCAGAGACTATTTAACACATGATTGAGATAATTTAACACATAAATTAGCACCACACTGTTACAGAGATAATTTTACACATAATTTAGAACCACACTGTGATAAAGATAATTTAAACCATATTTCAGCTTTACACAGTCACAGAGATAATTTTACAAAGCTTTAGCACTGCACTGTCACAGACATAATTAAAAACATAGTTTAGCACCACACTCACTGAGTTAATTTAACAAACAGTTTAGTACCACACTGTAAAACAGACAATTTAAGACAGTATATCATTCCACTCTCACAGTGATAATTTAACACATAGTTCAGAACCACACTATTGCAGAGATATTTTAACACAGTTTAGCACCACACTGTCACAGATATAAATTGACACATAGTTATATTATAACCCCACACCAGTGTATTCTATTCTATTCTATGCTATTTTATTCTATTCTATTAATCACCACTCTCTCTCATAGGATAATTTCACAATGTTAAGCACAACACTGAAACAGCTGAACTATGTTTCAAAATGTCTGTGCGATTGTGTGGTGCTGAACAATGTGTTAAATTATCTCTAACAGTGTGAAGATTAAATGTGTTACAATATCTCTGTGACAGTGTGGTGCTAATCTCATTGTTGAATTATCTCAAAAACTGTTAATTTGTTTCTCTTGTAGTGTGGTTTCAGGCAGTGAGTTAAATGCTCTCTGTTACAATGTGCTTAAATATGTGAAATTAATATAATATAATATATAATATAATATAATATAATATAATATAATATAGTATATGATATGAACTATGTGTTAATATAATATAATATATTATGATATGGTATGATATGTATGATATGATGTAATGTAATATAATAAAATGGTGGGGTGTTATAATATTATATCTATTAAATTAATTAACTGCATGTTAATTTATTTCTGTGAGAGTGTGGTGTTAAACTAACTGTCAAAATATTTCTTCGATAGTGTGGTGCTGAATTATGTGTTAAATTATCTATGTGACAGTGTGGTGCTGATTTAAGTGTTAAATTATCTCAAATATGGGTTAAATTGGGTGTTGCAATCTGGTTCTAAAAATTGAGTTCAGGCTCTCTGTTACAGTGTTGTGCTTAACTTTGTGAAATTACCCTATGAGAGAGTGGTGATAAATAGAATAGAATAGAATAGAACAGAACAGAATAGATTAGAATACAGGTGTGTGGTGAAATAATATTATATCTGTTAAATTAATTAATGATGTGTTAATTTATCCCTTGACAGTGTGGTATTAAACTATGTGTTAAATCATCACAAAGATGGGTAAAATTGTCTCATCTGAAGTGTGGTGCTAAACAATGAGTTGAATGCTCTCTGTTACAGTGTTGTGCTTAACTGCCTAAAATTATACCTGTTACGAAGTGGTGATTAATTATAATATAATATAATATAATATAATATATATATAATATAATATAATATAATATAATGCAATACAATACGAAACAATATAATATAATATATAATATAATATATAGTATGATATGATATATATACATCATATGATAATTTATGAAAAGATATGATAAAAGATCTGATATCATGTGATAATATGATGTGATGTGATGTGATATGATATGAAATGATATGAAATGATATGATATGATATAATGTAATTGAACATAATATATTATAATATAATATAATATAATATAATATAATATAATATAATATAATATAATATAATATAGTAAGAAAAGATATTAACACGACACTGTCACAGAGACAAATTAGCACATAGTTTATTCATTTAATAGTTATGATATTATAACACAACACCACTAATTTATAATGTATTATATATTATGTTATTTTATTTTATGTTATATGTTATATAACATTATATTACATTGTAATATTATATTATACCATATTATATTATATTATATTGCAGTACATTATATTATATCATATCATATATTATATTACATCACATCTCATCACATATCAAATCAATCATAGCATACTATGTCACATTATATCATATCATATCTTATATTATATATTATTTTATAGTATAATACATTATGTTATTCACCACACCTTAACAGAGAAATTTTCAGACAGGCAAACAAAGTTCTGTAACAGACAACATTTAACTCATCGTTTGGAGCTATGCAGCAATAGACACTATTTATCTCACTTTTGAGGAAATTTAACACATTAATTAGCACCACACCGTCACAATGATAATGTAACATATTTAAGCACTACCCTTTTACTCAGATAATCGAACACATAGTTCAGCACCACAGTATTGCCCAGATATTTTAACACATAGTTTAGTACCACACTTTCACATAGATAAATTAACAAATAGTTAATTAATTTAATAGTTATAGTATTATAACAGCACATCATATTATATTATATTATATTATATTATATTATATTATATTATATTATATTATATTATATTAATCACCACACTTTTTCAGGGATAATTTCACACGGTTTAGCACAACACTCTAAGAGAGATAGTCTAACATATTTAATCACTACACTTTTATAGACATAATTTATAACATACTTTATTAATTTAATAGTCATAATATTATAACCCCTCACCAGTATATTATATCATAGCATATCATTTCATATCATAGCATATATCATAACATATCATTTCATATCATATCATATGATATCATATTATATTTTATTAAATTATATTACAGTAATCACCACTCCGTAACTGGGATAATGTCACACAGTTAAGCACAATCCTATAATAGAGAGTATTTAACTAATTGTTTAGACCCTGGCTACAAGACTTACAATTTGACAAATGTTTGACAAAATTTAACAAATAGTTCAGCACCACACTATCACAGAGATATTTTAACACATAGTTTAGCACCCCACTGTGACAGATTTAAATTAACACATAGTTTATTAATGTACTAGGTATAATATTATAACACCACATCATTATATTTTATTATATTACATTGTATTATATTGAGTTATAGTATATTATATTATATTATATTATGTTATATTATATTATATTATATTATATTACATTATATTATATTATATTATACTATAGCTTTGGGGTGGGGCATCATTGGCAAGTGTGGGGAAGACAAAGCAGTGGGATGAGGTAGCAGAGGTGGAAATCATGGAAGAGAGAGTGAGGGAAGCTCTCGGGTCCCATAAGATGGAGAAAGCACCAGGGCAGGATAAATTACATCCCAGAGTGCTGAAGGAACTGGTGGAATTCCTAGCAAAACCCCTAAGGGAGCTCTTCAGCATTTCTTTGAGGACAGGGTGGATTCCCCAGGATTGGAAGGTTGTGCATATAGTGCCAATCCAGAAGCAGGGATCAAGGGAGGTGGCAGGGAACTACAGGCCCATCAGCCATCAATGTCTGTGCCACACACCCTGGGGGAGCACATGATGCCTTCATCTGGCACAAGTCCACACTGTGGTACAGGTTTGAGAGTGGGGACATCCCCACTGGTCACCTAGTGTGTGAGTATGCAAAGCACGCAGAAAGACATGGAGCTTGGGAGGGGCATAGTCAGAGGTGACATGGGTATTGGCCTAGATGGCCCAAGGCAGGACGATGCTGATCACCAAACTAACGTCTGCCCTCCACACACAGGTGACAGTGCATACCCAGTCTGTCCCTGACTGCTCACACCATACCGGTGGCCCGCGACCCCATAGCAGCAACGCTACAATGAGGCACATGCCACCACACGCAATGTCATCGAGTGGGTGTTTGGGATGCTGAAGGCACATTTCCGTTGCCTGAACACGTCTGGTGGTGCTCTACAGTACAGTCCCTCAAAGGCCTGTGGGCTATTCCTGGCATGTTGCATCCTGCACATGTGGCATATCCATACAGGTCGAAGAGTGGGACAGTGATGGGGTCGATGAGGACACTGGTGAAGATGGTGATGGGCAGCCCCCTTGGTCAAAGGGACCCTCTACTAATCCAGCTGGCAGAGCTGCACCGGGACACCATCACAGAGGAGCACTTCAGCCAACCCAGGTAAGTCATGGGGCCATGTGCAACCACCTGGATGGCTTCCCACAGTCATTGGCCATGTTGTGCAGGATGCAACAGGCCAGGAATAGCCCACAGACCTTTGAGGGGCTGTACTGTAGGGCACCGCCAGACATGTCCAGGCAACAGAAACATGCCTTCAGCATCCTGAACACCCGCTTGATGACATTGCGTGCAATAGCATGAGCCTCATTGTAGCGTTGCTGCTATGGGGTCGTGGGCCACCGGTATAGTATGAGCAGCCAGGGACGGAGTGGGTATCCACTGTCACCTGTGTGTAGAGGGTGGACATTAGTTTGGTGATCAATGTCTCCCTGCCTTGGGCCATCTAGGCCAATACCCATGTTACCTCTGACTATGCCCCTCCCAAGCTCCATGTCTTTCTGCATGCTTTAAATACTCATCCACCAGGTGGCCAGTGGGGATGTCCCCACTCTCAAACCTGTGGCACAGTGCATACCGGTGCCAGATGAAGCCATCATGTGGTCCCCAAGGGTGCGTGGCACAGACATTGATTATGTGCCCCCTGGCATCACACACCACCTGGCAGTTGATGCTTGCATATCCCTTCTGATTCATTTATGCGGTGCCGAGGCCGGTGGCGTCGGAACTGGCCGCCGATTTGCAGTCTATTACCTAAGCATGCCAGGCATATGTGCTACTCCTGTAGAAACTTGCTTGCACTCTGCTGTTGTGCTGGGGAAATGGATGTACTCCACAGCATATGGCAGGAGTGCACTGAGGAACTGGGTGAGAAGGCATGATGTGGCTGACTGGGTTATGCCTGTCATTTCCCCGGTTGGTCACTGGAAGGTACCCATGGTGAGCAGGCACATACAAGCTGTCACTTTGGTATCCACTGTCAGAGCATGACTCCATCATGTGGGTGCCTGCATCACATCACTGCACAGCTCACAGAGCCACCTAAGGATCGCCCGGTTCAGGCAGTACCAGCCCACGATCTCAGTATCAGTGTACAGCTCGAAGCTGGTGCGGGCTTGGTACTGCCTGTTGGGGGCATACCACTGACTGGCCCTTCCATGGCCACACTCCTCTGCTGCCTGCCTTCTCACCCCCTCATAACTGCCTCCATCTGGATGGTTAATCATTGCACTCTCACAGTGATAATTTGATACAGTCATCAGCAACACACCTTGATTGAGAGAAATAAACACATAGTTAATTTAATACTTTTAATATAATAACACCACACCAGCATGTTATGTTATGTTATGTTATGTTATGTTATGTTATGTTATGTTATCTTATGTTATCTTATCTTATGTTATCTTATGTTATGTTATGTTAATCAACACACTGTGACAGATAATTTCACACACTTAAGCACAACACTGAAATAAAGGTTACTGTACTCATTGTTTAGAACCACATTGCATCAAGAGACTATTCAACCCATGTTTGAAATAACATAACACATAAATTAGCACCACACTGACAGAGAGATAAAGTAATACATTTAAGGAACACACCTTTACAGAGATAATTTAACACATACTTTCACGCCACACTGTGATAGAGATCATTTAAAGCATAGTTCAGCACAAAACTCTCACAGAGATATTGTAATACATAGTTTGGCACCACACTGCAAGATAAAGTAACCAATAGATGCCACAGAGATAATTTAACACATAGTGTAGCAGCATGTAACACAGATATTTTAACACACAGTTTTGCACCACACTGTAAAAGAAACAATTTAAAACAGTTTAGCATTGCACTCTCACAGTGATGCTTTAACACAGTTTAGCACTGCAGGGTGGCAGAGATTATGTAAAACAGTCTAGCAGTATACTTTCACAGAGCTAATTTAACACAAAGCTTTAGTGCTGCACTGTCCCAGAGATAATTAAAAACATAGTGTAGCACGACACTCAGAGGTAATTTAATACACAGTTTAGAACCACACTGAAAAGAGACATTTTAAGACAGCCATCGCCTACTCACAGTGATGATTTAACACACAGTTTAGCAGTGCAGGGTGGCAGAGATAATGTAACACAGTTTAGCAGTATTCTGTCACAGAGTACTCTGTTACAGAAAAAATCTAACACATAGTTAGCACCACAATCTCAGAGTTAATTTAACACACAGTTTAGCACGAGACTGAAAAAGAGAAATTTGAGACAGTTAATCATTGTACTCTCACAGTGATAATTCAACACATTGTTTAGCGCCAAATTTTGCCTGAGATAAATTAATGCTGATAATTTAATAGTTATATGATAACACCACACCATTATGTTTTGTTCTGTTCTGTTCTGTTATATTATGTTACTTTAATCACCAACACTGTAAAAGACAAGCCCAATACTGAAACAGAGACCATTTTAACTATTGTTTAGAACCAAACTGCAACAGAGACAATTTTACCCATGTTGGAGACAATTTAACACACAGATGCGCACCACACTGTTGCAGAGATAATGTAACACACTGTAACAAAGAAAATTTAACAATTACTTCAGAAACACACTATGATAGAAATACTATAACCTATAGTTCAGCACCACACTGTCACAGAGGTACTGTAAAAAATACCACACTGTCTGTGAGATAAAGTAACCCATATAAGTCAAATAGATACTTTAGCACATGGTTTTGCTCCGTGTCACAGAGTGGCAAAGAATTATAACACAGTTTAGGAATACACCTTCACAGAGCTAATTTCTCAACTTTTTTTATTGCTGCATTGTCACAGAGATAATTAAACACAAAGTTTATCGCCAAACTTTCAGCGTTCATGTAACACAGAGTTTAGCCCCACACTTTGACTGTGACAATATAATATAACACAGTTTGTTAATTTAATAGTTTTAATATTATAAAACCACAAAATTATGTTATGTTATGCTACGTTATGCTATGTTAATTTATACTGATCACCACACCATAACACAGATAATTTCACAGTAGAGCACAACACTGCAACAGAGAAAATTTAACCCATGTCTGAGATAACATAACACATAAAATAGCACCACACTGCCAGAGAAATAATGTAACACATTTTAGCATCACACTGTTACAGAGATAATTTTAACCATAGTTCAGCACCACACTATAACAGAGATTTTGTAACACATAGTTTAGCAGCACACTGTCACTGAGAACATTTAACAAATAGTTTATAACCACACTGTCTGCGAGGTAAAGTTAGATGCCACAGAGATAATTTAACACACAGTTTAGCACTATGTAACAGAGATATTTTAACACCCAGTTTTACATCTCACTGTAAAAGAAAGAATTTAAAACAGTTTAGCATCACACAGTCACAATAATATTTTAACACAAAGTTTAGCACTACAGAGTGGAAGAAAAAATGTAACACTGCTAGCAGTGCACTTTCACAGAGCCAATTTAACACAAAGCTTTAGTGCTGCACTGTCACAGAGATAATTAAAAACATAGTTTAGCAGGACACTCAGAAGTAATATAGCACACTGAAAATGGAAATTTTAAGACAGTTAATCTCTGCACTCTCACAGCGATAATTTAACACACAGTTTTTCATTGTAGTGTGGCAAAGATAGCACAGTTTAGCAGGACTCTGTTACAGAGATAATTTCACACATTGTTTAGCACCATACTCTCAGAGTTATTAAAACACACAGTTTAGCACCACATTGAAAAAGAGAAATTTAAGAGTTTATCATTGCACTCTCACAGTGATAATTTGACACAGACATCAGCACCTCTCCTTGACTGAGAGAAATAAACACATAGGCCCAGATATTCAAAAGGGTTGCACCATGCGCAACAGGGTTGCGCATGTGCAACTCCAAAAATGCGCCATTCTGCGATATTCAGAAGGGGCCAGTTGCGCCACCAAAAACATGCTGAGCAACAGCGCAATGGAAATGAAGGCATGCGCAACCGGAAGGGGCAGGTCCATGAAATGTGCGCGCACGCGATAATCGAATACTCATGCACGCGCAAGAGTGGGCTCAGCCGGAAGTTGCGCAGTAGCGAATTGAGCCAAAATAAAAGGCTCAAGGAAGCGGCACAAGAACCCTAACAGGCCACAAACTGGGGAGAGACAGAGAGAGAGAGAGAGAGAGGAGCTGGAAGGCAGAGAGGGACAGTGGGTCCAGGAGGACAGAGAGGCCAGTGGGGGGTGCCCGTGCAGTGGAAGCAGCAGTGGGGGCAGCGGGGTAACACAGGAACAGCAGCCGGGGGAAGCCATGGAGATGGACAGTGCCAGCTTCCACATGGAAGCTGTAATGAGGGGTGGACACCATGCTGCAGGGGGGCGGTGGCCCGGCGGAGGGGCCCGTCAGCCCGGTATGCCCCGACAGGTGGTATCATGCCCATCAACGAGCTGTTACACAGACGCCGAGATTGTGGGCCAGTACTGCCTGAACAGGGCAATACTTGAGACGGCTCTGCGAGCTGTGCAGTGATGTGATGCAGGCACCCCATGACGGAGTCATGCTCTGTCCGTGGAGACCAAGGTGACAGCCTGCATGTGCCTGCTCGCCACGGGCACCTTCCAGAGGCCAACAGGGGACACCACAGGCATTACACAGTCGGCCACATCCGCATCCTCACCAATTCCTCTCAAGCGCACTGCTGCCTCATGCTGCGGAGCATCCATTTCCCAGCACCGCGGCAGAGCCATAACAAACATGCAGGAGTTCCACAGGGTAGCACGTATGCCTGGCATGCTAGGGCCATAGACTGCACTCCATGTGGCCATTCGCACCACATGGCCCCGACGGCCAGGCATATTGGAACCGAAGGGTTTTCCAGTGTCAACTGCCAGGTGGTGTGTGATGCCACTGGGCACATTATCAATGTCTGTGCCACACACCTGGCGAGCACATGATGCCTTCATATGACACCAGTCTGCACTGTGCCATCGATTTGAGAGTGGGGACATCCCCACGGGTCATCTAGTGGGTAGTACAACATGTATGGAATGCAAACTCTGGGCAAGGGTGGAATGACACAGGTGCCATGGTAGTGGCACACAAGGATATGGGCAATATGGACCTGACATGACACTGATCTCACTATCTCCACACAGGTGACTGCAGATACCCACTCCATCCCTGGCTGCTCACACTGTACCGGCGCCCCATGACCCCAGCACAGCTATGCTTCAATGAGGCACATGCCGCAACACGTAACATCATAGAGTGGGTGTTTGGGATGCTCAAGGCATGCTTCCAATGCCTGGACACCTCCGGCGGAGCCCTACAGTACAGCCTCCAAAAGGCCTGTGGGATATTCCTGGCCTGTTGCATCCTGCACAACATGGCCAAAGACAATGGGATAGCCGTACAGGTCCAAGAGGGGGACAGCGATGGGGACACCAGTGGTGCCGGTGATGTTGGTGATGAGCAGCCCCCCTAGGATGGAGGGACCCCCGACTGACCCGGCAGGCCCAGCTGCACCGGGACACCATTGCAGAAGAGCACTACGCCCATCACAGGTAAGTCAAGGGACATGTGCAGGCAACACTGTCCATGCGCAAACCACAGGCACACAGGGGAACACACTGTGCATGAAGGTCAGGGAGTTGAAGGTTCCAGGCATACCAACACACCATCAGAGAGGGTGAGCACTCTATGGACACACACACACCGCAGCATACATGGGCAGCAGCACAGCACCGCGGAAATGACATTGCCAACACACAGCACCACCGACCACCCCCACCACCTGGACTGTCCACGACGCGTGTCAGGACCTGGGCACTTTGCACCTTGGTGTACAGTGCAATGCAGGCATCATCATGCACACGCACCTGTGGACAGCAGTTGGGAGAGTGTGCAGGTGGTCCGTGTGTCAGCGTGGTGAGCAGAGCACCCAGCAGTGGACTGCCCACCATGACACACATTGCACACAGGGCAGCACCAGACAGGGCCTGCACTGGGAGACAGCTCAGTCTGGTAGCACTGTCCCACAGCCACCACGGATGCGTGGGCAGCCCCGCTGTGAGCAGCACTGGCAGACTGAGCAGGGTCTACATCGGGTGGTGCTGGTGCACCACCAGGAGTCCCACTGCATGAACGCGACCTTGCCCGCACAGGGGTCTGCATCCTGCCAAACAAACTTGCACCAGGGGTGCTTGGGATGCCCACAGCAGAACCCGGCATCGACAGGCCTGGTGTCGCATGATGCCGGGAATGGGGAGTGGAGAGCGCACTGTGTGGGGTGTGTGGTACAGGAGCACCTGACAGTGTGGCCAATGCGTCCATGACAGAGACCACTGCCTGGGTCAGCCTGTCAATGGCAGCGGTCACATCCGTCTGCATAAGGACCAGCTCAGCTCGGTCCCGAGCACACTCCCTGCTATGCCACTCCACGGACACAGACAGTGCCTCCACAGACCTTGCAACCCACCCCTGCAGCTGTACCGAGTCCTGTAGCAGGCATGTGTGCGCATCCAATGGGTACTGTGCCCCAATGGCATCATGACCCCCAGGGTGTGGATGGTCCTGGTGCACAGCACCCCTTGAGGGTGGGCGCTGTTCGCCAGGACCAGGTATGGGCAGATCAAAGGGCGGTGGACATGTTCCACTGCCTGACACTGTACCCCCAGACCTGGTGTGTGACTGCTGCTGCCCTCCCTCCAACTGCTGAGCCCCCAGGTCCACCTGTTCCACCTCCGTGCTGACAACAGTGCCAGACACCTGCACAGCCACCGGTGCTGCCCCACCGGTGCTGACAGGCACAGCCTGGGACTGTGCAGCAGCTGCTGGTACACAGGTGTGAACCAGGAAGGCCCAGGGGCACGTGATGGCCTGTCATGTGTCCGTCATGGGACACACACCTATCACTGCCCATTGCAGGCCTGCTATCATCAATGGTGCAGGTGCGTGCCACTGCCATAGGCACAGAATGCTGGCATACCTGCATGCCAGACTGCTGAGACACAGGCTGTGCAACCCCTGCACCCATATCACTGACACCAGAGTTGTTGGCCTAGCGTGCATGCTGCTGCAGTGCCTGCAGGCTGGTGGCAGAGGTGGATGGTCCCTCCTCCACGTCCAGCAGGTCTGCATCACTGTCTGGACCCACCACCACCATCTCCTGAAGATGAACAGGATCTGTAACAGAAAGAGAGTACATGTGAGTGCATGTGAACAACAGCCCCCCCCAACAACACCACCATGTCATACCGTGCAGTGATGGGCTTCCACCTGTCTGGAATCCTCCACCTGGTATGCCCACAATGGCACTCGGCTGCATGGCTGTGACCAGTGTCTCCTCTGTAGGGGTCAGCTGCAACACCACTGGTGGGCCCCCACCAGTGCCAGCATGTGCCGCCCTGAAGGCTGCCACCTTCTCCTTCAGCCTCCTGCGGTCAGTCCCCATCTTCTTCTTGCATTCCTGCACGGAGCACTGGTGGCTTCCGTGCAGGTTGACGGCCCGAGCTACCCCCTCCCACGCAGCTGCATGTTCCTGAGGGGTGCCCCTCTGTCCACTCACTAGTGGCTCATCCTCCAGGTAGGCCTGGAAGAGGGCCTCCGTCTCTGCCGCGGTGAAGTTCGGCCTCCTCCTACACCCGCCATCCACACCCTCGGCTTGGCTCTGGTCAGTCATGGTGATCTGTATGGGTGGAAGTGGACACCTGTCACTGTGCAGTCGACAGCATTTCCCCATGAGCATAGCTGCCGGCCTGGGGGGGCGGAAGCCCCCCACGTTTCCTCTCCGCATGGCAGATACTGATAGAAAGGGTGCCCTTTGTCCCTTTCTAAGTGCCCTTTTCATGCTCAGCCCCCTCAGCTTTTATCATCCTCCGCCCATGAGCATTGTCCGAGCATCACACAGCATGTAACTCACCTCTCACCTGCAGTAACCAAATCCGCCAGCACAACCCACTGTCGCATTTTTATAGCGCAACACATGCAAATGAGGTGTGGCGCAACTTTAATGACATGCTAATCACGCCACTGCACCTTTGAATGGCTGATCGAATGATTTGCATATGTCGGCTGAATATCGCGTGTTTGCACTTTGCGCAATACGGAAGGTCCGGCTGAGCCAATGGCGCAGGTTTGTGACTGCGTGCTACACTGCATTGCGCATGCCCAGACAGCTTACGCATGCGTCTATTGTGCTGCAGACCTGCTGAGTGCGATAGGCGATTCAGGCCATGGCCACCATTGTGCCAGTGGCGCTACAGCACTGGGCACTATATGGCGCTGTGGCACTACTGCGCGATAGTCCACTGTGGCACTGGTGCACAGCTTGGCAGTCACGCAGGATGCCTATACATCCACTGGCACTGTGCATAGCCTTGCGTCATTGCCGTGACCTTGTGTATGCCCTCTGACCCCTGGCACTGTTGGCATGCCATGTGTACGTCCCTATTGCGCTGTCGGTGACAGCGCCATGTGAAGTGACGGCGCTGTTCGAACAGCGTGATTGGAGCCTGTGGTGGGTCTATTGTGCAACAACTCCACGCAATACGCGCAGGGCCGGCATCCATTGCCTGCTGTAAAGTTGGTGCCATGGCTAGGAGGAGGGCGGTGTCCTGGAGCCAGATTGAAGTGAAGCTAACCCAGGCCCTAGTCGAGCCACACCATGGATGGCCTGCAGGTGGTGAGGTGCCCCCACCAGTGCCAGGACTCAGCGTGGCAACAGCGGCCACTGACCTAGTGGGAGGTCACTGGACAGGCCGGGTCTGTTGAGCAGTGCGGCACCGTACAGTGACCTCTGCCGGAGGGAGCCAGAACTTTGGTCGCCGCTGCGGTCAGATGCCAGGCGGGCGAGTGCCCAGGCCAGGTGGAGTGCATCCATGCACCTATATTCTCTGTAAGGGTGTGTGTGTGCTTGGGTGGCTGTGCATAGGTGCCGGCTCGGACACGGTTGGCTGTGTCAGTGTGTGCAGCTGTGCGATGGATGGTTATGGCTGTGTGGGCAGGCACTCTCACTGGGGCAGGGGGCACTCTGCTTTTGAGTCACACTGATGTTTGTCTCAACATATGTCTCCCACAGGCCGGAATCTGAGGACACAGGGTGATGGTGACGTGGGCCGTGCCAGGGCCCCGGTGCCGGGGGGTGTTGTGCCCCAGCAGCAGCAGCAGCAGCATCAGCAGCAGCAGTGGCAGAGCCAGCTGCTGAGGAGTGTGGTAGACATTACTTCATGGATGCTATTGCATGCTGGGTGGGGGCAAGACCACCAGCCATGCACCACAACCATGCAGGAAAGGGAGGTCATAATTCCACTATACAAGACACTGGTGAGGCCCACCGGAGTACAGTGTACAGTTCTGGAGACCATACCTACGTATGGACATGGACTGGGTAGAGAGGGTTCAGAGGAGGGCAACACGGATGGTGCATGGATTGCATCACAAGTCCTATGACGACAGGTTGAAGGAACTGAACATGTACTCCCTGGAGGAGAGGAGGGAGAGGGGGATATGATGGGGACATATTAGTATCTTACAGGGGGGAACAGAGTGCAGGAAAACACTATTTTTCAGCGTAAAAGATGTTCCAGGACTAGAGGGCATGGGACGAAGTTGAAGGGGGGATGATTCAGAGGAAACATGAGGAAGAATTTCTTCACAGAACGGGTGGTGGACAAGTGGAACACCCTGCCAGAGGAAGTGGTGGGGCTGACTTGGTCACGGATTTAAGAATGCACGGGATAGCCATAAAGGAATTCTGGAGGTCAGGGTAAGGTGCAACAGACTTATAGGAAAACAGAGTGAACTTACAAGGTCAAATGGCCAGACTGGGTGGCCCATAGGCCCCATTCTGCTGACACTGTCTATGTATCCATGTATGTAGGCACCGACACAGGTGACATGCATCACTGTGCAGTATCACAGCACATCTGTGTATGCGCCACTGGTGGTCCAGGCATGCACTGGGCACATAGCTGTGTAACTGGCATCGCACTACGTTGCCACATCACTTGCCAGCCTAGTTTGTACTGTGATTGACGTGGGCAGTGTGTGTGGCGGTGGTGCACATAGCTGGTGCCACCTGTTTGTGATGGCCATGTGCATGTTCACTGTGGGTGGGTGTATGCCATCACAGGTGCGGGACATTGGGCTATATGGCTTGCAGGTTGGGTGGTGTTCAGGGTTGTGGTCAGTCACAGCCATTGACTGTGTTCCCATTTTCCTAGGCCTCGAGGTTCTCAGGAGGATGCAACGTGATGTCAGGTGCCTCACACAGGTCAGCATGGCAAACCAGCAGATCCTGCAAGCAATCCGGAAGCATGGACGCCATCAGGGGCGGAACAGAATGGGGTGCCAGCAGGGGGAGGACCAGGAGCCAGCTGGGCCATAGCCCACATTACCCTTCCCACTTCTCCCATCCCTACCACCCTGCCTTCCCTCTCCAAGTTTTTAATCCCTCCCCCTTGAAAACCCCTTCCTTGACCGTCCCCCTTGTAAATAGTTATTATTGTTCTTGTTGGACTATGTTTAATATACATTTCTATTTTGATATATGAATACTGTGTCGGTCTCTGATTTGCAGCTGGCTATGGGTGCTCAGTTGCAGGTGTGTACATGCCATCTGGGCTGGTATGGTCCTGGGTATGTGTGTGTGTGTGTGTGTGCATGTGTGTGCATGGGGAGGTATCTCCAGCATGGCAGTGGCTTTCGGTTGGTCTTGCCATCTGCTGCCACCCACTGCTGGGTGCACAGGGTGTGTCTGGCTTGTAGGCTTCTGTGTTGCACGGGGCTGACGTGTGCTGGGGGGACTGCATGGTTTCCTGCAGTGCCAGTCACTGCACATGGGTGGTGTCTTGGGTCACAGTGCAGGGTGTGCTGTGCATCAGGGGGCTGATGTGCACTGTGGTTGTCAACCCCTGTGTGTGCACTCTCTGCCTGCCAGTGGTTGTGCTGGGGTGTCAGGGCTCTGCTATGCTTTGTTGGCTTGTCCCCATGGGCATGGATCATCCGTCCCACCCCAGTGATGCTGTGCTTGGGGTGTGCAGGTGTGGTGTGGGTTCTGCAGTGTGTTCCTGTGCCCATGTGTGGCATGCTGGTGGTGGGCCCCAGCCTGCCTCCCTGGATGTGCAGTTCCATTGCTCTGGGGGCTGTGCTTGCGCTATAGCAGCTCTGGAATGCTCAGCTGAGCTTCCTAGTTGCAGCTATAAGCGCAACATTTCCCAACTCAACTTCTCCTTCTGGTTGTAGCGATAGGCGCGAGTATGTGCGATATTCAGGCGTTGGTTGCTTGCGCAATTTGCTCTTGCTCCATGTTTGAATATCGCACCTGTTGCGCATTTGCGCAACTGGTTTGTGCTTGCTCCTGCTGTTGTGCTACTTTTGAGCGCAGTTTGAATATCTGGGCCATAGTTCATTAATTTAATACTTTTATTATTTTAACACCACACCAGCATGTTATGTTATGTTGTTATGTTATGTTATATGTTAATTCCCACACCATAACACAGATAATTTCACACATTTAAGCAGAATACTGAAACATATCACATAAAATAGTACCACACCATCAGAGAGATAATGTAACACATGAAAGCATCACACTGTTACAGAGATAATTTAACACATACTTCAGAACCACACTGTGATAGAGATAATATAAACCATAGTTCATCACCACACTATCAATTTAGTCGCTGTTTTAGTTAAACACACAGTTTAGCACACTATAAAAAAGAAATTTATGCTACTTAATTGTTGCACTTTCATAATATTATAAACGCATAATTTAGCACCACACTTTATCTGAGATAAATTAACACATAGTTAGTTAACTGAATAGTTATAATATTAGAACGCCAATATATATTATGTTATGTTATATAATATTATATTAATCTCAACATCATAACAGATAATTTTGTACAGCTAAGCACAAGTCTAAAACAGAGCATTTAACCTATTGTTTAGAACTGCAGTACAACAGAGACACTTTAACCCATGTTTGAGATAATTTCACACATAAATTAGGAGTAAACTGTCACAGAGAGAATTTTACACATTTGAGCTCTACACTGTTACAGAAATAACTTAACAAATAGTTTATTACCACACTGTCTTGTGAAATAAAGTAACCCTTAGATGTCTAAGATAATTTAACACATAGTTTGGAACCACCATGTCACAGAGATATATAACATAGAGTTTTGCACCACACAGTAAAAGAAACAATTGAAGACAGTTTAACATCACACTCACAGTACTAATTTAACACAGAGTTTTGCACTGCAGTGTTGCAGAGATAATGTTACAGAGTTTAGCAGTACAGTTTCACAGCGGTAATTAAATACACAGTTAATTAATTTAATAGTTCTAATATTATAACACCACAGCACTATACTATATCACTATACTATATTATGTTTTATTACATCATATCATATAATAATATATCCTGTTATGTTATAATTTATATTATGTTATATTATATTATATTGTATCCTTTTGTATCGATTCGTATCATATCATATCATGTTGTATTGTTTCGTATCATATCATATCATATTATATCATAACATATTATATTATTTTATATATACCACTCTGTAACAGGAATCATTTCACACAGTAAAACACATCACTGTAACAGAGAGGATTGAACTGAACTCATTATTTTGAACTATTTTGAATTATTTTGCATTATTGTGCAACAGAGCCAATTTTACCATTGCTTTAGATAATTTAACACATAAATTAGAACCACACTGTCACAGAGATAAATTAACACATAGTTCATTTATTTAATTGTTATAATATTATAACACCACACCATTATATCATATTATGATATATCTTATTATAATATGTTATATTATATTAAGCACCACACAGTAACAGAAATAATTTCACACAGTTAAGCACAACACTAGTGCAGAGATATCTTAACACATAGATTAGCACCTCACTGTCAGAGATAAATTAACACATAGTTAATTAATTGAATACTTATTAATACACCTCACCTATTATATCATATTATATATTATTCTATCATGTCATATCATTTTAGATTACATTATATTATGTTAATCACCACACCATTACACAGATAATTTCAAACAGTTAAGCACAACACTGTAACAGAGAGCATTTAACTTACTGTTTAGAACCACACTACAACTGAGACAATTTAACCCATGTCTGAGGTAATTTAACACAAAAATTCGCATCACACTGTCACTTTAATAAATTAAACACATAGTTAATTAATTTAATAGTTATAATATTATAAGCCCACAACACTATATTTTAACATATTATATTACGTTGTTATGTTATACCATATCATTTCATATCATAACATAATATATCATATTATATTTTATTATATTATTATATTTATTGTATTATATTATATTATTTTATATTATATTACATTACATTTTATACCATATTAAAACATATCATATCATATCATATCATATCATATCATATCATATCATATCATATTATTTGCCACACCGTGAAAGAGATAATTTCACACAGTTAAGCACAACACTGTAAAAGAGCATTTAACTCACTGTTTAGAACCACACTACAACAGAAACAATTTAACCCATGTTTGAGATAATTTAACACATATATTAGCACCATGCTGTGACAGAGATAATGTAATGCAGTTAAGCACCACACTGTTACAGAAATAATTTAACACATAGTTCAGCACCACAGTTTCTCAGAGATAAATTAACACATAGTTTATTCATGTAATAGTTATAATAATATAACACCATGCTGGTCCAGTGACACTGAGGGTTCAGGTAGTGGACGTCTTATCTTGCCGTCGAATGCGGACTTTGTTCATCGACTGCCAGCTGGGGGGGTTGGCAGAGCAGGATGGAATGACCGTAAAATATTGCACTCCTCTCTGGGGAGTTGGGGTTGCCACCCTACACCCTGATTGAGGCTGAGAGGCTGTGCAAGCAAGAGTGCCTGTGATAGGCCAAAGGGGTGAGTGGAGGAGGGACATTACTGAGACTGTAATGTGCATGCTTGCCTTCACATGGATGCATCCTTCTCCAGGGGTCCTCAGTTAATAAGGGGAGAAAACAGGAAAAGGCAACTGGTGGCAGGATGCTGACTGACCCTCCACAGACAATGCTTCCAGACCGGGCATAAATTAATCCCCAATAATGCCGGGAAATGGGTCAGATGGGGGCCACATAGAAGCGAGGAACAGAGTAGTGATAAAAAATAATATTATTCAATGGCAAGAAAATTTCCTGTATTCTGATTGGTCAGTCTGGGGCTGGACCCATGATGTTATCCTTCATAACATTACAGCTCTAGTCTCAGCATTGGGAATCAATATGGACATCATGGAGCAGCACCTTTTTTCCATCTCCTCTTAAGAAACAAGAATACTTTTCAACACTAACAAAAACCTTCTTTAAAATCATTTTTTTTATTTTATATATAACAACAAACCATTGTATAATAGGAATAATGCTCTCCAGGGTGTGTGTTATGCTGGAATAACATCATTTCTGAGGTGATTAGTCGCACTCTGCCTGCAGCCTCATGCCTAATCACCCCATGTGTGATGTTATCCCACCATGACACACACACTGTCATGCATTATTCCTTTATTATAACACCACACTATTATATTTTATTATACTATATTATATAAAACTGTATTGTATTGTATCATATTTCATATCATATCATATTGTATCATATAATATTACATTATAATACATTATATTATATTATTCACCACACTATCACATAGATATTCTAACACATTGTTTAGCACCACACTGTCACAGAATTAACACATAGCTAATTAATGTAATAGTTATAGGGCCAGATTTTCAAACCTTTGTGCTGGGCGTAGTGCGGGTCTGCTATATTCAAAAGGCAAAATAGTGCACACAAACCACAGTAGTGCTGGACAAACCGTAAGTATATGCAAGGAGCGACATGAGCATGAATACAGGTGCTATGAGATATTCTGCAGCTAGCGACACACTAAAGTGTTTAGCATGACATGGTGCAACCACTAGCATGGTAGAAATTACCACCCAGGAAAAGCTAGTCTTAACCCTGGGCAAATAGCTTTGCACAACATTATTGCTTTGCGCGGTATCATGGCATTAGCGCAGCTTCCGCAACCCTAACATATGAGTCTGACATTTAGAAACTGCCAGACATGGAGGACACATTATGCCAACTGCTGCCACAGGTGCCAGCCATGCACAGGCAGTAAGGGGTGATCGGGCCCACAGAGGACATCATGGTGGTGTGTCCATACAGCACACACCTGCAGACCATACATCTGTGGTGCCCAACTGATGCCAACTCACACAGGCAGCACTGTGGGCATGGGGGCCATTGAGGGGAGAGTGTATGGGTGGCCAGACCTCAGAACAGCCCAGGTATGGCCACAAGACTGGGACACAGCATGCAGTGCACAGGGGTCAGTAGTAGGAATACACCACTACCTGTGTGCCTGTTGGATTGTACATGCCTCCCCACAACATACAGCACAACTGTACAGATGCCACAACATACAGAGCCGGCCATGGATATGTCACTGTCAGTGTAACTGTATTGAACGCAGTCTTTTAACACCTGCACATTGGGCTTGACACTGTGTACTACACACCCCTTACTGCCTGTGCATGGCTGACACCTGCACATTGGGCTTGACACTTGTCTACTCGAGAGACAATTAAACTCTTGTTTGAGATAATTTCATCAACAGATTGGCACGACACTCTCACAGAGATAAGGTAACACATTTAATCACTACACTGTTACAGAGATAATTTAACACATAATTAAGCACCACATTATGGCAGAGATATTTAGTTACACAGTTTAACACCCCTCTGCCAAAGAGATAAATTAATGCAGTTATATTATAAGAGCACACCATTATATTGTATCAGATCATATATCATATCATAGTTGTAAAAAATTATATTATATCATAACATATCTAGGGATAATGATGCACAGTTAAGCACAAGATTGTAGCAGAGAGAATTTAACTGTTTAGCTTCTCAACATAAGAGATACAATTTAACCCATGTTTGAGATAATTTACACATAGTTCAGCACCATACTATCGCAGAGATATTTTAACACATAGTTTAGTACCACACTGTCACAGAGATAAATTATCACAGAGTTAATTAATATAATAGTTAAAATATTATAACGCCACATTAAATGATATTATATTATATTATATTATATTATATTATATTATATTATATTATATTATATTATATTATGTTATGTTATATCATATCATATGATATCGTATTATCTTATATTATACTATATCATATCATTATATATTATATTACATTAATCACCACTCTGTAACAGGTGTAATTTCATGCAGTGAAGCACAACACTGTAACAGAGTGCATCTAACTCATTGTTTAACAACTCATTGTTTAACAACTCTCTACAATTGAGACCACCACACTTTCACAGAGATAAATGAACACATAGTTAATTGCTTTAATATTTATAATACTATAACAGCACACCATATTATATTATATTATATGACATGATATGATATATTATTTTATATTATTTTACTATGAGTAACATTATCTCGAACACGGGTTAAATTGTATCTCTTGTGCTGAGAGTCTAAACAATGCGTTAAGCTCTCTTTCAGTGGTGTGCTTAACTGCGTGAAATTATCAGTGTGACAGAGTAGTGATTAATATAAGATAATATAATACAATATAATATGATATGATATGATACAATATAATGGTGTGGTATTATAACTGTGTTACATTATTGATGAGAAAGAGTGGTGTTAAACTATGAGTTAAAATATCTCTGTGATAGTGGGGAGTTGAATTATGTGTTAAATTATCTCTTTAACTGTGTAATGATTAAATGTGATCAATTATCTTTGTGACAGTGTGCTGCTAATCTGTGTGTTAATTTATCTCAAACAAGAGTTATATTGCCTCTCTTGTACTGTGGTTCTAAACAATGAGTTAAATGCTCTGTTACAGTGTTGTGCTTAACTGTTTGAAATTATACCTGTTAAGTGGTGATTAATATAATATAATATAATATAATATAATATAATATAATATAATATAATATAATATAATATAATATAATATAATGTAATGGTGAGGTGCTATAATATTATGAGTAATAAATTAAGTAATTACGTGTTAATTTATCTCTGTGACAGCGTGGTACTAATTTATTTGTTACATTATCTGAAACATGAATAAAATCGTCTCTGTTGCAGTGTGGTTCAAAAAAAATTAGTTCAATTCTCTCTGTTACAGTGTTGTGCTTAACTGTTTGAAATTATCCCTGTTACAGAGTGGTGATTAATATAATATAATATAATATAATATAATATAATATAATATAATATAATAATAACATTCTAAAATGCCAGAACAATAAGCCTAATGGTCTTTTCTGTCTGCTCATTTGGTCAGCCCCCACCCTGTTAACTGACCTTGATGCCCCCCTCTCCCTCTCTGGCTTCTGCCTTCCCAGTCCTGGATTTTCTCACTGCACTGGTTTTTGCTTCCAGAACTCCACCCCTTCTGGAACCCCTCCACAATTTCTGCTTCCACCAGTAATCGAGGCAGTGCATTCCATGACTCCACCACCCTCTCAGTGAAGTAGCACCTCCTGTTTCGACTTGGCCTGGGTTTTTGGCTCCCAGGTGCAGTATTCCTGCATATTCCTGCTTTGAACCTCAGCTTCCACTTTATAGACAACCTTTTCAGAGCATCCAGGTCCCCCTGTAGGACCACCATCCCTCCCCCCCTCCTCCCCATCCACCACCGCTCCCAGTTTTGAGTCATCTACAAAGAGACTCAGCTCACTCCTGCTGCATTTCCTAATGTCAGATTTAATGTCAGGCATTGAACAGGAGGGGCCCAAGGACTGATCCCTGAGGGACTCCAGTAATGACTCTCCTTGGGGATGCAACTATCCCTCCAACCACAACCCTCTGGGTCCAGTTCTGGAGACAATTTCCTATCCATCTGATCTTCTGGTTTGCCACCCCATTTCTCCTACATTATTCAACAGGCCCATGTGAGGAACAGAGTCAAATGCCTTGCTGAAGTCAAGAAAGAGGATGTCAACTAGTTTTCCCAGGTCCATGGCACTCATCAGCCAGTCATAGAACTCCACAAGGTTTGTCTGACATGATTTCCCCGGGATGAATCCATGCTGTCTATTGTCCAGGCTCCTCAACTTTTCCAGGTCCCCCCAGTCTCTCCTTGATAATGTCCTCCATTACCTTGCCCACTATCAATGTTAAGCTGATGGGCCTGTAGTTCCCTGCCACCTCCCTTGATCCCCGCTTGTGGCTAGGCATTGTATGCGCCACCTTAAAATCCTGGGGCACGCACCCTGTCCTCAGCGAGATGCTGAAGAGCTCCATCAGGGGTTTTACCAGGACATCCGCCAGTTCCTTCAGCACTCTGGGATGTAATTTATATGGCCCTGGTGCTTTCTCCATCTTATGGGACCAAAGGGCTTCCCTCACTCTCTTTGCCATGATTTCCACCTCTGCTACCTCATCTTCCTGCTATGCCTTCCCCACACCTGCTAGTGATGCACCCCTCAAGACAATAGAATACAATACAATATAAGATAATATGCTATAATATAGTGGTGTGGTGTAATAATATTGTAACTATTAAATTAATTTAGTATGTGTTAATTTATCTCTCTCACAGTGAGATGCTAAACTATGTGTTAAATCACCTCAATCATTCGTTAATTTGTCTCTGTTGTAGTGTGGTTCTGAGGCACAGATATTCAAACTTCGACCAAAAAGTGTGCAACAGCAGGACCAAGCACAAGTCCACTGCACCCATGCACAAGAAGTGCGGTATTCAAAAACTGCACAGGTCAAGATGCATCTGCAGCACACGACTGAATATCATGCCACCTGCACCATAGTGCAACCAGGGATGCTCAGTGGAGAAGTCCAGATGCACCACAGTGCAACCAGGGATGCCCTGTGGAGCAGGGCAGCAGTGCAACAGCACAACAAGGGATGCATAGGGACAGGATGCAGGGGCCCACAACCCATGCCACAGAGGAGCACACAGCAGAACAGACATCACCCCCCCACACCCCATGCTCTGCACGACTGGTGGAGAGCTGGAGTAACCACCAGCCCATGGATACTAGCAACCAGCCCACAGCTGGGGCATGGTGCCCCAGCACACCCCCTGGCAAGCTGTGACCGGCACACAAGGAGGGCCAACCACTCTGTGCTACACCATCCCACCAATGCAGAGCACACCCTGCACCACAATCCCCATACACCCTGCCCAGGAGTAGCACCCAACAGTGCAGTGCAGCACACCCCATGCATGCCACCATACTCACTGTGACAATGCAAACCTATGCACCATGTAGCCATGCAAGGCAGCCCCACCATGTGCACCCTGCAGTGAGTGGCAGCAGACAGCGATGCAACAACTGCATACACAGTGCCACCCTGCACGTCCCCCTCAGGTAAAGCTGAGAGACTAACCATGAGGTACCCCACATGCGACAGGACATGCCCCAGACCCCACCACCAGTGGTACAGCACCCTGTACACTCTCCCAAGGACACATCCCATCCCAGCACTTGCCACAAAAGCCAGCACACACACACACAGCGTTGCATGGAAGCATGCACCACACAGGATGCAACACAGAGCATGGACAAACAGTCACCCATACCCAAGGCACACCAACACAGAGACACAGTAGCAGGTCAACCAAGCCACTGGTGTGAGGCCATGGCAGATGTGTACACACAGCCAGCATCCCTACATGGCACAGGTGTGCCAGCCACCCTGTGCAGGCACCATGAAACTGTATGCCATCAGCATGTGGCTGGAGCACAAGTGACAGACAGTGGAACACATCCCCTGCAACAGACACAAGTGACAGCATGGAGGGGGGGCAACAACAGCAGAGGCCACAGTGCCACTGGAGGCAGACGTGCACCATACTAGTGATGGGAAGCAACCTGGCATTGTGCCGGGTACAGTGGTTGTCCAGCATGGACAGCCACCACTGACATGCCAGCAGACCGTGCATATCATAGACATGCAAGGGTGTCAGCTGCACAGGCCATGGATGGTCTGACAGGGGTTCCATGCACACAGTGCATGCACCATGGACCACTGCACACAGGCATCCACTGCACAGAGAACAACACACAAACCACAGACAGTGACTGATCCCCCTGCCCACACCATAAGCGGTTCCCTGCTGGACACACGCACACATGCCCATGCTTGCACCACCCCTGACGCAATGCACACCACTGCAGCTGAGCACCTGTAGCCCACTACAAATCAGAGATCACCACAGTAGTCATAACAAAATGTATGTATTAAAAAATATAAACACTCAAACATATGTACAAATATATGCAAGGGTGCGGGGAAGGGCCACAAACCAGGTGGGGGCAGGCATGGGGCAGGGGTGTACAAATGGGAGAGGAAGAAGGGTGAGGGTGGGTCGGGGGGTAGGGGTGTCAAGGGTCATGGAGGGTCTATTCTCTTCCCCACTCTCCACTCCTGTGGCACCTCCAGGCACTTTTCCTCCGGACCCTGTGCCACTCCATCCGCTCCTGCAGGGTCAGGAATGCCCATGCCAGTTGCAGCAGCTCCTGTATGCCCTGTTCCAGGGCCATCCAGCATTGTCCACCTAGGACAAGGGAGCAGAGTCATTACGTGTGACTGTCCAGCCCCCTGCAGCCCACCCATTGTGCATGGCATACAGCCATGTGCCATGCCCCTGTGATGGTGTGTGACCACCCACAGTGACCACATCCACAAGATCTACCTACCCAAGCACCCACAACAATGCAGACCACTGCACACACCCACTGCACATGTCCCACACAGCACCACCATGGCCGTACAGTGACATGGCTATGTGGTGCGAAAGCAGTGGCACAGCCATGTACCCGGTGCATGCATGGACCACCATTGATGCACTCCCAGACATGCAGTGCCACTGGACAGTGCTGACTATAACAAGTTGCGTGCATGGCAGTGGTGTCAATGGATGGTAGCCATGCCCCTTACCAAATTGAGGCAGTCCAGAGAAGGGCAACCAAAATGGTGCAGGGACTGCATCAGAAGACATATGAGGACAGATTAACAGAGCTCAATATGTATACCCTTGAGCAAAGGAGGGAGAGAGGTGATATGATCGAGGCATTCAAACACCTTAAGGGCATAAACAAGGTGAAAGAGTCTAACATGTTTAAATATAAGAAAAATAGCAGGACAAGAGGACACAGCATGAAATTAGAGGTAGGCCGATTAAGGGGAATGTGAGGAAATTCTTTTCACAGAAAGTGGTGGATGCATGGAATGGCTTACCACAAGAAGTGGTGGCTATGAATACAGTGCAGGGCTTCAAACAGGCATGGGATAGGCATAAGGGAGCAATACAAATGACTATGAATAGATAGGCCACTGACAGAGCAAAGGCCGATGGCACATTTATAAGGTAGAAAAAGAAATGGGCAGACTGGATGGGCCTTGCGGTCCTTATCTGCCGTCAACTTCTATGTTTCTATGTTTCTATGTCCTGTTATACAGCATGCAGTAGTAATCATGGATGTAAGGCACTCACCATCAACAGGCTTCTCCCTGGACCTCTGTGGTCCTACATCCCTCCTGGCCTGCTGGTCCTCTTGGCAACGCCTCCTCTCCCTCACCCGCAGGCGCTCCTTAGGGCCTAAGGTGCAAACATGGAGAGAGGAACATCAGTACAATCCGGTAGCAAAGTCCCCTCACTCCTGTATATGTGCAATCCCAAACAGCCATATCCATTCACTCCCAACCCCGATACCACCTCCATGGCCAACATTGTATGGCCCTCCTATGTGCCGGACACATGCAACCGTGATACCCGTATGGATGTTAACAGTGTACGGATGGGGCACCTACCTGGCCATGGCACCATGCCCCTCCTGGCATGTGCCCACAGGCAGGCAAGCCTGTCCATGTCTCTCCTCCAGAGGTCCCCATATTGGTGGCAACACTGCTCGGCCATGCACCTGATTCCCGTGGCCTCCCCCAGTGCCGCCACCACCTCCTCCCATACTGCACTCCTGGCCCTGTCCAGGGGTGCATCACTATAAGGTGCCCCAGCATTGTGCTCTACTATGGCCACCAAATTGGCCAGCTCCACTGAGCTCCACACAGCAGCCCTCCTCCGTGCCATCTCTACAGCTGGTTGGGAGTCAAAATGGCACTCGGTAGAGCGGTCCACCACATGCAGATGCTGCATGGTACAGCGCTGCCATTCCCTATCACGCTGTCACTGTACAGCATGATAGTGGTGCACCCATGTGGACACAAGGTGCCTAGGGAGCAAAGGTCAGGCACAGGTTCAAGGGTCTCTCACGCACGGACCACCTCAGTACGATTGGTACTCAATGCGTGTAGCGTGATTGGGTGCCTGTGTGCCACCTAATGTAGTGGCCTACTACGCTGTGGCCCTAGTGCGCCTATGGCACCCCAGTGCTACAGCGCCATATATGTGAACAGTGCAGTAGCACCACTGGCACAATGGTGGATGTGCCCTGCATTGCCTCCCACTCACAGCACATCAGCAGCAAGGCAGGCATCTGCATCATCACCCCGGGCATGTGCAGTTTGGCGTGTACTGCACATGTCACAGAAATGCGCACTTGCCTGAACACATTCAACTCAAATGCGCAGAGCGCAACAGTGCACTATTCAGCCGGCATATGCAAATCAGTTAATCAGCCATTCAATGGCGCAGATACTGCATCTGCATCCACTTAAAATTGCACCTCACCTCATTTGCATGTGTTGCGCTATAAAAATGTGACAGTGGGCTGCACTGGCCATAGTCAGTTATTGCAGTCTATTGTGGTGAGTTGCATGCTGTTTGGGAGAGTGGACAGTGGTGTGTGGGACATACATGGGACTGCACAGTCACAGGTAACACCTGTCATTCTCACAGGATGAATAATGAGTGATCGAGAGGTGGAGGAAGAGGAACAGAGACATGGGAGGAAGAGGAGGCCTAACTTCACAAAGGCAGAAACAGATGCCCTGTTTGAGGCCTACCTCGACCAGGAGCCGCTGCTCAGTGGACGGCGGGGAACACCACAGGCCCGTGCTGTTGCATGGGAAGAAGTGGAGCATGCTGTCAACTTCCATGGCAGCCACCAGCGGTCCGTGCAGGAGTGCAGAAAGAAGATGGGCATGGACAAGGGGAGGATTAAGGACAAGGTGGCTACCATTATGGCAGCATGGTCTGCGACTGGTGGGGGAAAGGTGGACTTGCAATGCCTGACCCCACAAGAAGAGCGGATTTCTGGCAGCATGCAGTGTTGTGCCATCAAGGGTGTTCCAGGTGGTGAATTCCAGACAGGTGCTAGCCCATCACTGCATAGTAGGTCCTAGTCTGTCAATGCGGGGGACAGGGTAGGGCAAATACATTAATGCTACTGTGTTCCCTTACAGCTCCTGAGCATCTACATGTGTCAGTGGTGGTGGGCTTGTCCACTGAGGGTGGTACCATGGACATAGAGGAGGGCCTGTCCACCTCCACAGGCATACGAGGGTCAGGGTGATAGTGGGCCCACCTGGATGTCCGGACTGATGTTGGTGGAGCAGGTGCAGAGGAGGCCCTGACTGTGTCCCATGCCAGCATCCATGGATGCCAGCAGCCTGAGACTTGGGCTGGTGCCAGATCCATCACTGATGATGATGGAGCACACTTCAAGGACAGTTATACATATGGCTGCAGGATGGCCACACAGCAGGTGACATCATGGGCATGGCCATGGTTGGTGCCACTGTGGAGGCCTGCATGACATCACAGTCCCAGCCTGTGCCTGTCTGCATCATTGGTGCAGCACTGGTGTGTGGGTGGGGCTGTTGCGGCCACTGTGATGGCACCGTGAAGCCCTGAAGAGCGGCAGCTGGAGAGGCAGTGTCAGCAGTCAGCCAACATCCATGGGGGTACAGTGTCAGGGGTGGCATCAGTGCACCACCTGTGGACATGCCCAGGACTGGCCCTGGTATGCAGCACCCACCTTCAAGGGGTGCTGCCCATCAGGGCTGTGAACATCATGAGGGACAGCATGCCAATCAGGCAGATGACCTCTTAGAAGAGCACACCCGCATACTCCAAGAATCAGAAGCAGGTGCGGCTTGTGATGGCGGTGGATGCACTCAGTGTGGCTCTGCACCAGGCAGAGGAGCGGTGCAGGAGAGACACCACTCTGCTCCTGGCAAGGATGAAACAGATGTGGGAGGATGTGACCGGCATTGACAGGCAGACACAGGCAATCACAGCTGTCATGGCCACAATGGGCACACAGTTATTAGCCCATGCATTGCAGACACTGTGCAGTTCAATGTCCACCCCCCATTCCCGGCATAGTGTGACACCCTTCTTGTCAACACCAGGTTCAGCTGTGGGCATCCCGAGCATGCCTGGTGCAGGCATGTTCAGTGTGCTGCAGAACCTTGCGTGAGCACGGTCGCATTCACACAGTGCCTGGGGGACAGTCGGTGGCACCCCATGAGGCCATTGGTCAGCCTGTCACTGCTGGTGGGTCTCAGTGGGGCTGCTCATGCATCCGTGGCAGCCGTGGCTCTGTGGCGCATGACTGACCTGTCTCCCACCATGGCTACTGTCTGATGCGGCCCTGTGTGCAATGTGTTGTTCAACGTGCAATGCACAGGTGGGGTACCCAGCCCTGCATACACACACGTTCCATCTGCACACCCTCCCAGCTGCTGTCCACAGTGGAGTGTGCATGATGATGTCTGCGTTGTGCTGTCCACCACTGTGCAATGGTGCCCAGTGTCTGACACATGCAGAATGACAGGCACTGGGTGTGGTGGTCTGTGGCCGTGTGTGTGGTTAGGGGTGGTGGTTGGGGTCGGTGTGCCTCCTACCGTTTGTGCATGTCTTGTGAGGTGTGTGTGTGTGATCGTGTGCTGTGTTAGACCTTGCTCATCCCTGATGGCGTGTGCGGTTCCATGCTCAGCCAATTCCCTTAATGACATGCACCCCTAGGGTTTGTCCATGTATGTTTGTGGGTCGTGCCTTTGCCACTGGTTGTTCCACATGGCCCCATGACTTACCTGGGATGTTGAAGTGCTCCTCTGTGATGATGTCCCAGTACAGCTGTGCTATCCGGATCACTTGGGTGTCCCTTCGACCAAGGGGGGACTGCCCATCATCATCTTCACCAGCGTCCTCATTGTCCCCATCGCTGTCCCACTCTTTTGACCTGTACAGCTATCCCACAGTCATTGGCCATGTTGTGCAGGATGCAACAGGCCAGGAATAGCCCACAGGCCTTTGAGGGGCTGTACTGTAGGGCACCACCAGACGTGTCCAGGCAACAGAAACATGCCTTCAGCATCCCGAACACCCACTCAATGACATTGAGTGTGGTGGCATGTGCCTCATTGTAGCATTGCAGCTATGGGGTCACGGGCCACCGGTATGGTGTAAGCTGCCATGGATGGAATGGGTATCCACTGTCATCTCTGTGTAGAGGGTGAAAGTTAGTTTGGTGATCAGCGTCACCCTGCCTTGGGACATCTAGGCCAACACCCATGTCACCTCTGACTATGTCCCTCCCAAGCTCCATGTCTTTCTGCATGCTTTGCATATTCACCCACTAGGTGGCCAGTGGGGATGTCCCAACTCTTGAACCTGTGGCACAGTGTGAACTGACGCCAGATGAAGGCATCATGTGCTCCCACAGGGTGTGTGGCACAGACATTGATTATGCACCCCCTGGCATCGCACACCACCTAGCAGTTGATGCTTGCATACTCCTTCCGATTAATGTATGTAGCCCCTTCAGGGCCAGGTGGCATACAGATGGTGACATGGGTGCAGTCTATTGCCCCAAGCATGCCCTGTGGAAATCCTGTATGTTTGCTGTGTGCTCCGCTGGTGTGCTGGGGAAATGGATGTACTCCACAGCACGTGGCAGCAGTGCGCTGAGGAATTGGGTGAGGAGGCGTGACACGGCCAACTGGAATATGCCTGTCATTTCCCCTTTTGGTCTCTGGAAGGTACCCATGGTGAGCAGGCACATAGAAGCTGTCACTTTGGTCTCCACTGACAGAGCATGACTCCGTTATGTGGGTGCCTGCATCACATCACTGTACAGCTCACAGAGCCGCCTCAAGATCGTCCAGTTCAGGCAGTACCAGCCCACGATCTCAGTATCAGTGTACAGCTCGAAGCTGGAGTGGGCTTGGTACTGCCTAATGGGGGCATACCACCGACGGGCCCTTCCACGGCTGCAACCCCTGCTGCCTACCTTCTCACCCCCTCATAACTGCCTCCATCTGGATGATGGCACTGCCCATGTCCCTGGCTTGTGTTACTCGCCTGCCAGCTGTTTCTGTGTTACCCTCACTATCCTTGTTGCTACTCCCCCTGCACCGGGAACACCTCCCTGTAGTGGCCTCAGTGCTGTGTGGCACTTCAACCTTTTGACCTGCACTGTGGCAGAGGCTTCCCACACTTTCCCTGTTCCTGGGGGTTCCAGGTGCTCTGTCTCTCTCCTGCTCTGTCCTGCTCCCAGTTTTTGTGTGCCTGTGTGGCTTCCTGCAGTTCAGCAACATATGGCTTCCCTGTAGCATTCTTGCACCTCTCTCTTGTTCTGTTTTATTTTGGATCATTTCCGCTATCGCGTAACTTCCGTTTGCTCCCCTATTGTGCATGGCGCATGTTGTTGAATATCGCACTGAGCCATTTATGCATCGTTCCTCCCCCTTCAGTTGTGCATGCATTCATTATCATTGCGCTCTAGCCCATTGTGATTTGGGGGTGCATCTGCCTCTTGCTGAATATCGCAGAATGGTGCATTTTCAGACTTGCACTGGTGCATCCCTGTTGCACATGGCACAACCCTTTTGAATCTCTGGGCCTGAGTTTAATGCTCTCTGTTACAGTGTTGTGCTTAACTGTGTGAAATTATACCAGTTACAAAGTGGTGATTAATATAATATAATATAATATAATATAATATAATATAATATAATATAATATAATATACTAACATACTAAAATGCCAGAAGAATAGGCCTAATGGTCTTTCATGTCTGCTCGTTTGGTCAGCCCCCACCCTAGGAACTGACCTTGCTGCCCCCCTCTCCCTCTGTGGCTTCTGCCTTCCCAGTCCTGGATACTCTTGCTGCACTGGTTTTGCTTCCAGAACCCTTCCCCTGTACCTGTCCCACCCACTCTTGAACACCTCCACTGTTTCTGCCTCCACCAGCCACCTAGGCAGTGCATTCCATTGCTCCACCACCCTCTAAGTGAAGTAGCACCTTCTCCTTTCTCCTCTGAAGCTCTCCCCTTCAGTTTCCACCCATACCCTCTAGATACCCCACCTCCTTTCTTCAGAGCACCCTGACTGCTCCTCCCCTATTTACCCCTTCATGTACCTGAAGACCTCTATCATGTCCCCAGTCCCTTCTCTCTTCCCAGTACATATTTAGCTCTTTGAGCCTCTCCCTATAGGTCCTGTCCCACAAGCCCCAAATCATTTTGGTTGCCCTCCTCTGGGCACTCTCCAGGGGTTCAATGTCCCTCTTTAAATGTGGCCTTCAAAACTGCATGCAATACTCGAGGTTCAGCCTCACCAAGCAGTTATACAGTGGGATTATCACTTCCATCCTTCTGGAGGTCAGCCCCCTAGCAATGCATCCAAGCATTATGTTGGCCTTTGCAGCTGCCCTCCTGCAACTCTCCGAGTTGTTCATCTTGACATCCACTACCACTTTAGGTCACTCTCAGCTATCGAGATTTGTAGCATTCCCCCCATGGTGTACATTTGGTCCAGGTTTCTGGCTTCCAGGTGCAGTACCTTGCATTTTCCTGCATTGAACCTCAGATTCCACTTTCTAGACAACCTTTCCAGAACCTCCAGGTCCCCCTGTATGGCTGCCTTCCCGTCCTCCTCCCATCCACCTCTGCCCCCAGTTCAGAGTCATCCACAAAGAGACTCATCTAACTCCTGATACACTTCCTTATATCAGAGATGTAGACATTGAACAGGAGGGACCTAAGGACTGATCCCTGAGGGACTCCACTAATGAACCTCCTTGGGGGTGAGACTATCCCTCCAACCATGACCCTCTGGGTCTGGTTCATTAGACAATTTTATTATCCATCTGATCATCTGATTCTCCACCCCCATTTCTCCAAGATTATTCAACAGGCCTTCATGAGTAACAGAGTCAAATGCATTGCTGAAGTCAAGAAAGAGGATGTCCACTAGTCTTAATATAATATAATATTATAACTATTAAATTAATTAACTATGTGTTAATTTATCTCTCTGACAGTGGGGTGCTAAACTATGTGTTAAAATATCTCTGCAATAGTGTGGTGCTGAACTATTTGTTAAATTCTGTCAAACATTTGTTAAATTGTAAGTCTTGTAGTGAGGGTCTAAACAATTAGTTAAATACTCTCTATTATAGGGTTGTGCTTAACTGTGTGAAATTATGCCAGTTACGGAGTAGTGATTACTGTAATATAATTTAATATAATATAATATGATATCATATGATATGATATGAAATGAAATGATGTGATATGATATGCAATAAGATATGAAATGATATGCTATGATATAATATAATGGTGAGGTGTTATAATATTATAACTATTAAATTAATTAACTATGTGATAAATTATCTCTGTAAAAGTGTGGTAATTAAATGTGTTAGAATATCTCTCTTAGAGTGTTGTGCTAAACCGTGTGAAATTATCCCTGTAAAAGTGTGGTGATTAATATAATATATTATAATATAATATAATATAATATAAAATAATATAATATAATGATGTGCTGTTATAATACTACAACTATTAATTAACTATTTGTTAATTTATCTATGTGAAAGTGTGGTGCTAAACAATGTGTTAAAATATCTGGGCAATACTGTGGTGCTGAGCTATGTGTTCGGTTATCCGAGTAAAAGAGTAGTGCTTAAATATGTTACATTATCATTGTGACAGTGTGGTGCTAATTAACATGTTAAATTTTCTCAAAAATGAGATAGATTGTCTCTTTTGCAGTGCAGCTATAAACAGTGAGATAAATGCTGACTGTTACAGAGCTTTGCTTGCCTGTGTGAAATTTTCTCTGTTACGGTGTGGTGATTAACATAATGTATCATAATATAATATAATATAATATATGATATGATATGATATAATGTGACATAGTATGCTATGATTGATATGATATGTGATGAGATGTGATGTAATATGATATGATATGATATGATACGATATGATATAATGCAGTATAGTATAATATAACATAATACGGTATAATATAATATTACAATGTAATATAACATGTAACATAACATAACATATTATACATTATAAATTAGTGGTGTGGTGTTATAAGATTATAAACATGAAATGAATAAACTATGTGCTAATTTGTCTCTGTGACAGTGTCATGTTAATTTATGTGCTAAATTATCTCAAACATGGGTCATATTGTCTGTGTTGCAGTGTGGTTCAAAACAATGAGTTCATTGCTCTCTGTAACAGTGTTGTGCTTAACTGTGTGAAATTATCCTTGTCATGCAGTGGAAAGTAATATAATATAATATAATATAATATAATATAATATAATATAATATAATATAATGTAATATAACGTAATATAATATCATATCATGTGATGTGATGGGGTGTGATGTGATGTGATGAGATGTGATATGATATCATATGGTATGAGATTTGATGTGATGTGATGTGTTATGATATGATATGATATGATATAATATTATATAATATAGTATAACATATGATATAGTATGCTATGACTTATATGATATAATATGTGATATGATGTGATGTAATATGAAATGATATGGTATAATATAATATCATATAGTATAATTCTACATAATATAATATTACAATATAATATAACATAATGTAATGTAACATATAACATACAACATATAACATAACATAATATGACAATATAACATAATATAATATAATACATTATAAAATACTAGTGTGGTGTTATAATATTATAAAAATTAAATTAATAAACTATGGGCCGGATATTCAAACTGTGCCCAAAAAGTGTGCAACAGCAGGGGCAAGTGCAAGTTCACTGCGCCCATGCACAAGACGTGTGATATTCAAAAACTGCGCAGGCCAAGATGCACCTGTGGCACACAACTGAATATCATGCCACCTGTGCCATAGCGCAATCAGGGATGTGCAGTTGTGCATTCCAGATGTGCCATAGCTCAACTAGGGACACCCTGTGGAGCAGGGCAGCAATGCAACAGCACAGCCAGGGATGCAGGGGCCCACCACCCATGCCACAGATGGGTAGAGGAGCACACAGCAGAACAGATATCATCCCCCACACCCTATGCACTGCACAACTGGGGGAGAGCTGAAATAACCACCAGCCCATGGATACCAGCAACCAACCCACAGCCAGGGCATGGTGCCCCAGCACACCCCCTGGCAAGCTGTGACTGGCACACAAAGAGGCCCAACCACCCAACGCCACACCATCCTACCAATGCAGAGCACACCCTGCACCATGATCACCATACACCCTTCCCAGGAGTAGCGCCCAACAGTGCAGGACACCCCATGCATGCCACCACCCCTACTGTGACAATACAACCCTGTGCACTATGTAGCCATGCTAGGCAGCCCAAGCATGTGCATCCTGCAGTGGGCAGCAGCAGACAGCGATGCAACAACAGCATACACAGTGCCACCCTGCACATCACCCTGAGGTACATCTAAGAGACCAACCATGCATCAGCACATGAGGTACCGCACATGTGACAGGGCATGCCCCGGACCCCACCACCAGCAGTACAGCACCCTGCACACCCTCCCAAGCACACATACCATTTCAGCACTGGCCACAACAGCCAGCACAGACACACACAGTGTTGCATGGAAGCATGCACCACACAGGATACAACACAGTGCATGGAGAAACACCCACCCATACCCAAGGGCACACCAACACAGGGACAAAGTAGTGGGTCAACCGGCATGTGGCCATGGCTGCTGTGTACACACATACAGCACCTCTACATGGAACAGGTGTGCCAGCCACCCTGCACAGGCGCCATGAAGCTGTATGACACCAGCATGCAGCCACATCACAAGTGACAGACAGTGGAGCACATCCCCTGCAACAAACACAAGTGACAGCATGGAGGGGGGGCAACAACAGCGGAGGCCACACTGGTGATGGGAGGCAACCTGGCATTGTGCCGGGTACAGTGATTGACCAGCATGGACAGCCACCACTGACATGTCAGAAGACCGCACATATCACAGACATGCTAGGGTGTCGGCTGCAAAGGCCATGGACAGTCTGACAGGGGTGCCATGCACACAGTGCATGCACTGTGGACCACTGCACACAGGCATCCAGTGCACAGAGAACAACACACAAACCACAGACAGTGACTGATCCCCCCACCCACATCATAGGCGGTCCCCCTCTGGACACATACTCGCCCATGCGTGTACCACCCCTGACACCATGCACACCACTGCAGCTGAGCACCTGTAGCCCACTACAGATCAGAGACCACCACAGTTGTCATAACAAAACAAATGCATTAAAAACAGGTAAGCAAAACAACTATTTACAATTATGTACAAAGGGGGAAGGGCCACATACCAGGTGGGGGTGGGTAAGGGGCAGGGGTGAACATATAGGAGAGGGAAGAAGGGATGTGAGGGTGGGTCCAGGGGGAAGGTGTTTTCAGAGGCATGGTTGGGCTATATTCTGCCCCACTCATCCTCCATGTGGAACCGAAGTGTCCTCCGCCTCCTCACCCCATGTCACTCCATCCTTAGGAGGTGCTCCAGGGTCACCCTTGCCACCTGTAACAGCTCCTGCAGTCCCCTCTTGATGGCCTGAAGTCACTGTCCACCTAGGATGAGGGAGCAGAGTCAATACATGTGACTGTCTAGCCCCTGCAGCCCACCCATTGTGCACGGCATACAACCATGTGCCACGCCCATGTGATGGTGTGCTACCACCCACAGTGACTGTGTCCACAAGACCTGCCTACCCAGGCACCCACAGTCATGTAGACCACTGGCACACACCCACCGCCCATGTCCCACACAACACCACCATGGCCTACAGTGACTTGGCTATGTGGTGTGAAGGCAGTGGCACAGCCATGTACCTGGTGCATGCATGGACCACCATTGACACACTCCCAGACATGCACTGCCACTGGACAGTGCTGACTGTAACAAGTTGCATGCATGGCAGTGGTGTCAGTGGATGGTGACCTTGCCCCACTGCCTGCCCTATTACACAGCATGCAATAGTAATCATGGTTATAAGGCACTCACCATCATCAGACTGGTCCCTGCACCTCTGCAGACCTTCACCCCTCCTGGCCTGCTGGTCCTCCTGGCGGCGCCTCCTCTCCCTCGTCAGTCTGAGCTATTCTGGACCTAAGATGCAAACATGGAGAGAGAAACATCAGTACAGTCCAGTAGCAAAGTCCCCCCACCCACATGTGTGTGCAATCCCACACAGCCATACCCATTCACCCTGCACCCCGATACCACCACCACGGCCAACACTGGATGGCCCCCCTTGTGCCGGAAACATGCCAACTTGATACCCGTATGGATGATAACAGTGCATGGATGCGGCACCTTCCTGGCTGTGGCACCGTGCCCCTTCTGGCACATCCCTGCAGGTGGGCAAGCATGTCCAGGTGCCTGCGCCTGACGTCCCCGTACCTGTGGCGACACTGCTGTGCTGTGTGCCTGATTCCCATGGCCTCCTCCAGCACATCAGCCACCTCCTGCCAAACTACACTCCTGGTCCTTTCCAGGGGTGTATCACCATATACTGCCCCAGCATGAGGCTCTACAATGGCCACCAGATTTGCCAATTCAACCTGGCTCCACATAGCAGCCCTTCTCCATGCTATCTCAGCACATAGTTGGAGTCAAAATGGCAATCAGCAGTGCAGACCCACCACGTGCAGATGCTGCGTGGTACAGCACTGCCATTCCCTATCATGCTGTCACTGAACAGCGTGACAGTGGTCCACCCATGCCAGATGCATGGCAACTAGTGGCAAAGGTTGAGCACAGGGTCAAGGGTCTCTCACGCACAGAGAGCCACAGAGTGATTGGAACCCAATGTGTGTAGTGTGATTGGGTGCCTGTGTACCACCTTCCGTAGCGGCCTACAGCTCTGTGGCCCCAGTGCGCCTATGGCACCCCAGTGCCTTATATGTGAACAGCGCAGTAGCACCACTGGCACAATGGTGGACATGCCCTGCATTGCCTCCTGTGCACAGCACATCAGCAGCATGGCAGACATCTGCGTCATCACCCCAGGCATGCGCAGTTCGGTGTGTACTGCACATGTCACAGAACTGCACCCTTGGCTGAGCACGTTCAACACAATTGTGCAAAGCGCAACAGCACGATATTCAGCCAGCATATGCAAATCAGCTAATCAGCCAGTCAACGCAGACACTGCATTTGCATCCACTTAAAAATGCACCTCATGTCATTTGCATGCGTTGCGCTATAAAAACGTGACATTGGGCTGCACTGGCCATAGTCAGTTACTGCAGTGTATTGTGCTGAGTTGCATGCTGTTTGGGAGTGTGGACTGTGGTGTGTGGGACATGCATGGGACTGCACAGACACAGGTAACACCTGTCATTCTCACAGGATGAATAATGACTGATTGTAAGGTGGAGGAAGAAGAACAGAGACATGGGAGGAAGAGGAGGCCTAACTTCACCAAGGCAGAAACAGATGCCGTGTTTGAGACCAACTTCGACCAGGAGCTGCAGCGCAGCGGACACCAGGGAACACCACAGGCCTATGCTGCTGCATGGGAAGAGGTGGTGTGTGCCATCAACCTGCATGGCAGCCACCAGCTGTCTGTGCAGAAGTGCAAAAAGAAGATGGGCATGGACAGGCGGAGGATTAAGGAGAAGGTGGCTGCTATCAGGGCAGCCCGGTCTGCGACTGGTGGGGGAAAGCCGGACATTGCTGGCAGCATGCAGTGTTGTGCCATCGAGGGTGTTCCGCATTGTGGATTACAGATGGGTGGTTGCCCATCACTGCATTGTAGGTCCTGGTCTGTCAATGGTGGGACAGGGTAGGTCACATACATTAATGCTACTGTTTTTCCCTTACGGCTCCTGATCATCTACATGGGTCAGTGGTGGTGGGCTTGTCCACTAAGGGTGGTAGCATGGAGATAGAGGAGGGCCCATCCACCTCCACAGGCATAAAAGGGTCAGGGTGACAGTGGGCCTGCCTGGATGTCTGGACTGATGTTGGTGGAGCAGGTGTGTAGGAGGCCCTGCCCATGTCCCAACATGCCAGCGTCCATGGATGCCAGCATGCTCAGACTCGGGCTGGTGCCGGATCCATCACTGATGAGGATGGAGCTAACATCATGGGCAGTGATATGTGTGGGCCACAGGATGGCCACACAGCAGGTGACATCACGGGCATGGCCATGGGTGGTGCCACCGTGAAGGCATGCATGACATCACAGTCCCAGCATGTGCCTGTCTGCACCAGTGGGGCAGCACTGGTGTGTGTCCAGGACAGTGGGGCTGTTGCAGCCACTGCAGTGGCACTGTTGAGCCCTGGAGAGTGTCAGCCAGAGGGGCAGTGTCAGTAGTCAGCCAATGGCCATGGGGGTACAATGTCAGGAGGTGACATCAGTGCACCACTGTGGACATGCCCAGGCCTGGCCCTGCAGCACTCACCCTCAAGGGGTGCTGACTATCAGGGCCACAAACACCATGAGGGACAGCATGCCGATCAGGCAGATGACCTCTAAGATGAGCACACCCGCATACTCCAAGCATCAGTCTATCAGCAGGTGCGGCTTGTGATGGCAGTGGATGCACTCAGTGCAGCTCTGCACCAGGCAGAGGAGTGGCACTGCAGAGACACCACTCTGCTCCTGGCAGGGATGGACCAGTTGTGGGAGGATGTGACCGCTGCCATTGACAGGCAGACACAGGAAATCACAGCTGTCATGACCACAATGGGCACACAGTTATTTGCCCATGCGTCACAGACACAGTGCAGTGCAATGTCCACCCCCATTCCCGGCATCATGCTACACCCTCCTTGTCAACACCGGGTTCAGCTGTGGGCATCCTGAGCACGCCTGGTGCAGGCATGTTCGGTGTGCAGCAGTCCCCTGCATGACCACGGTTGCATTCACGCAGTGGAACCCCTGGGTGACCATCAGTGCCACCCCATGAGGCCATTGGTCAGCTTGTCACTGCTGGCGGGTCTCAGTGGGGCCGCCCACACATCCGTAGTGGCCGTGGCACTGTAGCGCGTGACTGACCTGTTTTCCAGCATGGCTACTGTCAGATGCTGCACTATGTGCATTGTGTTGTTCAGCGTGCAATGCACGGGTGGGGTACCAGGCCCTGCACACTGCAGACATTCCATCTACACACTCTCCCGGCTGCTGTCCACTGTGGCGTGTGCTGATGATGCCTGCGTTGCACTGTCTGCCACTGTGCAATGGTGCCCCATGATTGACACATGCACAATGACAGGCACTGGGCGTGGTGGTCTGTGGACATGTGTGTGGCTAGGGGTGGTGGTCAGGGCCAGTGTGCCTCCTACCCTTTGTGCATGTTTTGTGATTTGTGTGTGTGTGTGACCGTGTGCCGTGTTAGACCTTGCCCATCTCTGACAGCATGTGCGGTTCCATGCTTGGCCAATTCCCTTAATGACATGCACCCCTAGTGTTTTTTCATGCATGTTTGTGGGTTGTGTCTTTGCCAATGGTGGTTGCACATGGCCCCATGACTTACCTGGGTTGGCTGAAGTGCTCCTCTGTGATGGAGTCCTGGTGCAGCTGTGAAAGCAGGATCAGTCGGGGTCCCTTCGACCAAGGGAGGGCTGCCCATCACCATCTTCACCAGCATCCTCATCGTCCCCATTGCTGTCCCCCTCTTTGACCTGTACGGCTATCCCACAGTCATTGACCATGTTGTGCAGGATGCAACAGGCCAGGAATAGCTTGCAGGCCTTTGAGGGGCTGTACTGTAGGGCACCGCCAGATGTGTCCAGTCATCGGAAACATGCCTTCAGCATCCCAAACACCCACTCGATGACATTGCGTGTGGTGGCATGTGCCTCATTGTAGCATTGCTGTGATGGGGTTGTGGGTTGCCGGTATGGTGTGAGCAGCCAGGGACGGAGTGGGTATCCACTGTCACCTGTGTGTAAAGGGTGGAAGTTAGTTTGGTGATCAGCATCACCCTGCCTTGGGCCATCTAGGCCAATACCCATGTCACCTCTGACTATGCCCCTCCCAAGCTCCATGTCTTTCTGCGTGGTTTGCATACTCACCCACTAAGTGGCCAGTGGGGATGTCCCCAGTCTCAAACCTCTGGCACAGTGCTGACTGGTGCCAGATGAAGGCATTATGTGCTCCCCCAGGGTGCGTGGCACAGACATTGATTATGCGCCCCCTGGCATCGCACACCACCTGGCAGTTAATGCTTGCATACCCCTTCTGATTCATGTATGCGACCTCTTTGGGGCCAGGTGGTGTGCAGATGGCCACATGGGTGCTGTCTATTGCCCCAAGCATGCCAGGCATATGTGCTACCCTGTGAAACTCCTGTATGTTTGCTGTGCAGTCTGCCGGTGTGCTGGGGAAATGGATGTACTCCACAGCATGTGGCACCAGTGCACTGAGGAATTGGGTGAGGTAGCGTGATGCTGCTGACTGGGTTATGCCTGTAGTGTCCCCTGTTAGTCTCTGGAAGGTACTCGTGGTGAGCAGGCACATGCAAGCTGCCACTTTGGTCTCCACTGACAGAGCATGGCTCTGTCGTGTGGGTGCCTGCATCACATCACTGCACAGCTCACAGAGCTGCCTCAGAATTGCCCAGTTCAGGTGGTACTGGCCCACGATCTCAGTATCAGTGCACAGCTTGAAGCTGGTGCAGGCTCGGTACTGCCTGTTGGGGGCATACCACCGATGGGCCCTTCCATGGCCATGCCCCCCTGCTGCCTGCATTCTCACCCATCTCATAACTGCCTCCATCTGGATGGTGGCACTGGCCATGTCCCTGGCTTGTGTTCCCCCCTGGCAGCTGCTTCTGTGTTCCCCCCATTGTGCTCTGTCTCTGTCCTGCTCTGAGCATGTTTTGCCTCTGTGGCTGCCTATGGTTCAGCAACATGTGCCTTCCCTGGAGCATTCTTGTGCCTCTCTCTTGTTCCTTTTTATTTTGGCTCATTTCTGCTATGCGTAACTTCCTCTTGCTCCCCTATTGCACAATGCACATGTTGCTGAATATTGCACTGTGCCATTTATGCATGGTTCCTCCCCCTTCAGTTGCACATGCATTCATTATCATTGCACTCTTGTGCAGTGTGATTTTGGGGCACATCTGCCTGCCGTGGAATATCACAGAATGGTGCATTTTCAGACTTGCGCTGTTGCATCCCTATTGCGCATGATGCAACCCTTTTGAATGGCTGAGCCTATGTGTTAATTTGTCTCTGTGAAAGTGTTGTTTTAATTTTTTTTGCCAAATTATCTCAATCATGGGTTATATTGTCTGTGTTTCAGTGTGGTTCAAAACAATGAGTTCATTTCTCTCTGTTACAGTGTTGTGCTTAACTATGTGAATTTATCCTTGTCATGGAGTGGAGAGTAATGCAATATAATATAATATAATATAATATAATATAATATAATATAATATAATATAATATATATAATATAATATCATATGCTATGCTATCATCTCATAAGATATGATGTGATTTAATGAGATATGATATGGTTTGATATATGATGTGATGTAATGTGATGTGATCTAATAAAATATTTTATAATATAACATAATGTAATATAATAGAACGGTGTGGTTTTATAATATAACTATTTAATTAACTATATTGTAATATATCTCTTTGACAGTGTGGTGCTAAACTATGTGTTAAAATATCTGGGCAAAACTCTGGTGTTTAACTATTTGTTCGATTATCCAAGTAAAAGTGTAGTGCTTAAATATGTTACATTATCACTGTGACAGTGTGGCGCTAATTAATGTGTTAAATATTCCCAAAAGTGAGATCAATTGTCTCTTTTGCAGCCTACCTCTAAACAATGAGATAAATGCTGTATGTTACAGAGTTGTGCTTGCCTGTGTGAAATTTTCTCTGTTACAGTGTGGTGATTAACATAATATAATATAATATAATATAATATAATATAATATAATATAATATAATATAATATAATATAATATAATATAATATAGCATGCTATAATTGATTTGATACAATATGTGATGTGATGTAACATGATATGATATGATATGAAATATTATAGTTTCATATAATATAAAATAATATATTATAAAATAACTTTATAATTAGGTGTTAATTTGTCTCTGTGACAGTGTGGTGCTAATTTATGTGCTAAATTATCCCAATCATGGGTTATATGGTCTCTGTTGCAGTGTGGTTCAAAACAGTGAGTTAATTGCTCTCTGTTACAGTGTTGTGCTTAACTGTATGAAATTATCCTATTAAAGAGTGGTGATTATTATAATATAATATAATATAATATAATATAATATAATATAATATAATATAATATAATATAATATGTATAATATATAATATAGTATAATATAATATAAAATATCAAAATATAATACAATATAATATAGTATAGCATAATATAATAAAATGTAGCTATAACATAACATAATATAATATCATATGATGTGATGTAATATGATATTCTATGACATGATAAGATATGATATATCATATGATGTGATGTGATGTGATATGATATGAGTATGATATAATATAATATAATATGATATAGTAGAATGGTGTGGTGTTATAATATAACTATTTAATAAACTATGTTTTAATATATTTCTTTGACAGTGTGGTGCTGAACTATGTGTTAAAATATCTATGCAATACTGTGGTGCTGTACTATGTTGTTTTTTATTAAATTTAAGTTTATTGGTTTTAACAGCAAAATAAAACACCAACAAAACAGAACAATCGAAGAATGTACACAAGAAGTAGCAAACAAACAGTACAACCAAAATACCTACTCCACCACCCCCACCAGAAAAGCCCCCACACCCCACCCATCCCAACCACCCAAAGACAGATAAATCACACAATCTTCGACAGATGAAATCCCTCCATCCAACCCCCACCTCCCACCCAACTGAGGCACGCCAACAACAAAAGAAACTATTAAGTCTGGATACCACTGTATCCTATAACAAAAAATCAGAACATTGGTATCATAAATAGCATGATAGCATAGAAATCAAAATTTAACAAATGACATAACATACAAAGGGACTAGAGGAATTGGGTCACAGAGTTGCATTATTAAAGCAGACATAAGGCCTGGAGCTTGTCCCATCTCTTGCGAAACAGGTCCATACGACCTTTAAAACTAGCAATCAGCCTCTCTGACTGAAGGTACGACACTACCTCCTTCAACCAATCGGCAAAGGATAAGACCAAATGATCCATCCAGTGTCTTAGGACCAGCTTCTTAACTGCCATGGACACCAAGGCCATATGATATCGATGCTCAACGGTATCTACATGGGAAAAATCACCCAAAACACAAATCTCAGGACAAAAAAACCCAGTCAGACCCAGAAGAGGATCAAGGTTCTCCCGGACCAGGGACCACAATGGAGCAACTTTAGGACAGTCCCAGAAGATATGAATTAAATTACCATCACCTTGTAGGCATCTAAAACACTCCGGTTGGGAAACCATCTTACGCTGAAAGAGTTTGACAGGAGTATAATAAAGGTTATTCACAATATAATATTGTGTTAACCACAGCCTATCCTGGGTATGGTATCTATGCAAATCTTTCCATATACCAGTCCAATCCGGGGAAATGTTGGGAAGAAAGTGTGTCCAGACCATCGGACCCTCAACAGCCTCCTGAGAACTATAATTCAGAAGATAAGAATAAATCAACGAGATGGAGTGAGATTGGGAGGCAAGACTAATAATGTCAGAGAGGAAAGGATAAGCAACCGATTCCCTAAAAGAAGTACCAGATTTGCTACCGATTAAGTGCCTAAGCTGATAAACCTTAAAAACCCCTCTACTTGGTATACCAAATTTCTCCAGAATATCACCTGAGGAGAGAAGTGAGTCTTGGCTAAACAGATGCTCAACTCTGGCCTCTTTAAGTTGTGGGAGCCATTCGGCATAATCCAAGAGCTGCCTATCCTAATATTAGGATTAAGGACCACCGTTGTCCCAGGTCGAGCGCTAGAAATATGAAAAAACTTGAGGCATTGTGCCCATGATCTAAAGGTACCCATCACCATGCTATCCGACACCAGCTGTGAAAGAGCCTTTGGAGGCACATAAAATAAAACGTATTTATCTAGTTTAGCCTCAGAAAGAAAGGCACGTTCAAGCTAGAGCCAAATTGGGCAGGATATCTCTGGATCAGTGGAAACCATCTCCCTAACTTAGAAAGGTGAGCTGCCCAATAGTACAGCAGAAGATTAGGCAACGCGGGCCGCCTTTTCCCTGGAGGTGACAGCTTGGTGTAGGGCTGTGCCCCTTCCCCACCAAATAAAACTAGAAACAACGCATGGAGTTGCTGAAAATAGGAAAGAGGAAGCCAGAGATTAATCAAATTCAACGGATAAAAATCCTGGGAAGAACATTCATTTTAATAACATTGATTCATCCAAAGTGAGATAGGAAGAGCTGACCATCGCTGTAAATCCTGGCTAACCAAATCCTAACTCTGTCCAAGTTTAACTTTTCAAGAGGGAGATCAGTAGAGAAGTGGATCCTAAATATTTAATGGAACTAGAAGTCCACCTCATTCCCAAGGAAAGGAAATCCTGCTTATTAGTATACTTATTTAATGGGAAGATCTCACATTTAGAAATATTCAGCTTATAGCGGGAGAAAATACCAAACTGCGCAATAATATCGATAGCAGCCTTCAAAGATGCTGCAGGATCTGTTAAGTGCAGCAAAACATCATCTGCATATGCAGAAAGAACCGGTTCCAGTTGCTGTAGCCTAACACCTCTGACCTGCGGGGATGATTTAAGTCTAATCAGCAATGGTTCCAGAAATAAATTAAATAATAAAGGGGAAAGGGGGCATCCCTGCCTGGTGCCAGCAAATAAATGAAAAGAAGAAGATAAGACCCCGTTGCAGTAAATCTTAGCAGAAGGGCAACTATAAAACGTCTGAATACTATTCAGAAAAGGAGACGGAAAACCCATTCTCTCCATTACTGACCAGAGGAAAGACCAATCAACCCAGTCGAAGGCCTTTACAGCATCAAGAGAGACCAGAGCAACCGGAAACAGGGCTGTTTGAGCATATTGAGAAATATGTGACAAGGTCCTCAAATGGTCAGCCGCCGACCTCCCCGGTACGAAACCAACCTGTTCAGGGCTCAGCAGCCCAGACCAGACCTTCTTGATTCTTTCAGCTAGTATTTTAGCAAGAATTTTCATGTCGTAATTTTGAAGAAAAATGGGTCTATAATTAGCCGGATCTGTAAGAGTTTTATCAGCTTTGGGGATTAAAACAATAGTAGCCTCAAACAGAGCAGGATCAACCTCAGGGGAAACCAATAGATAGTTATATAGTTTAAGGAGAATAGGTACCAGGTCCTTAGCAAAAACCTTATAGAAGTTTGCAGGGAAACCATCCGGACCTGGTGCCTGTCCGGAACAAAGAAGCATCCTCGGCTGGAATAGGAGCCAGTAGACTAGCTTGCTGAGCTTCTGACAGACAAGGGATGTCTATCTCCCTCAAATACGCCTTGACGTCCGAGGGTAGGACAGGACAGGAGACTTACTATAGAGATCCAGTAGTATTCCTTGAAAACATGCTAATATCTCTGGGAGAAGAGACAACCTCACCAGATGGAGAAGACAAGGAGGGATGATCCTTGAGCTTTCCAATGCAATGAAGTGCAAGGCCAAAGTTTCCCGGATTTTCCCCAAAATCAAGATACTTAGCTTGAGTTTTATCAAGCAGTATTCTGTTTTCTCCTTCAAAAGATCCGTATATTCATTTCTAGCTGATAGAAGATCCTTAAGATCCCTTAGAGAGGAGGTTAAAGAAAATTTAGCCTCTAATTCCCTAAGCTTGTTCATCAGAGCTAAGGAGCTAGCCAGCCGCATACTCTTCCTAAAGGAAGCCATTTTAATGAGTTCACCCCTAAGATAACACTTCAGAGCACCCCAAACCATATCAACTCTTGGAGTAGAGTTCAAATTATCTACCAGAAAAAGGGAAATCCAAGAACTAATGTCCAACACATTTTGATGGTCCTTTAGCATTTGAGTGTTCAACAGCCACATCGAATCACGGGAATAATCCGGGTCTAAAGAAAGTCTGATCCAGACTACGGCATGGTCCGACAAAATAATCGGCTCAATGCCAGACAGAGAGATATTCGAGAGAAAGGGGAGACTAACTAAAACCATATCCAGCCTTGATTTGGTGCCATGCGATTGAGAGTGAAAGGAGAAGGCACGACAAGAGGAGTTAGCAAGCCACCAAGGATCACACAAGCCCAACAATGAACTCAGATCCCAAAAGGCACACTGAGCCGGAGAAGAAGGACGTTTATCCTGAGGATCTTTGTCCAAAATAGATGAAAAGGGCACATTCCAGTCGCCCCCCAATATAAACTGGGCAGGGAGGAAACTGGACAATTTATCAGCAAGGGACATAAAAAAGCCCAGATTCCCACCCACCGGACCATATATGGAGCCTAGAACTACATTACCACCATTGAGAGTACCCTTAATCAAGATAAACCTCCCCTCTGGATCTGAAACAATCGTCTCATTCGTAAAGAGTACATGTTTTTTAATAAGAACTGCAACCCCTTTGCTAAAACAGGAATTTCCCACAAGGCAGGATTGAGAAAAACCAGAACGAGATAACAGCCTGGTGTCATCATGGCATAGATGTGTCTTTTGCAAAAAAAGGATATCAATTTGAAGTAGTGAACAATGATTAAAGGCCTGCAACCGCTTGACCCGATCCCTAAGTCCTCGAACATTCCAAGACGCTATTTTGACTGTGTTCATAACCATTTTAAGTACAGCATGATACAACCAAACATCCAGACAAATACAGCAAAGTAAAAAAGAGCAAAGGCGCACCCCCATTGTAAAGGCCAGGGACATAGTGATCCCCCAAAACAATTCAGGCCTAGATCCCCACAGAAAAAACCCATCCAGCATACCCAACCAGAGCAGAGCCAGAACCTATGCAGGCAGGGTAGGCCCTCCCGTCTGTGAAACCCCGGCAGAGCATAACTAATCCCCAGACCCCCAACAACCCTTAAAACCCCCTGATCAAGTTCAAGGTGCTGTACTATGTGTTAGATTATCCGAGTAAAAGTGTAATGCTTAAATATGTTACATCATCATTGTGACAGTGTGGCGCTACTTAATGTGTTAAATTTTCTCAAAAGTTAGATAAATTCTCTCTGTTGCAGTGTGGCTCTAAACAATGAGTTAAATGCAGTCTGTTACAGAGTTTTGCTTGCCTGTTTGAAATGTTCTACCTTATGGTGTGGTGATTAACATAATATACTATAACATAATATAAGATATTATATGATATAATATGATATCGTATGCAATGATTGATATGATATGATATGATATGTGATGAGATGTGATGTGATATGACATGACATGATATGATATAATACAGTATAATATAATGTAATATAACACATAACATAACATAATATAATATAACATACTATATAATACTTTATAAAATAGTGGTGTGGTGTTATAATATCATAACTATTAAATTAATTAATTATGTGTTAATTTGTCTCTGTGGCTGTGTTGTGTTAATTTATGTGCTAAATTACCTCAAACATGGGTTATATTGTCTGTGTTGCAGTGTGGCTCAAAACAATGAGTTCATTGCTCTCTCTTACAGTGTCGTGCTTAACTGTGAGAAATAATCATTGTCATGGAGTTGAAAGTAATATAATATAACATAATATAGCATAATATAATATAATGTAGTATAGCATAACGTAATAGCATATGATATGATATGATATGATATGATATGATATGATGTGGGGTGATGTGATGTGATGAGATGTGATATGGTATGATATGATATGATATGGTATATGATGTGATGTGATGTGAGGAAGGTGATATGAAATGATATGATATGATATGGTATGATATCATATGATATAATATATTATAATATAATATAGTGTAATATAATTTAATGTTGTGGTGTTATAATATAACTATTTAATTAACTATGTTTTACTGTATCTCTTTGACAGTGAGGTGCTAAACTGTGTGTTAAAATATCTTGGCAAGGCTGTGGTGCTAATCTATGTGTTAGATTATCCGAGTAAAAGTGTAGTGCTTAAATATGTTACAATTTCATGGTGACAGTGTGGTGCTAATTAATGTTAAATTATCTCAAAAGTGAGAAAATTTGTCTTTGTTGCAGTGTAGCTCTAAACAATGAGTTAAATGCTGTCTGTTACAGAATTTTTTTGCCTGTCTGAAATTTTCTCTGTTGCAGTGTGGAGATTAACATAATATAATATAATATAATATAATATAATATAATATAATATAATATAATATAATATAATATAATATAATATAATATAATATAATATAATGTAATATGATATGAGATTTGATGTGATGTACCATGATATGATTGATATGATATGATATGATATGATATGATATGATATGATATGGTATAATATTACAATATAATATCATATAATATAATATCATATATTATAAAATAACTGTATTATTAACTATGTGCTAATTTGTCTCTGTGACAGTGTGGTGCTATTTTATATGCTAAATTATCTCAAACATGGGTTATATTGTCTCTGTTGTAGTGTGGTTCAAAACAATGAGTTCATTGCTCACTGTTAAAGTGTTGTGCTTAACTGTGTGAAATTATCCTTGCCATTGAGTGGAGACTAATTTAATATAATATAGTATAATATAATATAATATAAAATAATATAATATAATATATTTATAATATAATATATAATATAATGTGGTGTTATAATATATCTGTTAAATTAATTAACTATCTGTTAACTTATCTCAGTCAAACTGTTTTGCTGAACTATGTGCTAAATTATCTCTGTGACAGTGTGGTGCTGAACTTTGTGTTAACATATGTCTGTGATAGTGTGGTGCTGAAGTTTTTTGTAAAATTATCTCTATCATAGTGTTGTTCTAAAGTAGGTGTTAAATTATTGCTGTAACTGTGGTGCGTAAATGTGTTACATTATTTCTTTGACAATGTGGTGCTACTGTATGTGTTAAATTATCTCAAACATGGATTATTTTGTCTATGTTGCAGTGTGTTTCTAAACAATGAGTGGAATGCTCTCTATTTCAATGTAGTTATTAACTCTGTGAAATGTATGTTATGGTGTGGTCTCTGTTACACAGATTACTCAGATTAATATAACATAATATATCATAACATAAAATCATGTAACATAACATAACAAGCATAACTTAATATATAATGGAATGGTATTATAATATTATAACCATTAAATTAATTATGTGTTAATTTATGTCAATCAAACTGTGGTGCTAAACTATGTTTTAAAATGATCACTGTGAGAGCGGGATACTTAACTGTCTTGTTTCTTTTACATTGTGTTGCTAAACTGTGTGTAAAAATATCTCTGTAACATGAAGGTGATAAACTGAATGTTAAATTATCTCTATGATATATCTAAGGGTTACTTCATCTGGTAGACAATGTGGTGATAAACAATTTGTTAAATTATGTCTGTGACAGTGTGTTGCTGTGTGGTGCTGAACTCTGGTTTAAATTATCTCTATCAGAGTGTGGTGCTTAAAAATGTTACATTATCTCTGTGTCAGTGTGGTGCTAATTTATGAGTTAAATTATCTCAAACAAGTGTTAAATTGTTTCTGCTATCCACAGTTTGACTGAGATAAATTAATACATAATTAATTTAATAGACATAATATTATAACATCACACCATTATATGTTATGTTACATTACATTATGTTATGTTATGTTATGTTATGTTATGTTATGTTATGTTATGTTATGTTATGTTAATCACCACACCATGACAGACATAATTTCACGCAGTTTTCCACAACACTGAAACAGAGAGCATTTATCTCATTGAACCGCACAGTAACAGAGACAATTTAACTCATGTTTGAGATAATGCAACACATAAATTAGGACCACACTGTCACAGAGGTTATGTCACACATTTAAGCACTACACTGTTACCGAGATAATTTAACACATACTTTAGAATCACACTGTGATAGAGATAATTTAAACCATAGTTCAGCACTACACAGGGATATTTTAACACATACTTCAGCACCACTCTGTAACAGAAATAATTTAGCAAATAGTTTATCACCACACTGTCTTACGAGATAAAGTAATGCACAGATGTCAGAGAGATGATTTATAACACAACGTTTAGCACCACACTGTTCAATAAACAATTTAGACAGTTGAGCATTGCACTCTCACAGTGATAACCTAACACATAGTTCAGCACCACACTTTGAGATAAGTTAACACAAAGTTAATTAATTTAATAGTTATATTATAACATCACACCATTATATTATATTATATTATATTATATTATATTATATTATATTATATTATATTATATTATGTTTTGTTATGTTATGTTTTGTTATGTTATATTATGCTATTCACCACACCATAACAGAGATAATTTCACACAGTTAAGCACAACACTGAAACAGAGAGCATTTAACTCTTTGTTTAGACCCACACAGCAAGAGAGACAATTTAACCCATGTTTGAGATAATTTAACACATACACACTGTTACAGAGATAATTTAACACATTGTTTAAAACAACACTGTGATAGAGATCATTTTAACCATAGTTCTTCACCACACTGTCACAGAGGTATTTTAATATATAGCTCAGCACCACACTGTCGCAGAGCTATTGTAACACAGTTTAGTACCACACTGTCATAGATATAAATTAACACATAGTTAATTAATTTAAGTTACATTATAACCCCACACCAGTGTATTCTATTCTGTTCTATTAATCACCTCTCTTTAACAGGAATAGCTTCATTCAGTTTAGCACAACGCTGTAACAGAGATCATTTAACTCATTGATGAGAACCACACTGCAACAGAGACTATTTAACACATGATTTGGATAATTTAACACATAAATTAGCACCACACTGTCACAGGGACAATATAACACATTTAAGCACCACACTGTTACAGAGATAATTTTACACATAATTTAGAACCACACTGTGATAGAGATAATTTAAACCATATTTCAGCTTTACACAGTCACAGAGATAATTTTACAAAGTTTTAGCACTGCACTGTAAAACAGACAATTTAAGACAGTATATCAATCCACTCTCACAGTGATAATTTAACACATAGTTCAGAACCACACTATTGCAGAAATATTTTAACCCAGTTTAGCACCACACTGTCACAGATATAAATTAACACATAGTTATATTATAACCCCACACCAGTGTATTCTATTCTATTCTATTCTATTCTATTCTATTCTATTAATCACCACTCTTTCATAGGGTAATTTCTCAATCTTAAGCACAACACTGAAACAGAGATGGTGTTGAACTATGTTTCAAAATGTCTGTGCGATTGTGTGGTGTTGAAAAATATGTTAAATTGTCTCTAACAGTGTGAAGATTAAATGTGTTACATTATCTCTGTGACAGTGTGGTGCTAATCTCATTGTTGAATTATCTCAAAAACTGTTAATTTGTTTCTCTTGTAGTGTGGCTTCAGGCAGTGAGTTAAATGCTCTCTGTTACAATGTTGTGCTTAAATGTGTGAAATTATCCATTACAGAGTGGAGATTAATATAATATAATATAATATAATATAATATAATATAATATAATATAATATAATATGATATGAACTGTGTGTTAATATAATATAATATATTATGGTATGATATGCATGATATGATGTAATGTAATATAATATAATAAAATGGTGGGGTGTTACAATATTATATCTATTAAATTAACTGTGTGTTAATTTATTTCTGTGAGAGTGTGGTGTTAAACTAACTGTCAAAATATTTCTTTGATAGTGCGGTGCTGAATTATGTGTTAAATTATCTCTGTGACAGTGTGGTGCTGATCTAAGTGTTAAATTATCTCAAATATGGGTTAAATTGGGTGTTGCAGTATGGTTATAAAAATTGAGTTCAGTGCTCTCTGTTACAGTGTTGTGCTTAACTTTGTGAAATTAGCCTATGAGAGAGTGGTGATAAATAGAATAGAATAGAATAGAATAGAATAGAATAGAATACAAGTGTATGGTGAAATAATATTATATCTCTGAAATTAATTAACGATGTGTTAATTTATCCCTTGACAGTGTGGTATTAAACTATGCATTAAGTCATCACAAAGATGGGTAAAATTGTCTCATCTGAAGTGTGGTGCTAAACAATGAGTTGAATGCTCTCTTTTACAGTGTTGTGCTTAACTGCCTAAAATTATACCTGTTACGAAGTGGTGATTAATAATAATATAATATAATATAGTATAATATAATATAATATAACATAATATAATATAATGCAATACAATACGATACAATATAATATAATGTATAATATTGTATTATATGATATCATATATACATCATATGATAATTTATGAAAAGATATGATAAAAGATCTGATATCATGTGATATAATATGATGTGATGTGATGTGATATGATATGAGATTATATGAAATGATATGATATGATATAATGTAATTGAACATAATATATTATAATATAATATAATATAATATAATATAATATAATATAATATAATATAATATAATAATGATATAGTATGAAAAGATATTAACATGACACTGTCACAGAGGCAAATTAGCACATAGTTTATTCATTTAATAGTTATAATATTATAACACACCACTAATTTATAATGTATTATATATTATGTTATATTATATTATTTTATGTTATATAACATTATATTACATTGCAATATTGTATTATATTATATTATATTATATTATTTTATATTATACTATATTGCATTATATTATATCATATCATATATTATATTACATCACATCTCATCACATATCATATCAATCATAGCATACTATGTCACATTATATCATATCATATCTTATATTATATATTATTTTATAGTATAATACATTATGTTAATCACCACATCGTAACAGAGAAAATTTCACACAGGCAAGCAAAGCTCTGTAACAGACAGCATTTAACACATTGTTTGGAGCTATGCAGCAACAGACACTATTTATCTCACTTTTGAGAAAATTTAAAACATTAATTAGTGCCACACTGTCACAGAGAAATTAACACATAATTAATTATAAAGTTACTTTATAGTATATTATATTATTTTGTATTACATTAATTTGTAATATTATATTATACCATATTATATTATATTATATTATATTATATTATATTATATTATATTATTATATTATATTATATTATATTATATGAGATCACATCACATATATCATATCATATCAAATTAATCATAGCATGCTATATGATATCATATCATATCATATCATATCATATCATATCATATCATGTTAATCACCACACCGTAACAGAGAAAATTTCACACAGGCAAGCAAGACTCTGTAACATACAGCATTTACTGTATCTCACTGTTTAGAGCTATGCTGCAAAAGAGAAAATTTCTCTCACTTTTGAGAAAATTTAACATATTAATTAACACCACACTGTCACAATGATAATTTACTCGAATAATCGAACACATAGTTCAGCACCACAGTATTGCCCAGATATTTTAACACATAGTTTAGCACCACACTTTCACATAGATAAATTAAAAAGTAGTTAATTAATTTAATAGTTATAGTATTATAACAGCACATCATATTATATTATATTATATTATATTATATTATATTATATTATATTATATTATATTATATTATATTATATTAATCACCACACTTTTTCAGGGATAATTTCACACGGTTTAGCACAACACTCTAAGACAGATAATCTAACACATTTAATCACTACACTTTCATAGACATAATTTATCACATACTTAATTAATTTAATAGTTATAATATTATAACCCCTCACCATTATATTATATCATAGCATATCATTTCATATCATATCATATATCATAACATATCATTTCATATCATTTCATATGATATCATATTATATTTTATTAAATTATATTACAGTAATCACCACTCCGTAACTGGGATAATTTCACACAGTTAAGCACAACCCTATAGTAGAGAGTATTTAACTAATTGTTTAGACCCTCACTACAAGACTTACAATTTGACAAATGTTTGACAAAATTTAACAAATAGTTCAGCACCACACTATCGCAGAGCTATTTTAACACATAGTTTAGCACCCCACTGTGACAGAGTTAAATTAACACATAGTTAATTAATGTAATAGTTATAATATTATAACACCACATCATTATATTATATTACATTGTATTATATTAAGTTATAGTATATCATATCATATCATATCATATCATATCATATATCATATCATATCATATCATATCATATTATATTATATTATATTATATTATATTATATTATAGCTTTGGGTGGGGCATCATTGGCAGGTGTGGGGAAGGCAAAGCAGGGGGATGAGGTAGCAGAGGTGGAAATGATGGCAGAGAGAGTGAGGGAAGCTCTCAGGTTCCATAACATGGAGAAAGCACCAGGGCAGGATAAATTACATCCCAGAGTGCTGAAGGAACTGGCAGAATTCCTAATAAAACCCATGAGGGAGCTCTTCAGCAGTTCTCTGAGGAAAGGGTGGATGCCCCAGGATTGGAAGGTGGCGTATATAGTGCCAATCCACAAGCAGGGATCAAGGGAGGTGGCAGAGAACTACAGGCCCATTAGCCTGACATTGATGGTGGGCAAGGTAATGGAGGGCATTGTCAAGGAGAGGCTGGGGGGACCTGGAAAAGTTGGGGAGCCTGGACAATAGACAGCATGGATTCATCCTGGGGAAATCATGTCAGACAAACCTTGTGGAGTTCTATGTCTGGGTGATGAGTGCATTGGAGCAGGGAAGACCAGTGGACATCCTCTTTCTTGACTTCAGCAAGGCATTTGACTCTGTTACTCAGGGTGGCTTGTTGAATAATCTGGGAGAAATAGGGGTGGGGAACCAGATGATCAGATGGATAGGAAATTGTCTAATGAACCAGACCCAGAGGGTCATGGTTGGAGGGATAGTCTCATCCCCAAGGAGGTTCATTAGTGGAGTCCCTCAGGGATCAGTCCTTGGGTCCCTCCTGTTCAACACCTACATCTCTGACATAAGGAAGTGAATCAGGAGTTAGATGACTCTCTTTGTGGATGACTCTAAACTGGGGGTAGTTGTGGATGAGGAGGAGAAGGGGAGGGTGGCCCTACAGGAGGACCTGGAGGTTCTGGAAAGTTTGTCTAGAAAGTGGAATCTGAGGTTCAATGCAGGAAAATGCAAGGTACTGCACCTGGGAGGCAGAAACCCAGGCCAAGTGTACACCCTGGGTGGGGAATGCTACACATCTCGATGGCTGTGTGACCTGGGGTGGTAGTGGATGTCAAGATGAACAACTCAGAGAGTTGCAGGAGGGTAGCTGCAAAGACCAACATGATGCTTGGATGCATTGCTAGGGGGCTCACCTCCAGAAGGAGGGAAATGATATTCCCACTGTATAACTGCTTGGTGAGGCCAAATCTCGAGTACTGTATGTAGTTTTGGAGGCCACATTTAAAGAGGGACATTGAACTCCTGGAGAGGGTCCAGAGGAGGGAAAGCAAAATGATTTGAGGCTTGTGGGACAGGACCTATGGGGAGAGGCTTGAAGAGCTAAATATGTACACATTGGGAAGATAGAAGGGACTGGGGGACATGATAGAGGTCTTCAGGTACATGAAGGGGTAAATAGGGGAGGAGCAGTCAGGGTGCTCTGAAGAAAGGAGGTGGGGCACCTAGAGGGCATGGGTGGAAGCTGAAGGAGGGAGCTTCAGTGGAGAAAGGAGAAGGTGCTACTTCACTTGCAGGGTGGTGGAGCAGTGGAATGCACTTCCTAGGTGGCTGGTGGAGGCAGAAATGATGGAGGAGTTCAAGAGTGTTAGGGACAGGTACAGGGGAAGGGCTCTGGAAGCAAAACCAGTGTAGCAAGAGTATCTAGGACTGTGAAGGCAGAAGCCAGAGAGGGAGAGGGGGACAGCAAGGTCAGCTCCTAGGGTGGGGGCTGACCAAACGCGCAGACACGAAAGACCATTAGGCCTGTTCTTCTGACATTTTAGTATGTTAGTATATTATATTATATTATATTATATTATATTAAATTATATTATATTATATTAATCACCACTTTGTAACTGGTATAATTTCACACAATTAAGCACAACACTGTAACAGAGAGCATTAAACTCAGGCCCAGATATTCAAATGGGTTGCGCCATGTGCAACAGGGATGCACCAGCACAAGTGCAAAAATTTGCCATTCTGTGATATTCAGCAGGAGGCAGATGCGCCTCCTAATCACAATGCGCAAGAGCGCAATTATAATGAATGCATGCACAACTGAAGGGGGAGGAACCATGCATAAATGGTGCAGTGCGATATTCAACGACATGTGCCATGTACAATAGGGGAGCAAACAGAAGTTGTGTGATAGCAGAAATGATCCAATATAAAAAGGAACAAGCGAGAGGTGCGAGAATGCTACAGGGAAGACACATGTTGCTGAACTGCAGGCAGCCACATAGGCACACAAAAACTGGGAGCAGGACAGGGCAGGAGAGAGGCAGAATACCTGGAACCCCCAGGAACAGGAAAGGTGTGGGGAGCCTCTGCCACAGTGCAGGTCAAAAGGGGTAAGTGCCACACAGCACTGAAACTACTACAGGGAGGTGTTCCCGGTGCAGGGGGAGTAGCAGCAAGGACAGTGGGGGGAACACAGAAACAGCTGCCAGGGAAGTAACACAAGCCAGGGACATAGCCAGTGCCACCATCCAGATGGAGGTAGTTATGCGGGGGTAAGAAGGCAGGCAGCAGGGGGCGTGGCCATGGAAGGGCCCGTCAGTGGTATGCCCCCAACAAGCAGTACCGAGCCCGCACCAGCTTTGAGCTGTACACTGATACTGAGATCGTGGGCTGGTACTGCCTGAACCGGGCGACCCTGAGGCAGCTCTGTGAGCTGTGCACTGATGTGATGCAGGCACCCACACGACAGAGCCATGCTCTGTCAGGGGAGACCAAAGTGACAGCTTTTATGTGCCTGCTCACCATTGGTACCTTCCAGAGACCAACAGGGGAAATGACAGGCATAACGCCTCATCACCCAGTTCCTCAGCGCACTGCTGCCACATGCTGTGGAATACATCCGTTTCCCCAGCACACCGGCAGAGCGCACAGCAAACATACAGGATTTCCACAGGCAGCACGATGATTGGCATGCTCGGGGCATAGACTGCACCTATGTGGTCATCTCAGATGCCACTCATTCCCAAAGGGGGCCGATGCATGAATCAGAAGGAGTATGCAAGCATCAACTGCCAGATGGTGTGTGACGCCAGGGGGTGCATAATCAATGTCTGTGCCATACACCCTGGGGGACCACATGATGCCTTCATCTGGCACAAGTCCACACTGTGGCACAGGTTTGAGAGTGGGGACATCTCCACTGGGCACCTAGTGGCTGAGTATGCAAAGCACACAGAAAGACATGAAGCTTGGGAGGGGCATAGTCAGAGGTGACATGGATAATGGCCTAGATGGCCCAAGGCAGGACGATGCTGATCACCAAACTAACGTCCGCCCTCTACACACAGGTGACAGTGCATACCCACTCCATCCCTGGCTGCTCACAACATACCGGCGGCCTGCGACCCCATAGCAGCAACGCTACAATGAGGCACATGCCACCAGACGCAATGTTATCGAGTGGGTGTTCGGGATGCTGAAGGCACGTTTCTGTTGCCTGGACACGTCTGGTGGTGCTCTGCTGTACAGCTCCTCAAAGGCCTGTAGACTATTCCTGGCATGTTGCATCCTGCACAACATAGCCAATGACTGTGGGATATCCATACAGGTCGAAGAGTGGGACAGCGATGGGGTCGATGAGGACTCTGGTGAAGATGGTGATGGGCAGCCCCCTTGGTCAAAGGGACCCACTACTGATCCAGCTGGCAGAGCTGCACTGGGACACCATCACAGAGGAGCACTTCAGCCAACCCAGGTAAGTCATGGGGCCATGTGCAACCATCAATATCAAAGGCACAACCCACAAACACGCATAGACAAACACCAGGGGTGCATGTCGTTAAGGGAATTGGCCGACCATGGAACCGGACACGCCATCAGGGATGGGCAAGGTCTAACACAGCATGCGGTCACACACAAACACACACACACACCTCACAAGACATGCACAAAGGGTAGGAGGTAAGCCGACCCCAACTGCCACACCTAGCCACACACACGTCCACAGACCACCATGCCCAGTGCCTGTCATTGTGCGTGTGTCAGATGCTCGGCACCATTGCACAGTGGCAGACAGTGCAACGCAGGCATCATCATGCACACTCCACAGTGGAAAGCAGCTGGGAGGGTGTGCAGATGGAATGTGTGTGTGCACGCAGGGCCGGGTACCCCACCCGTGCATTGCACATTGAACAACACAATGCACACTGGGCAGCATCAGACAGTAGCCATGGTGGGAGAGAGGTAAGTCATGCACCACAGTGCCACGGCTGTCAAGGATGCATGGGCAGCCCCTCTGAGGCCCACCAGCAGTGACAGGCTGACCGATGTCCTCATGGGGTGGCACCGACCATCCCCCAGGGGTTAAACTCTGTGAACACAACTGTGCTCGTGCAGGGGTCTGCAGCACACCGAACATGCCTGTGCCAGGTGTGCTCGGGATGTCCACAGCTGAACCCTGTGTCAACAAGGAGGGTGACACACAATGCCAGGAATGGGGGGGTGGACATTGCACTGCGCGGTGTCTGTGACGCATAGGCAAATAACTGTGTTCCCACTGTGGCCATGACAGCTGTGATTGTCTGTGTCGGCCTGTCAATGACAGCGGTCACATCCTCCCGCATCCAGTCCATTCCTGCCTGGAGCAGGCCGGTGTCTCTGCTGCACCGCTCTTCTGCCTGGTGCAGAGCCACGCTGAGTGCATCCACTGCCATCTGAAGGTGCACCTGCTGATCGACTGATTCTTGGAGTATGCAGGTGTGCTCTTCTAAGAGGTCACCTGCCTGATCGGCATGCTGTCCCTCAAGGTGTTTGTGGCCCTGATGGGCAGCACCCCTTGAGGGTGCACGCTGCACACCAGGGCCAGGCCTGGGCATGTCCACAGGCGGTGCACTAATGCTGCCCCCTGACACTGTACCCCCATGGCCATTGACTGACTGCTGACACTGCCCCTCTGGCTGCCATTCTCCAGGGCTCAACGGTGCTACCACAGTGGCTGCAACAGCCCCACTGTCCTGGACACACACCAGTGCTGCCCCACTGATGCAGACAGGCACAGGCTGGGACTGTGATGTCATGCAGGCCTCCATGGTTGCACCACCCACGGCCATGCCCATGATGTCATCTGCTGTGTGGCCATCCTGCGGCCCACACGTATCACTGTCCATGAAGTGAGCTCCATCATCATCAGTGACGGATCTGGCACCAGCCCAAGTCTCAGCATGCTGGCATCCATGGACGCTGGCATGCTGGGACACGGGCAGGGCCTCCTCCACACCTGCTCCACCAACATCAGCCCAGACATCCAGGTGGGCCCACTGTCACCCCGACCCTTGTATGCCTGTGGAGGTGGACAGGCCCTCCTCTATGTCCATGGTGCCACCCTCAGTGGACAAGCCCACCACCACTGACCCATATAGATGCTCAGGAGCTGTAAGGGAACACAGTAGCATTTGTGTATCTGCCCAACCCTGTCCACCCCATTGACAGACCAGGACCTACCATGCAGTGATGGGCTACCACCTGTCTGGAATCCACCACCTGGAACACCCTCGATGGCACAATGCTGCTTGCCAGCAACCCGCTCTTCTTGTGGGGTGAGGTGTTGCAAGTCCACCTGTCCCCACCAGTCGCAGACCGTGCTGCCTTGATGGCAGCCACCTTGCCTTAAGACTCTGCTTGTCCATGCCCTTCTTCTTTTGCATTCCTGCATGGACCACTGGTGGCTGCCATGTAAGTTGCTGGCATGCGCCACCTCTTCCCATGCAGCAGCACGGGCCTGTGATGTCCCCCGCCATCTGCTAAGCAGTGGTTCCTAGTCGAGGTAGGCCTCAAACAGGGCATCTGTTTCTGCCTTTGTGAAGTTAGGCCTCCTCTTCCTCCCACTTCTCTGTTCCTCTTCCTCCACCTCACGATCACTCATTATTCATCCTGTGAGAATGACAGGTGTTACTTGTGACTGTGCAGTCCAATGCATGTCCCACACACCACAGTCCACACTCAAAAACAACATGCAACTCACCACAATAGACTGCAATAACCAGTTATGGCCAGTGCAGCCCAATGTCACATTTTTATAGCGCAACACATGCAAATGAGGTGAGGTGCAATTTTAAGTGGATGCAAATGCAGTGTCTGTGTCATTGAAAGGCTGATTAGCTGATTTGCATATGCCGGCTGAATATCATGCTGTTGCGCTTTGTGCAATTGTGTTGAACGTGCTCAGGCAAGAGCGCATTTCTGTGACATGTGCAGTCCACACTGAACTGCGCATGTCTGGAATGATGATGTAGATACCTGCCACGCTGCTGACGCGCGGTTGTGCTGGGAGGCAATGCAGGGTATGGCACCAACAGCGGTGGTACTACTGCACTGTGTTCACATATGGCGCCGTGGCACTGTGGTGCCGTAGGTGCCTTTGGCTACAGCACGGTAGGCCACTATAGGAGGTGGACGACAGGCACCCAATCGCACTACACGCATTGAGTACCAATCGCACTATGGTGGTCCGCATGCGTGAGGGACCCTTTGTCCCTGTGCCCAACCTTTGCCCCCAGTGCTGGCATGGGTCTGTCATGGGCACCACTAGTGCTTTTGGTGACAGCATGATAGGAAATGTATGCGCTTGTACTGTGCAGCATCTGCACATGGTGGACAGCGCTACCGGAAGTGCCATTTTGACTCCAAACCAGCTGTAGAGATGGCACGGAGGGCTGCTATGTGGAGCCAGGTGAGCTGGCCAATTTGGTGGCCATAGTAGAGACATCACAATGCTTGAGCACTTTATATAGTGATGCACTCCTGGACAGGGCCAGGAGTGCAGTATGGGAGGAAGTGGCGGTGGCACTGGAGGAGGCCACGGGAATCGGGCACACAGCCGAGCAGTATCGCCACTGATATGGGGACCTCTGGTGGAGAGACCCAGAAAAGCTTGCCTGCCTGTGGACAAGTGCCATGAGGGACACGGTGCCACAGCCAGGTAGGTGCCCCATCCATATACTGTTAATGTCCATACGGGTATCATGGTTGCATGTGGCTGGCACATGGGGGGCCATCCATTGTTAGCCATGGTGGTGGTGTCGGGATGGGGGTGGATGGGTATGGCTGTGTGGGATTGCACACACATGGGGTGGGGGAACTTTGCTATTGGATTGTACTGATGTTCCTCTCTTCTTGTTTTCACCTTAGGCCCAGAGGAGTGCCGGCGGGCAAGGGAGAGGAGGCACTGCCAAGAGGACCAGCAGACTGGAAGGGATGCAGGACCACAGAGCGCAGGGACTACCCTGATGATGGTGAGTGCCTTACATCCATGATTACTATTGCATGCTGTGTAACAGGGCAGGCAGTGGGGCATGGCCTAATCCACTGACACCACCCGCCATGTATGAATTGTTACAGCCAGCACTGTCCAGTGGCACTGCATGTCGTCTGGGAGTGCATTAATGGTGGTCCATGCATGCACTGGGTACATAGCTGTGCCACTGCCTTCACACCGCATAGCCATGTCACTGTACAGTCATGGTGGTGCTGTGCAGGACATGGGTGGTGGGTGTGTGCAGCAGTCGGCATGGCTGTTGGTGCCCGAGTAGGCAGGTCATGTGGATGCGGTCACTGTGGGTGGTCACACACCATCACAGGGGCGTGGCACATGGCTGTATGCCATGCACAATGGGTTGGCTGCCAGGGGTTGGACAGTCAAATGTATTGACTCTGCTCCCTTGTCCTAGGTGGACAATGCTGGATGGCCCTGGAACAAGGCACAGGAGCTGCAGCAGCGGTGTGGCATCCCTGCACTGCTGGAGCTGATGGAGGGCATGGGTACAGAGGAGAGCACCTGGAGGTGCCACAGGAGTGGAGAGCGGGAAGAGAATAGGCTCCATGACCCCTGACACACCTAACCCCCCTGGACCCACCCTCACACCCCTACTACCCTCTCCCATTTGTACACATCTGCCCCATGCCTGCCCCTACCTGTTTTGTGGCACTTTCCCCCACCCTTGTGCAACTCTGTTCCCTTACAGCTCCTGAGTGTCTACATGTACATATGTTTGAGTATTTATATTTTTTAATACATACATTTTGTTATGACAATTGTGGTGGTCTCTGATTTGCAGTGGGCTACAGGTGCTCAGCTGCAGTGGTGTGCATGGCGTCAGGGGTGGTGCAAGCATGGGCGTGTGTGTGTGTCCAGAAGGGAATCACCAATGGTGTGGGCGGGGAGATCAGTCACTGTCTGTGGTTTGTGTGAGTGTTCTCTGTGCACTGGATGCTTGTGTGCAGTGGTCCACAGTGCATGCACTGTGTGCATGGCACCCCTGTCAGGCCATCCATGGCTTGTGCAGCTGACACCCTTACATGTCTGTGATATGCATGGTCTGCTGGCATGTCAGTGGTGGCTGTTCATGCTGGACAACCACTGTACCTGGCATAATGCCAGGTTGCCTCCTGTCACCAGTATGGTGCACGTCTGCCTTCGGTGGCACTGTGGCCTCCGCCGTTGTTGTCCCCCCTCCATGCTGTTGCTTGTGTCTGTTGCAGGGGATGTGCTCCACTGTCTGTCACTTGTGCTCCGGCTGCATGTGGGTGGCATACAGCTTCATGATGCCTCCACAGAGTGGCTGGCACACCTGTGCCATGTAGGGTGTTGGCTGTGTGTACAGCTGCTGTGGGCTACACCAGTGGCTTGGTTGACTCGCTTCTGTGTCCCTGTGTTGGTGCGCCTTTGGGTAGGGCTGACTGCTTGTCCATGCACTGTGTTGCATCCTGTGTGGTGCATGCTTCCATGCAACACTGTATGTGTCTGTGCTGGCTGTTGTGGCCAGTACTAGGATGGGATAGGGTAAGGCAGATACATTAATGCTACTGTGTTCCCTTACAGCTCCTGAGCATCTACGTGTGTCAGCAGTGGTGGACTTGTCCACTGAGAGCAGTACCTTGGACATAGAGGAGGGCCCGTCCACCTCCACAGGTGTATGACGGTCAGGGTGACAGTGGGCCCATCTGGATGTCTGGAATGATGTTGGTGGAGCAGGTGCGGAGTAGGCCCTGTGCATGTCCCAGCGTGCCAGTGACCATGGATGCCAGCATGCTGAGACCTGGGCTGGTGTCGGATCCATCACTGATGATGATGGATCTCACTTCATGGACAGTGATACGTGTGGGCTGCAGGATGGCCACACAGCAGGTGACATCATGGGCATGCCCCTTGGGTGGTGCCACCGTGGAGGCCTGCATGACATCACAGTCTCAGCCTGTGCCTGTCTCCACAACTGGGGCAGCACTGGTGTGTGTCAAGGACAGTGGGGCTGTTGTGGCCACTGTGGTGGCACTGTTGAGCCCTGGAGAGCAGCAGCTGGAGGGGCAGTGTTAGCAGTCAGCCAATGGCCATGGGGGTACATTGTCAGGGGGCAGCGTCAGTGCACCACCTGTGGACATGCCCAGGCCTGGCCCTGGTGTGCAGCACCCACCCTCAAGGGGTGCTGCCCATCAGGGCTGTGAACATCATGAGGGACAGCATGCCAATCAGGCAGAAGACCTCTTAGAAGAGCACACCCGCATACTCCAAGAATCAGTCGATCAGCAGGAGCGGCTTGTGATGGCGGTGGATGCACTCAGTGCAGCTCTGCACCAGGCAGGGATTGACCGGATCCGGGAGGATGTGACCACTGCCATTGACAGGCAGACACAGGCAATCACAGCTGTCATGGCCACAATGGGACAATTATTTGCCCATGCATCGCAGACACCGCACAGAGCAATGTCCACCCCCCATTCCTGGTGTCGTGTGACACCCTCCTTGTTGACACCGGGTTCAGCTGTGGACATCCCGAGCACACCTGGCACAGGCATGTTCGGTGTGCTGCAGACCCCTGCGTGAGCACGGTTGCGTCATGCAGTGCAACCCCTGGGGGACCGTCGGTGCCACCCCATGAGGCCATTGGTCAGCCTGTCACTGCTGGTGGTTCTTGGCTGGCCTGCCCATGCATCCATTGCAGCTGTGGCACTGTGGCACGTGACTGACCTGTCTTCCACCACGGCTACTGTCTGATGCTGCCCTGTGTATGCATTGTGTTGTTCAATGTGCAATGCACGGGTGGGTTACCCGGCCCTGCATGCTCACACATGTTTCATCTGCACACCCTCCCAGCTGCTGTCCACTCTGGAGTGTGCATGATGATGCCTGCATTGCACTGTCTGCCACTGTGCAATGGTGCCCAGTGTCTGACACACGCACCATGACAGGCACTGGGTGTGGTGGTCTGTAGACATGTGTGTGGCTAGGGGTGGCGGTTGGGGTCGGCGTGCCTCCTACCCTTTGTGCATGTCTTGTGAGGTGTATGTGTGTCTGTGTGTGTGTGTGTGACTGTGTGCTGTGTTAGACCTTACCATTCCCTGACAGCATGTGTGGTTCCATGGTTGGCCAATTCCCTTAATGACATGCACCCCTAGGGTTTGTCCATGCATGTTTGTGGGTTGTGCCTTTGCCACTGGTGGTTCCACATGGCCCCATGACTTACTTGGGTTGGCTGAAGTGCTCCTCTGTGATGGTGTCCCGGTGCAGCTGTGCCATCTGGATCAGTCAGGGGTCCCTTCGACCAAGGGGGGGCTGCCCATCACCATCTTCAACAGCATCCTCATCATCTCCATTGCTGTCCCCCTCTTTGACCTGGATGGCTTCCCACAGTCATTGGCCATATTGTGCAGGATGCAATAGGCCAGGAATAGCCCACAGGCCTTTGAGGGGCTGTACTGTAGGGCACCACCAGACATGTCCAGGCAACAGAAACATGACTTCAGCATCCCGAACATCCACTCGATGACATTGCATGTGGTGGCATGTGCCTCATTGTAGCGTTGCTGCTATGGGGTCGCGGGCCACCGGTATAGTGTGAGCAGCCAGGGATGGAGTGGGAATCCACTGTCACATGTGTGTAGAGGGTGGACATTAGTTTGGTGATCAATGTCGCCCTGCCTTGGGCCATCTAGGCCAATACCCATGTCACCTCTGACTATGCCCCTCCCAAACTCCATGTCTTTCTGCGTGCTTTGAATACTCACCCACTAGGTGGCCAGTGGGGATGTCCTCACTCTTGAACCTGTGGCACAGTGTGTACTGGTGCCAGATGAAGGCATCATGCGGTCCCCCAGGGTGCATGGCACAGACATTGATTATGCGCCCCCTGGCATCACACACCACCTGGCAGTTAATGCTTGCATATCCCTTCTGATTCATGTATGTGGCTCCTTCAGGGCCAGGTGGCATGCGGATGGCCACATGGGTGCAGTCTATTGCCCCGAGCATGCCAGGCATATGTGCTACCCTGTGGAAATCCTGTTGTGCGCTCCTCTGGTGTGCTGGGGAAATGGATGTACTCCACAGCATATGACAGCAGTACACTGAGGAATTGGGTGAGAAGGCATGATGCAGCTGACTGGGTTATGCCTGTCATTTCCCCAGTTGGTCTCTGGAAGGTACCCATGGTGAGCAGGCACACACAAGCTGTCACTTTGGTCTTCACTGACAGAGCATGACTCCATCGTGTGGGTGCCTGCATCACATCACTGCACAGCTCACAGAGCCACCTGAGGATCGCCCAGTTCAGGCAGTACTGGCCTATGATCTCAGTATCAGTGTACAGCTCGAAGCTGGTGCTGGCTTGGTACTGCCTGTTGGGGGCATACCACTGACAGGCCCTTCCACGGCCACACCCCTCTGCTGCCTGCCTTCTCACCCCCTCATAACTGCCTCCATCTGGATGGTGGCACTGGCCATATCCCTGGCTTGTGTTACTCCCTGGCAGCTGTTTCTGTGTTCACCCCGCTGTCCTTTCTGCTACTCCCCCTACACCTCCCTGAAGTGGCCTCAGTGCTTTGTGGTACTTCCCCCTTTTCACCTGCACTGTGGCAGAGGCTTCCCACACCTTCCCTGTTCCTGGGGGTCCCAGGTGCTCTGTCTCTCTCCTGCCCTGTCCTGCTCCCAGTTTTTGTGTGCCTGTGTGGCTGCCTGCAGTTCAGCAACATGTGGCTTCCCTGTAGTGTTCTTGAACCTCTCTCTTGTTCCATTTTATTTTGGATCATTTCCACTGTCGCACAACTTCCGTTTGCTCCCCTATTGTGCATGGCGAATGTTGTTGAATATCGCACTGCACCATTTATGCACGTTTCCTCCTGCTTCAGTTGCGCATGCATTCATTATCATTGCGCTTTTGCGCATTGTGATTTGGGGGGTGCATCTGCCTCCTGCTGAATATCACGCTGGCGCATCCTGTTGCACATGGCGAACCTTTGAATATCTGGGCCGAGTTTAATGTTCTCTGCTACAGTGTTGTGCTTAATTGTGTGAAATTATACCAGTTACAAAGTGGTGATTAATATAATATAATATAATATAATATAATACAATACAATACAATACAATACAATACAATACAATGTAATATAATATAATATAATATAATATAATATAATATAATATAATATAATATAATATAATATAATATAATATTCTAACATGCTAACATTCTAAAATGCCAGAAGAATAGGCCTAATGGTCTTTTGTGTCTGCTCATTTGGTCAGCCCCCACCCTAGGAGCTGACCTTGCTGCCCCCTCTCCCTCTCCCTCTCTTACTTCTGCCTTCCCAGTCCTGGATACTCTTGCTGCACTGGTTTTGCTTCCAGAACACTTCCCCTGTACCTGTCCCACCCACTCTTGAACTCCTCCACCATTTCTGCCTCCACCAGCCACCTAGGCAGTGCATTCCATTGCTCCACCACCCTCTAAGTGAAGTAGCACCTTCTCCTTTCTCCACTGAAGCTCCCTCCTTCAGCTTCCACCCATGCCCTCTAGGTGCCTCACCTCCTTTCTTCAGAGCACCCTGACTGCTCCTCCTTTATTTACCCCTTTCATGTACCTGAAGACCTCTATCATGTCCCCCAGTCCCTTCTCTCTTCCCAATGTGTTCATATTTAGCTCTTCAAGCCTCTCCCCATAGGTCCTGTCCCACAAGCCCCAAATCATTTTGGTTTCCCTCCTCTGGACCCTCTCCAGGAGTTCAATGACCCTCTTTAAATGTGGCCTCCAAAACTGCATGCAATACTCGAGGTTCGGCCTCACCAAGCAGTTATACAGTGAGATTATCACTTATCTCCTTCTGGAGGTGAGCCCCCTAGCAATGCATCCAAGCATCATGTTGGCCTTTGCAGCTGCCCTCCTGCAACTCTCTGAGTTGTTCATCTTGACTTTCACTTTCCAGGTCACTCTCAGCCATCGAGATGTGTAGCATTCCCCCCTCAGGGTGTACACTTGGCCCTGGTTTCTGGCTCCCAGGTGCAGTACCTTGCATTTTCTTGCATTGAAACTCAGATTCCACTTTCTAGACAACCTTTCCAGAACCTCCAGGTCCCCCTGTAGGGCCACTCTCCCCTCCTCCTCCCCATCCACCACTGCCCCCAGTTTAGAGTCATCCACAAAGAGACTCATCTAACTCCTGATACACTTCCTTATATCAGAGATGTAGGCGTTGAAGAGGAGGGACCCAAGGACTGATCCCTGAGGGACTACACTAATGAACCTCCTTGGGGATGAGACTATCCCTCCAACCACGACCCTCTGGGCCTGGTTCATTAGACAATTTCCTATCCATCTGATCATCTGGTTCTCTACCCCCATTTCTCCCAGATTATTCAACAGGCCCCCGTGAGTAACAGAGTCAAACGCCTTGCTGAAGTCAAGAAAGAGGATGTCCACTGGTCTTCCCAGGTCCAAGGCACTCATCACCCAGTCATAGAACTCCACAAGGTTTGTCTGACATGATTTCCCCAGGATGAATCCATGCTGTCTATTGTCCAGGCTCCCCAACTTTTCCAGGTCCCCAATCTCTCTCCTTGACAATGCCCTCCATTACCTTGCTCACCACCAATGTCAGGCTGATGGGCCTGTAGTTCCTTGCCACCTCCCTTGATCCCCACTTGTGGATCATCACTATATGCACCACCTTCCAATCCTGGGTCATCCACCCTGTCTACAGAGAAATACTGAAGAGCTCCATCTGGGGTTTTGCCAGGGATTCCGCCAGTTCCTTCAGCACTCTGGGATGTAATTTATCCTGCCATGGTACTTTCTCCATCTTATGGAACCGATGTGCTGTTATAATGCTATAACTATTAAATTAATTAACTATTTCTTAATTTATCTATGTGAAAGTGTGGTATTACACTATGTGTTAAAATATCTGGGCAATACTGTGGTGCTGAACTATGTGTTTGATTATCCGAGTAAAAGAGTAGTGCTTAAATATGTTACGTTATCATTGTGACAGTGTGGTGTTAATTAATGAGTTAAATTTTCTCAAAAGTGAGATAAATTGTCTCTTTTGCAGTGTAGCTCTAAACAGTGAGATAAATGCTGTATGTTACAGAGTCTTGCTTGCCTGTGTGAAATTTTCTCTGTTATAGTGTGGTGATTAACATAATATAATATGATAGGATAGGATAGGATAGGATAGGATAGGATAGGATAGGATAGGACAGGACAGGACATATAGCATGCTATGATTGATTTGATGTGATATGATATGTGATGTGATGTGATGTAATATGATATGATATGATATGATATGATATGATATGATATGATATGATATGATATGATATGATATGATATGATATGATATGATATGATATGGTATAAAATAATATTACAATGTAATATAATATAAATTAATATAATATATTATAAAGTATCTTTATAATTAATTATGTGTTAATTTCTCTGTGGCAGTGTGGTGCTAATTAATGTGTTAAATTTTCTCAAAAGTGAGATGAATTGTCTCTGTTGTAGCGTAATTCCTAAACAATGGCACAGATATTCAAAAGTGGTTGCTCATGGCGCAACGATGTTGCACCATGCACAATCCACTGATGCACCCCAGTGCGATATTTAAAAGGCAAAAGTGCGCCGCACAAATCCCGAAGTGCCAGGGTGCATCAATAATGTATGCAGGCACAGGTGGGGGGGGCGTGCCCATGCATAAACTACACAGCCCGATATTCAGCCAGGGCCATGCAGAGTTATGCAGGTGCAACCCCTACCTGCGCCTGCACAAAATTACACCTAAAAAAAGGAACAAGTTGAGGGCCACCCACAGGTGAGCTGCCACATTGTAGGGCACAACACAGCAGCTGCCACCTGTGGGTGGCCATCTCAGGTTCCCGCCGTACCTGGTGGCACCCCAATGCCTCAATCACAGGCTTCAGTCATCCCCCCAAAGTCCAATATCCCTGGTGGTCCAGTGGACCACGATTAGCCCGATCATGGGTGGCATTCCTCACCCCCAAGTCCAAAATCCCTGATGCTCTGGTGGACCCCACCCACCCCGCCTGCTGAGACCCACCACCCGCTCCCCATCAGCGGGATGGTGGCGCACCACCCGCACTGCCGCCGACTGACGGCAGCTCGGTAGGCTGAATGCCCATTGGTCAGATCATGAGCCAATGGGCCTGCAGCCATCATACCGCACTAGCTGGCAGTCCAGATATGTGCAGCCCTACCAAGCTGTCAGTCGGCGGATGGTGGGGTAGCAGGCGGGTGGGGTGCTGCCACTCACTGGCTGATGGGGGGAGCGGGGTGGTGGGGCTCAGTGGGTGGGTTGGTGGGGGTCCACTGGACCGCCAGGGATATTGGACTTTGGGGGAGTACAGTGATGCCCGTGATCGGGCTAATCTCAGTCCACTGGACCACCAGGGATAGGAGACATTCTTTGTCCCTTATGGGACATCCCGAGATCGGGCACACAGTTATTTGCCCATGTGTTGCAGACACGTGCAGAGCAATGTCCAACCTCTATTCCTCACGTCGTGCGACACCCTCCTTGTTGACACCGAGTTCAGCTGTGGGCATCCTGAGGATGCCTGGCGCAGGCATGTTCAGTGTGCCACAGACCCCTGCATGAGCACGGTTGCATTCACGCAGTGAAACACCTGGGGGACCATTGGTGCCACCCCATTAGGCCATTTGTCAGCCTGTCACTGCTGGCTTATCTCGGCTGGGCCACCCACGCATCCATGGCAGCCGTGGCACTGTGGCACATGACTGACCTGTCTCCCAGCATGGCTACCATCTGATGCTTCCCTGTGTGCATTGTGTTGTTCAGCATGCAATGCATGGGTGGGGTATCCAGCCCTGCACGCTTGCACACATTCCATCTGCACACCCTCCCAGCTGCTGTCCACTGTGGCGTGTGCATGATGATGTCTGTGTTGCGCTGTCTGCCACCTTGCAATGATGCCCAGCATCTGACACATGCACAATGACAGGCACTGGGCGTGGTGGTCTGTGGAAGTGTGAGTGGCTAGGGGTGGCAGTTAGGGTCGGCGTGCCTCCTGCCCTTTGTGCATGTCTTGTGAGGTGTGTGTGTGTGTGTGTGTGTGTGTGACCACATGCCGTGTTAGACCTTGCACATCCCTGGTGGTGTGTGCGGTTCCATACTCGGCCAATTCCCTTAATGACATGCACCCCGATGTTTGTCCATGCGTGTTTGTGGGTTGTGCCTTTGCCACTGGTGGTTGTACATGGCCCCATGACTTACCTTGGTTGGCTGAAGTGCTCCTCTGTGATGGTTTCCCGGTGCACCTGTGCCAGCCAGATCAGTAGGGGGTCTCTTCAACCAAGGGGGCTGCCCATCACCACCTTTACCAGCATCCTCATTGTCCCCATCGCTGTCCCCCTCTTCGACCTGTACGGCTATCCCACAGTCATTGGCCATGTTGTGCAGGATGCAACAGGCAAGGAATAGCCCGCAGGCCTTTGAGGGGTTGTACTGTAGGGCTATGCCAGACATGTCCAGGCAATGGAAACGTGCCTTCAGCATCCCGAACACCCGATCGATGACATTGCATGTGGTAGCATGTGCCTCATTGTAGCATTGCTGTGATGGGGTCACAGGCAGGGACGGAGTGGGTATTCACTGTCACCTGTGTGTAGAGGGTGGAAGTTAGTTTGGTGATCAGCGTCACCCTGCCTTGGGCCATCTAAACCAATACCCATGTCACCTCTGACTATGCCACTCCCAAGCTCCATGTCTTTCTGCGTGCTTTGCATACTCACCCACTAGGTGGCCAGTGGGGATGTCCCCCCTCTCACACCTGTGGCACAGTGCTGACTGGTGCCAGATGAAGGCATTATGTGGTCCCCCAGGGTGCATGGCACAGACATTGATTATGAGTACCCTGGCATCGCACACCACCTGCCAGTTGATGCTTGCATACCCCTTAAATTCATGTATGCAGCCCCTTCAGGTCCAAGTGGTGTGCGGATGACCACATGGATGCAGTCTATTGTCCCAAGCACGCCAGGCATAAATGCTATCCTGTGGAACTCCTGTATGTTTGCTGTGCACTCCACCAGTGTGCTGGAGAAATGGATGTACTCTGCAGCATGTGGCAGCAGTGCACTGAGGAATTCAGTGAGGTGGCGTGACGCGGCCAACAGGGTTATGCCTGTGGTGTCCCCCGTTGGTCTCTGGAAGGTACTCGTGGTGAGCAGGCACATGCAAGCTGTCACTTTGGTCTCCACTGACAGAGCATGGCTCCATCGTGTGGGTGCCTGCATCACATCACTGCACAGCTCACAGAGCCACCTCAGAATTGTCCAGTTCAGGCAGTACTGGCCCATGATCTCAGTATCAGTGTACAGCTCAAAGCTGGTGCAGGCTCGGTACTGCCTGTTGGGGGCATACCACTGATGGGGGCATACCACTGATGATACCACCTTCCACAGCCATGCCCCTCTGCTGCCTGCCTTCTCACCCCCTCATAACTGACTCCATCTGGATAGTGGCACTGGCCATGTCCCTGGCTTGTGTTCCCCCCTGGCAGCTGTTTCTGTATCCCCCCGCTGTCCTTGCTGCTACTTCCCCTGCACTGGGAACACCTTCTGTAGTGGCCTCAGTGCTGTGTGGCTCTTCCCCCTTTTGCACTGCACTGTGGCAGTGGCTCTCCACACCTTCTCTGTTCCTGGGGGTTCCAGGTGCTCTGTCTCTGTCCTGCCCTGAGTGTGTTTTGCCTGTGCAGCTGCCTATGGTTCAGCAACATGTGCCTTCCTTGTAGCGTTCTTGCACCTCTCTCTTGTTCCTATTTATTTTGGTCATTTCTGGTATCATGCAACTTCCTCTTGCTCCCCTATTGCGCATGGTGCATGTTGTTGAATATTGCACTGTGCCATTTATGCATGGTTCCTCCCCCTTCAGTTGCACATGCATTTATTATCATTGTGCTCTTGTGCAGTGTGATTTAGGGAGGCGTATCTGCCTGCCACTGAATATCACAGAATGGTGCATTTTTGGACCTGCGCAGGCGCATCCCTATTACACATGGCGCAACCCTTTTGAATGTCTGGGCCTATGTGTTAATTTGTCTCTGTGAAAGTGTTGTGTTAATTTTTGTGCCAAATTATCTCAATAATGGGTTATATTGTCTGTGTTTCAGTGTGGCTCAAAAAAATGAGTTAATTTCTCTCTGTTACAGTGTTGTGCTTAACTGTATGAAATTATCCTTGTCATGGAGTGGAGAGTAATATAATATGATATAATATAATATAATATAATATAATATAATATAATATAATATAATATAATATAATATAATATAATATAATATAATATAATATATCATGTGATGTGATGTGATGAGATATGATATGATATGGTTTGATATATGATGTGATGTAATGTGATGTGATATAATAAAATATATTATAATATAATATAATATAATGTAACATAATAACGTGGAATGGTTTTATAGTATAACTATTTAATTATGTTTTAAGATATTTCTTTGACAGTGTGGTGCCAAAATATGTGTTAAAATATCTTGGCAATACTGTGCTGCTTAACTACGTGTACGATTATCTGAGTAAAAGTGTAGTGCTTAAATATGTTACATTATCATTGTGATAGTGTGGCGCTAATTAATGTGTTAAATGTTCCCAAAAATGAGATAAATTGTCTCTTTTGCATCCTAGCTCTAAACAATGAGATAAACGCTGTATGTTACAGAGTTGTGCTTGTCTGTGTGAAATTTTCTGTTACGGTTGGTGATTAACATAATATAATATAATATAATATAATATAATATAATATAATATAATATAATATAATATAATATAATATAATATAATATATCATATAGTATGCTATGATATAACATGCTGTGAATGATTTGATATGATATGTGATGTGATGTGATGTAACATGATATGTTACGATATGCTATAATATCATATCATATAATATGGTATAATATAATATTACAATTTAATATAATATAAATTAATATAATATATTATAAAATAACTTAATTAACTATGTGTTAATTTGTCTCTGTGACAGTGTGGTGCTAATTTATGTGCTAAATTATCTCAATCATGGGTTATATTGTCTCTGTTGCAGTGTGGTTCAAAACAATGAGTTAATTGCTCTCTGCTACAGTGTTCTGCTTAACTGTGTGAAATTATCCTATTAAAGAGTGGTGATTATTATAATATAATATAATATAATATAATATAATATAATATAATATAATATAATATAATATAGGTGTCTGGTGTTATAATATTATAACTATTAAATTAATAAACTGTGTAAATTTATCTCTGTGACAGTGTGGTGCTAAACTATGTGTAAAATCATTGAAAACATGGGTTAAATTGTCTCTGTTGAAGTGTGGTTCTAAACAATGAGTTAAATGCTCTCTGTTACAGTGTTGTGCTAAACTCTGAGACATTACCCTATTACAGAGTGGTGATTAATATGACATAGTATAATATAATATAACATAATATAAAATAATATAATATAATATAACATAATATAATGCAATATAATATAAAAAATCAAAATATAATACATTATAATATAGTATAGCATCTAATAAAATGTAACTATAACATAATATATCATATGATGTTGATATGATATGATGTGATGTGATATGATATAATATGATATGATATGATATATTATGTGATGTGATGTGATGTGTTACAATATGATATGAGTATGATATAATATAATATAATATATAATATAATATAATATAATATAATATAATATAATATAATATAATATAATGCAGTCTAATAAAGAAGAATGGTGTAGTGTTATAATATAACTATTTAATGAACTATGTTTTAATATATTTCTTTGACAGTGTGGTGCTAAACTATGTGTTAAAATATCTGGACAATACTGTGGTGCTGTACTATGTGTTCGATTATCAGAGTAAAAGTGTAGTGTTTAAATATGTTACATTATCATTGTGACAGTGTGGCACTAATTAATGTGTTAAATTTTCTCAAAAGTTAGATAAATTCTCTCTGCTGCAGCGTAGCTCTAAAGAATGAGTTAAATGCAGTCTGTTACAGAGTTCTGCTTGCCTGCGTGAAATGCTCTACCTTACAGTGAGGTGATTAACATAATATATTATAATATAATATATGATATGATATGATATTGTATGCAATGACTGATATGATATGTGATGAGATGTGATGTGATATAATATGATATGATATGATATGATATGATAGAGTATAATATAATATTACAATATAATATAATGTAATATAACGTATAACATATAACATAACATAATATAACATAATATATAATACTTTAATAACAGTGGTGTGGTGCTATAATATCATAACTATTAAATTAATTAACTATGTGTTAATTTGTCTCTGTTGCTGTGTCGTGTTAATTTATGTGCTAAATTACATCAAACATGGGTTATATTGTCTGTGTTGCAGTGTGGTTCAAAACAATGATTTCATTGCTCTCTCTTACAGTGTTGTGCTTAACTGTGAGAAATTATTCTTGTTATGGAGTTCAAATTGAAAGTAATATAATACAACATAATATAGCATAATATAATGTAATATAACATAATAACATATGATATGATGTGATGTGGGGTGATGTGATGGGATGAGATGTGATATGATATGATATGGTATATGATGTGATGTGATGTGAGGTGAGGCGATATGAAATGATATGATATGATATGATATGATATGATATATATTTTAATATAATATAGTGTAATATAATTTAATGTTGTGGTGTTATAATATAACTAATTAACTATGTTTTACTATATCTGTTTGACAGTGTGGTGCTAAACTATGTGTTAAAATATCTTGGCAAGGCTGTGGTGCTGATCTATGTGTTAGATTATCTGAGTAAAAGTGTAATGTTTAAATATGTTACATTATCATGGTGACAGTGAGGTGCTAATTAATGTTAAATTTTCTCAAAAGTGAGAAAAATCATCTTTGTTACAGCATAGCTATAAACAAAGAGTTAAATGTTGTCTGTTACAGAGTTTTGCTTGCTTGTCTGAAATTTTCTCTGTTACAGTGTGGAGATTAACACAATATAATATAATATGATATGGTAAGATAAGTGATGTGATGTACTATGATATGATATGATATAATATGATATCATATAATATAATATCATATATTATAAAATAACTGTATAATTAAATATGTTTTAATTTGTCTCTGTGACAGTGACAATTATCCTTGTCATTGAGTGGAGACTAATTTAATATTGCATAATATAATATAATATAATATAATATAATATAATATAATATAATATAATACGGTGTTATAATATTATATCTGTTAAATTAATCATCTGTTAACTTACCTCAGTCAAAGTGTTTTGCTGACCTATGTGTTAAAGTAGCTCTGTGACTGTGTGGTGCAGAACTTTGTGTTAACATATCTCTGAGATAGTGTGGTGCTGAAGTTTGGGTAACATTATCTCTATCACAGTGTTGTTCTGAAGTAGGTGTTAAATTATTGCTGTAACTGTAGTGCTTAAATGTGTTACATTATTTCTGTGACAATGTGGTGCTACTGTATGTGTTAAATTATCTCAAACATGGATTATATTGTCTATGTTGCAGTGTGGTTCTAAACAATGAGTGAAATGCTCTCTGTTTCAATGTAATTATTAACTCTGTGAAATATCTGTTATGGTGCAGTCTCTGTTACACAGCAGTGATTAATATAACATAATATATCATAACATAAAATCATGTAACATAAAATAACAAACATAACTTAATATATAATGGTATGGTGTTATAATATTATTGCCTTTAAACTAATTAACTATGTGTTAATTTATTTTAATCAAACTGTGGTGCTAAACTAAGTTTTAAAATGATCACTGTGAGAGTGTGATACTAAACTGTCTTGTTTCTTTTACAGTGTGTTGCTAAACTGTGTGTAAAAATGTCTCGGTAACATGAAGTTGATAAACTATCTGTTAAATTATCTCTGTGACATCTATGGGTTACTTTACTGTGGTGATGAACAATTTGCTAAATTATGTCTGTGACAGTGTGGTGCTGAACTCTGGTTTAAATTATCTCTACCAGAGTGTGGTGCTTAAATATGTTACATTATCTCTATGTCTCTGTCTCTGTCTCTCTGTCTCTGTCACTGTCTCTCTGTCTCTATCTTTGCCTGTCCCTCTGTCTCTGTCTCTATCTCTCTGTCTCTCTGTCTCTATCTCTCTGTCTGTCTCTGTCTCTGTCTCTGTCTCTCTGTCTGTCTCAGTCTCTCTGTCTCTGTCTCAGTCTCTCTGTCTTTGTCTCTGTCTCTGTCTCTCTGTCGCTCTGTCTCTGTCTCTCTGTCTCTACCTCTCTGTCTCTCTGTTTGTCTGTCTCTGTATCTGTCTCTCCCTCTCTGTCTCTCTGTATATGTCTCTGTGTCTCTCAGTCTCTGTCTCTCTGTCTCTGTTGCTGTCTCTGTCACTGTCTCTATCTCTCTGTCTGTCTCTCTGTCTCTCTCTCTGTCTCTGTCGCTCTGTCTCTGTCTCTCTGTCTCTGTCTCTCTTTCTTTGTCTCGGTCTCTCTGTCTCTTTCTCTCGGTCTCTACCTCTCTGTCTCTCTGACTCTCTGTCACTCTGTCTGTCTCTCTGTCTCTGTCCCTGTTTCTCTGACTCTCTGTGTCTGTCTGTCTCTGTCTCTCTGCCTCTCTGTCTCTGTCTCTCTGTCTCTCTGTCTCTGTCACTGTCTCTCTGTCTCTCTGCCTCTCTGTCTCTATCTTTGCCTGTCTCTCTGTCTCTGTCTCTATCTCTCTGTCTTTCTGTCTCTGTCTCTCTGTCCCAGTCTCTCTCTCTCTCTCTCTGCTGTCTCTGTCTCTCTTTCTCTGTCTCTGTCTCTCTGTCTCTCTGTCTTTCTGTCTCTGTCTCTCTGTCTCTGTCTCAGTCTCTCTGTCTCTGTCTCTGTCTCTCTGTCTCTGTCTCTCTGTCCCAGTCTCTCTGTCTCTCTTTCTGTCTCTGTCTCTGTCTCTGTCTCTGTCTCTCTGTCTCTGTCTCTGTCTCCTTCTCAGTCTCTCTGTCTCTGTCTCTGTCTCTGTCTCTCTGTCTCTCTGTCTCTGTCTCTCTGGCTTTCTCTCTGTCTCTATCTCTGTCTCTCTATCTCTGGCACTGTCTCTCTGTCTCTATGTCTCATTCTCTGTCTCTTTCTCTCTGTTTCTGTCTCTGTCTCTCTGTCTCTCTGTCTCTGTCCCTGTTTCTCTGACTCTCTGTCTCTGTCTGTCTCTGTCTCTCTGCCTCTCTGTCTCTGTCTCTCTGTCTCTCTGTCTCTCTGTCTCTCTGTCTCTCTGTCTCTCTGTCTCTGTCACTGTCTCTGTCTCTCTGCCTCTCTGTCTCTATCTTTGCTCTGTCTCTCTGTCTCTGTCTAGTCTCTCTGTCTCTCTGTCTCTGTCTCTGTCTCTCTCTCTTCTCTCTGTCTCTCTGTCTCTGTCTCTCTGTCTCTGTCTCTGTCTCTCTGTCTCTGTCTCTCTGTCTCTGTCTCTCTGTCCCTGTCTCTCTGTCTCTGTCTCTGTCTCTGTCTCTCTCTGTCTCTCTTTCTCTGTCTCTGTCTCTCTGTCTCTGTCTCTGTCTCTCTCTCTCTGTCGCTGTCTCTGTCTCTTTCTCAGTCTCTCTGTCACTGTCTCTGTCTCTCTGTCTCTCTGTCTCTGTCTCTCTGGCTCTCTCTCTGTCTCTATCTCTGTCTCTCTATCTCTGTCACTGTCTCTCTGTCTCTATGTCTCAGTCTCTGTCTCTTTCTCTCTGTTTCTGTCTCTGTCTCT